>ML675604.1:84211999-84222680 GCA_007922155.1 Mesoclemmys tuberculata
AGAAACCCACTTTGTCAGATGCATGAAGTGGAAACTTCAGTTAGGTAGGTGTAAATACACATGCAAGGTACCTAACTGAAGTTTCCACTTCATGCATCTGACAAAGTGGGTTTCTGCCCACGAAAGCTTATGACCAAATAAATTTGTTAGTCTTTAAGGTGACACAGAACTCTTGTTAATATACTAGCAATGATGAAGTAATTATGTACATTAGACTAAGGAGGACAATTATGGTAATTATTCCACTTAACTTCTGACTTGTGTCACAAGGGCCATCCAGGGTGGGTAGAACTGAGAGAGACTGTTAGCGGAAATTATTAGGAAGAAATTTCCCATTCTGCAGCCCAGTGTCTCCCACAATTCTGAATGTCTGGAAAGTAGCAAGCAATTAATAGATGTAAGGAGGATTATGAAACAAAAGTTTAGTAGGAAAGATGTAACCCTCCCCTCCTTTTTTGTGATCTCATTCAAAATGCCTATGATTTGATGCAGCACCTTCCTGCCAAAAGCAGCCTCTGCAGAAAATAGAAGGTTCACCTTATAGGGCTTAAGGTGTTAGTTGTAGAACAAGTGGCTACTTTTAAAATTTCCTAAGTGGATGCACTTACTCATTCTGCCCATGAGGTTACTAAGGATCTCATGAAGTGCACATTGATTTCTTCCAGGACTGGAGCCTCCGATGATTTGTAGCCTTCCATCATACATAGTCTAATGCACTGAGCAAAAAGGACTTGGAAATTCTGAGTCCCAGGCATTTTGGATGCAAGGACATGAATAAGGAGCCCAACCTCATGGTTTCTGTATGCTTGATATAGATGCCAGGAGAGCATTGAAATTCTAATGTGCCATGCCTTTTCAGTTGGATGTAGTTTTAGACAAAGCCAAGGAGGCACAACACCTCGGGAAGTGTGGAAGCAAGAATTTACCTTAGGAAGAAAGGATTCTGGTGTCCTGAACACCACCTTGTTTTGTGGAGCACCCTGTAAGGCCCCTGCATAGATAAAGCTGCCTGCTCTGACGCTCACCTGGCAGATGTGACAGCTAAGAAACACAATCATTCCCCTATCCAGAAAATGAGTTATTTTCTTATGCAACAGATTGTGTTTGATGGCATTGCTAGAGCCAAGTGACTGGATGAAGATTGGATGGGATGGATCCCTCAGCTTGAGGGAGTATCCCTGGCTCACTATTTACCTGACCCATTTGTCTGTGTTAATGAGAACCATTCCACTTCCAGAAACTACCTTCATGTATGAGTGGAGGCATGTGCAACCTTTGTCATAAAATGGATGGGAGTGGGGGCTGAGGTCCTGCTGAACTTCCCCACCTGACCTTGATTCCACTGTTTTACTTTGGAGAATCTGTTGTCCCTTCACTGGTACCTCTAAGGATGAAGGGCAAAAAGTGCTTCTCTATGAAGGCTGGTCCATATTCTCCCCTGAGGGCCCTTAGCAGGGAAGGAAGATACTGTCTGGATTTTGCAGCATTGTCAGTCACCACTTTATCCAGCTTTTCTCCAGAAGAAGGGAGCCTGTAAATTTGGCAGCACACAGCCCCTGCTTAGTGCATCTACCTTCCAAGGTTGGAGCCACAGGTGGCATCTGGCTACTAAACTGGAAGCAATGACTTGGGCTGAGAACCCCATTGCACCCATTACAGCTATAAAAGCGGTTGTTAGAGTGACTTTCCTTCAAGTGGAGCCAGTCAGAGTGATCTCAGTCCTTAAGGGCTTTGAAAGCTTCCAGCCAGGAAAGAAATGCTCCTGCAAAGCAGATAGCAGCCAGGGATGCTTGGAAGCTGGTTGAGGAGGCTTCAAAGCCCTTTTTGAAAGTATCCATCATCTTTTTATCCTCGGGGTAGAACTCTCCTTCTGAGGGAATAACCACATCCCTTGTGAGGAACGCTATGGCGGTGTCCATCTTAGTATCTCAGCAATAGACCTCTGATTCTTGAACATTACAGAATCTGAGGACAATCTTGTTAACGTGCTTGCCCTCGTCAGGTTAGTTCAATTCATTCCTAATGACTTCTTCAGAAAAGGAATGAAGGGGGTAACTGCATCCTCAGAGGATTTTGTGGAGAAAAATTTACAATGAGGCTCACTCCCAGGAACTCGCTCAGGTTTCAGACAGCTCATCCTCAGTGGATGAGAGGGAAGAGGACTCCTATCTCCTTGATTTTTTCTGCTTTTTCTTTTCTAGCCTTTTTTATTTAACTTTTTTTGCAGGCTTTGGGAGGGTAGAAGCTTTTGTGAGGTCCTATGAGGCTTACCTTCTTGAGGACCAGGTGCCCTCTTAAGAGGTCTGTCTCTGAATCTTCCTGCACTGGGTCCCATTCCCCCTGCGAGGGCAGAACTCAATATCAGAGCCCTCCTGGCCAGCTTGGGAGGGAGGTCTATTAGAAGCCATGATTCTTTCCCCAGAGTGCTCACAACCCACTTTTAAGACTTGGGCTGCTCCGTTTTGCAGGGGTCCTCTGGGACTTACTTCCCAAGTCAAACGGCCAGGGTCCTCCTTGCTTCTGGAGTTTGTCCTGACTCTACACTGGGGTGCCTGGTCCATTTTCCCTTGTTGGAGTCATGACTGTCTTGGTGGGTAGGAGACTGCACTTTCCTGTCCTACTGGTAGTCCTGAGAGTTAAGAGTTCGGGACCGACAGCTGGGTACAACTCACCATCTGCTGAACCTGGGAAGGCTGCCTTACATATAGAAAGACACTTGGATATGATCTGGTGCTTTCTGGACCGCTCTATGAAGCCAGTAAGGGGCATAGCTCCTGGCAGCAAGATGCTGTAGTGGCAGCTCGGGGATGGTTAAACTCCTAGGGAATTAACTGATCCAGGGAGGAGGAGGAATACTGAAGAATAACTACTCCCCACTGCCCAAAAAACTGGGCAGAAAAGTTAAAACAGGAAGTAAGGGTGGGAGCAAAAGAAACAGCCACAGTCTGCTGCTGTGGAGGAAGATAATCTGGCAGCAAGCAGGAGCAGAAGGGGCATGGCCAGAGCATATGGCACTAACACACGGATCTGCCTCCAGGAGCTGTAGGGAGAGAGCAGCTCTCTCACAGCATTGTGGGAGATGCTGAGCCGCAGAAGCATCTTCATGGAAACTGACAAAACATCAGGTTTAATGTTTTTGTATGTTACATCAACATGTTATGCCAGGCTTATTGTGGAAACAGCAAGTGTAAAAGATGCACACCATGGTTTGTACTTTGTTTCCCATATGCGTGTGATTTTAATGTAAGGCTTTTCAAAATGCATATTCCATTCACTTCAACCCAAAGCTGAGCTGGTATTTGAATAGTACAAGTTGTGCAAGGTAACGGTAAATAAAACTATAAAACTAAATTCACATATTTGATTTCAAAGAAATTGTGTTCATGGGAAAGGTTTGGTGAAACCTGTATCACTCAACATACAACGGAGCATTAGATTGTAACAGACAATTCTATTTTGAGCATGATAGGTCAAGTAATTCACCCTTGTGTCAGACTGAACAGGCATGGCATGTCTTGCACATTCCAAGCTATATGAACTGTTCCATGGCTGAGAAGGTGAAGCTCTACATTATTTGCTGCAGACTTATGAAGATCTTAAAAACGAATTCATCTCTACTATAATGCCATTAAAGTCAATGCACTTCTCCTGGGATGCATGCGATCTAAGCAAAATAAAGTAAAAATAAAGAATTAGACCGTTTCTCTAACAGTAAAATTAGTCATTCATGAATTTTATCTGAGTGAACTCATCAGTGGCACATGATTTCTTTTTTAAGTATGATGAATCACAATAAAAACATCATATTTAATTTTCTTACATTTGAATGTAAATTTTACTGATAAAGGCTAGAGAGGGGGAAAGAGTCTGTTTGATAGCACTGTCATTTATGGCTATAACAAATAAGAAAAAGTGCATTAAAAGAAAATTAAAGCTGCAAAATCAAACACTCAAATTTTAGAAAATGCAAGTTTTAAGGTTACCTTTGCAGCCTTAATTGTGCACATGCATGATGATAGTTCTAAATTTTATGACCACGTACTATTTTTTCTGCAGGATCCCTGCCTTATCCAGCAAACAGAATAAGCAATGCTGTCATTTCTTCTGTTATCATTGGAGGGGGAACACCAAAGCTGCCCACCACGCAGCATTTAATTTCAGAAAGGGGAACTACACAAAAATTAGGAAGTTAATTAACAGAAATTAAAAGGCACAGTGCCAAAAGTTCATTGCAAGTTGCATGGAAACTTTTTAAAGACACCGTTATAGAGGCTCAATTTAAATACATAGTAAAAGAATAAAAAAAAAAGGGCAACTCTAGTTAAGCAAACTAAAAGAAGCCATTAGAGACAAAAAGGCATCCTTTAAAATGTGGAAGTAAAATCCTATTGAGGAAAATAGAAAGGAACAAACTCTGGCAAGTGAAGTGTAAAAGTATAATTAGGAAGGTCAAAAAAAAAATTGAAGAACAGCTAGCTGCAGACTCAAAAATTAACAACAATTTTCTAAGTACATCAAAGCAGTAAGCCAGCTAAACACTCAAGAAAGATAAGGTCATTGTGGAGAAACTAAATGAATTCTTTGCATTGGTCTTCACAATTTAGGATGTGAGGGAGATTTCCAAACTTCAGCCATTCTTTTTAGGTGTCAAATCTGAGGAACTGTCCTAGACTGTGGTGTAATTAAAGGAGGATTTGGAACAAATTGATAAATTAGATAGTAATAAATTACCAGGAAAAAATGGTATTCACCCAAGTGTTCTGAAGGAACTTAAATGTGAAACTGCAGAACTATTAAGGTTACTACATGTAACCTATCACTTAAATCAACTTCTGTACTAGATGACTGGAGGATAGCTAATGTGACGCAATTTTTTTAAAAGGCCCCAGAGACGATCCCGACAACTACAGGCTGGTAAGCCTAAATTCAGTACCAGGTGAATTAGTTGAAACTATAATATAGAACAGAATTATCAGACACATATATGAACATGATTTGTTGCAGAAGAGTCAGCAATTTTTGTAAAGGGAAATCATGCCTCACCACTCTATTAGAATTCTTCTGAGAGGGTCAACAAGCATGTGGACAATAGTGATCCAGTGGATATAGTTTACTTAGATTTTCAGGTTTGACAAGGTTCCTCATCAAAGCAAAGTAAGCTGTCATGAAAAAGAGGAAAGGTCCTCTCCTGGATCAGTAACTGGTTAAAAGATAGGAAAGAAAGGGTAAGAATAAATGGTCAGTTTTCAGAATGGAGTGATGTCCCCAGGGGTCTGTACTGACACCAGTACTGTTCAACACATTCATATATGACCTGGAAAAAGGGATAACAAATGAGGTGGCAAAATTTGCAGATGATGCAAAACTAAGATAAACTAGAGGTCACCAATGAAATTACTAGGCAGCAGGTTTAAAATAAACAAAAGGAAGCATTTCTTCACACAACACACGGTCAACTTGTGGAACTCTGTCAGAGGACGTTGTGAAGGACAAGTCTGCAACAGGACTAAGAACTAGATAAGTTCATGGAGGAGAGGTCCATCAATGGCTATTAGTCAGGGTGGGCATGGCTGCAAAACCATCCCCCATTTCAATGCCTGTCCTTGTTCTCTCCTCCCCTTTTTCTCTTTCTCTCCCTCCCCTCCCCCCAATCTCCAGCTCCTACCCTCCCTCATCCCCATTCCTGACTGTCTTCTAACCCTGTCCTCCCACTTCTGGCTCTTTTTCCTAACCCAACTGTTATTTCTGCATCTTCCCTCTCTCCTCCACACCTATTCTTCACTCCTCGGCTTTCAACTCAGACTGTTCCTTTCCATCCTCCTCCAAGCAGCCTGGATGTCAGCAGCAGAAACATGGAGAGCACAGGAGAGAATGTCTCCCTACTCAGTCCCTGTGCCTGGTGCCACAGGAGTCCCTGGAGAAGCAATTATAACGAAAATCCTGATCAATCCCTTGCTTAGCGGGATGGTACATGCACAATCGGGCTGTAGACAGGAGCTGTAAGGGGATAGATCATGCTCCATCAGTGAAGACAGAATCTTCAGAGAATTTAGCTGCTTAATTTTAACAAACCTCTACTGAACATTTTTATATTGAGATTTTTCTGCGACTTGGCCAAATTTGGACAGTTTTTCATAGGGACTGCACAACACATATTGTGGATATAAGGACAATCTCTTTCCAACCTTGTCAAATTTTAAGTCCCTGCTCCAAATGTGGAAGTGACAGAGCTTCTCAAAACAAACAGTTCTAATACTTAAAAGTGGCAAACTGCCCCCCCACCCACCCCCCACACACAGACACAATTTTTTCCTAATCTCATTCTCAGAAATAGCCAAAAAATATTTGTTTTTAAATGCAGATTGAGGCACACATCCAATATGGAAAATTTCAACTTGAATGGTTTGAGTCTGGAAAAGTTACAAGCAACTGAAGAGGGTATTAAAACAAAATGTCAGACAATCTTAACTATATGGATTGCTACCTAAACCACCTCAAAGTAAAATCCATTTGATACCAAATAATTTATTTTCACAGGTGATTTTCTATGTATATCCTTAGTAAATGGATTTGTACAGCTACGCTACAACCTTGGTGACAAGACAGTCATCTTACAGACTATTCAAAATGTACGCACAAATGGAAGTACATGGCATTTCCTTAAAGCAGGAAGAGTAGGCAATGAAGGCTACCTGGATCTGGATGGCATCAACGTTACCCAGAAAGCCAGCACTGGAATGACTGCCCTAGACACAAACACAGATTTCTATGTTGGAGGAGTGTCATCCTTAAATCTTGTCAATTCAGTGGCAATCGAGAATGAACCCAGAGGTTTCAGTGGGTGTATACGAGAAATTACTATTAACAACAAAGAACTAAAACTCACTGAGATAGACCCTAAAGATGGTTCCAATGTAGGTGACTGTGATGGAACAGTTTGTGGGTACACAGTGTGCAAAAACAATGGTAAATGTCAAGTTCAAAACTCGGGCTTTTCTTGCTCTTGTCCACAACACTGGACAGGGAACACATGTGAACAATCTGTTTACTGTTCACATAACATGTGTCTGCACAAGGCTCTTTGTATTCCTGATCCCATTTTATTTTCATATAGTTGTGCATGTACACTAGGATGGTCAGGTAGATACTGTGACAGTGAAATCTCATTTTCTACTGCAAAATTTGCAGGTAACTCATACATCAAATACATGGATCCTCATTATGGAAAGAGAGACCTCAGATTTACCAGTGTATCTTTAAATTTTACTACCAGTCAGAGTGAAGGCTTAATTTTATGGATGGGCAAAGCTGAAGATGAAGACAATGACTTCCTCGCTGTTGGCCTTTCTAATGGAATCTTGAAAGTTGTGGTTAATCTTGGAGAAAGAATCCCCGTCCCTTTAATTCACAGTAAACACTCCCTTTGTTGCAAGAGATGGCATTTTATCACCATAGCTCAAAACCAGACTTCTATTAAAGTCTACCTTGATGAGTATCTGGTTATCTTTGAAGATATTGATCCACAAAGAAAATATATTGCTCTGAACTATGGAGGCATTTGCTATTTTGGTGGGTTTGAACTTGGCAGAAAAGTAAACATGGTCACTTCAGGGCTTTTTAGTCAGCAACTAGTTGGTAAAATTAAAGATGTTGTTCTTTTTCAAGATTCTAAAACAATCCAATTAATGAAGGCAGAAGGCTACAATGTTTATAATGGAGATGATAGGGATTAATTGAAAAAAATTACAGGGTTAAAAAGAACCCCATATGAATAGATGAGTAGATTTATGCTCCAATTCTCTGTATACTGACTAGTAGTATCAGATGGAGACTCCCGAACTATTTGCTTTACTACTATAAGCTACCTATCTTTTCATATGGTGGGTGGATAGCACAGACGAAAAATGAGAAAATGTACTCAGCTACTAATCTCATTTCTAGATACTATTTTGAAAATAGGAAACCTTGATTTTAGAGATTTATTTTGCCTGAGATAATGTTGTACTGTGAAAGTGATAAGTTAGTTTACAAGAATGCAAATCCAGTATTAAAAATATTTGAATCTTATAAGAACAAAGATATTTTTCTCTTTATATCTATCACTCAAGATTTTTAAAATTAAAGAATTTAGGAAATGTACTTCTCTTCTACCATAACTACGCTGTAAGATAAATTATCCAGTTTTCAAGATGAAAGTTAACAGGCAAAAAGCACCATTGTTTAATGGAATGGTACAGAGCTTTTTCAAAATTTCCTAAGTAGACTTACATCAAAACAAATTTTCTTTTTAAAAGAAGACAGACAAATTTTAAAAAGAGCTCATCATCCAACCATTCACAGACACACACAATCTCCCTATATAGGAACTTCACAGGGAAGTTAGTGCAAGCTAGGGTGTGAATTTAAAATGCAGCAGCTCTTCTGCACTAGTTCCTCTTGTGGACTCTATTCTGCACTCAAGATGTGACCAAGCTGGATGTGTAATTTCCAACTGTAGGGCTTATCTACAAGGCACCAGCAAAGCATACTAAAGGGTTGTGATTTTCAAAACACTCTAATGTGTTGCACTTGAAATACTATGTGTAGACCCTGTTGGCACACTCTAAAATGTACCTAGTTTGTGTTAACATAACCCTGTTTCAAAGGGGAATACTTTAACATGAATGAGGTACCAGCAGAATTCACAAGGAGCAATTAGAGTGCAGCATGTTAGTGTATTTTACAAACAACACCTCTCTGGCATGCTTTGCTGTGTAGACAAGCCCCAAATAGAGAATACATAGGGAAAGCTCATAATAGCTTCCATAGTGAATGCCTTTGGAAGTGGAGTAAACTAAACCATAAAACCGCACAAAGGATGTGTCTACACTGGAGCTGTAAGGGGTAATTTCCAGTTCAACACACCCACGCTAGCTCTCATCCAGCTAGTACACTAAAAATAGATGCGTGGTGGCAACAGCACAAAAAGCAGCAGGAGCTAGGTACTCAAATATATGCCTACCATCTTGATTGGAATCATACTCTGAGTGGCTAGCCCATCTCACCACTTGTGCCTTCTGGTTTTAGCAGGTTAGCTCAAGCAGAGCTGTAGGTACGTCTGCTTGAGCAGAAAGTTATCCCTTCCAGTTCCAGTGTTGACATATCCTAATGTGGCTTTTTGTAGTTTAGGCTAATCCACTTCCAAAAGCACCCATAATGTGCTGTAAGTATCCACACAAAGAGCTATTCTGAGCTTTTTTCTCCCCAGGTACATAAGTCCTTATACTTCTCTCTCTTTCCTCTCAATGGGATGTGCTGGATGATGTGCTCTTTTGAAAAACCTATCCATTTCAATTAGATGCCTAAAATGGGGGCAGATCTCTTTAAAAAAACCTGGCCCTTTATATGTAGTTATCAGGAGGACAGAACTTATTCCATGGATGGTATCTTCCTGCTAAAATGTTAGAAATAAGAAATGAATAGATTTTGAAAACTGCATGGGACACTGATAATCTGGGCTGACCTTCTGTATAACATACGCCACAGAATTTCACCCAGTAATTTCTACTTCAAATCCATAATTTGTCATTGATTTACAGCATGCTTTTTAAAAAGACCTCTACTCTTGACCTAAACACTTGAAGTAATGGAAAATCCACCATATTTGTTCATTTGTTCCCAGTGTTCAAAAAATGTGCTTTATTTACATTTTAAATTTATCTAACTTCAGCTCCCAGATGAAGTAGTGTAAGAAGAAATATATTCTACATTGAAATCAACAGAGAGGCACTAGATTTCAAACATTGCATTTATGAAAGCTTCAATTTTTTTCATACATGTAAATTTAAAAATGTATATATACTTAAAGTAGGGCCAGATTACACCTAATAATTTTTATAGCAAGAACACATACTGGTTGCTACCCTGAGATTAATCTCTTGTTCTCCTTTCCTGCTTCTTTAGCCCAGCATTTTCAAGTACACTGTATCAGTAAAGAAATAAAAAGGCAGATAAAATCAGTTCTCAGGGAGGGTGATGGTGTACAGGTTACCCAGTGTCTCCTGGAAACCAACAGTCAATAGTATACAAAAAATTAACTACATTTACATGAGTTTTATTTACACACACACAAATTTGTCTACTACTGTCATCCAAAATCCAGTACATTTTCCATTTATTTTAATACCAAAAAGTTTCTTCTAGTCTTAATTTAAGTTACAAATCACCAGAAAAGCAGGAAAAAGCCAGCCTTTGTGGAATAATTTAATGCACATACAGTGTTTCATAGGAAATCACTGGAGTTTTCCTTTGGTGTAGGCTGAGATTTTCCAAGATGTCTAGGGGATTAAGCTGCAGATCTCCCACTGAAGTTAAATCCTCATGCCAGCTTAAAACCTCACCCATAGACAAAGCCCTTCTAATACAAAGTAAACAAATGTAATTCATTTTATATCATGTACTTTAAGCAAGAAATAAAACAAAAAAACTTGTTACATTTTATGTGTTCAGTTATGATGTGGGCTCCAATGCCATCTAAATTTTTAATTTCAATTGTCTGCTATTACTTTACTGTATAAATAAAATATTTAGATCAAAACAATAGTGGTGAATTTTCACCTTCTTTCCTTTTCACTTTTGTTACAGCTCAAGATCAAGTTCTCTTCTTCATACCAGGAATTAGCAATATACATATATATGTGTG
>ML675604.1:84223760-84344430 GCA_007922155.1 Mesoclemmys tuberculata
AAGTATCCATGAAGGCCACAATTGAGAGCTACACATTGGACACCACTGGTGCCCTATATCCACTCAGCAGGTTTTTGAAAATATGATACAAGAGGGGTGAGGCTAGCATATCTACAAATTACCTTTTCAAAAAACTATCGTAACATAATTAAGCATGCTAATTCTTTTAAAAGTAACAGTTCATTTTCGCTAGTACTGAATTATTCTTATGATACAAACAGACTATAAGGTGATTTATTAGTAACAGCAGATTGGGAAGGAGATTACTAATTGGCAGATTAAAAGAAAGCCTATACAACAGACATCTAGTCCAGACATTATTTAAAACATAATTCAATAAACAAACTCACCTCTTTAAATCAGAAAATAAAATGAATAAACCCCAAACAGTACCTACTTAAAAAATGAATACAAAGGAATGGTATTATGCATATAGGTCTCCCGAGGAAAAGGATATTAAACTCACATTTCTTGGGCAATTATATACCCAGACAAGACAATCTGCTGAAACGCTAAGCAAAATCACAGCGCTTGCACTTTACTACCAACCATGGAATTAATAGTTCAACCACCACTTCAATTATGAAACCAATTTTGAACAGAATGGTTTGAGTCCTGTGGATCATATGTCATGTAGGATTTTTAAATTAAGGATTTAAATATGGTTTCCAGTTTCTAATTTAGTTGAGAAATTATTTTGTGATTTTTCAAAAGTACGGGCCTAGAAATAATTATAAAATAAAAGCTACCACCACCTTTATTTGGTATAACATTTTTTAATTTTAACCTCATTTAATTTGGCTGTAAAGCTATGTGCAACGTCTGCAAATAGGAAGCTACTTTTAAATATATGACCAATTAAAAAAGTTAACAATTATTGTCTTTTAATCACATATCTGTTATTGGAAAGAAGAGGTTTATTCTACACCAAAGTGCAAAAAGCTGTGTTCGTAGGTAAGGCAATGTATTCAAACTTCTTTATACACAATATTCTTAAGTAAAAATAATTAGACCAAATACTGGAAAATAGTGTAATGGACAGAATAATGCAATGTTAGAATATTTGTTCTTCAAAAGCAGATGCAACAAAATGAGCAATACACTGTATTTTTTTAGAACATATAAGAGACAGTAACATTTTGTTTTTAAAAAAAGTATCAGTGGATACCAGTCACCATAAAATCTGAACTGTTCTATTTATTAAAAGCCCTGATGTGGTCAAAAAAATCACTAGTCATGAAGTGTAAAGCAAAGCTACACAAGGCATTCTACATTTTTTTTGTTACACTGGTTTAGCATACTGCTTCACACCTATGAAATCAAACACACAAAGTATGTGAGAAAGTTTTATCATTTTTAGAATCAAAATATCCCTTAAAATATTTACATTTTACAGTAAAAAGGATAGTAAAACACAAGATAATGTACAAGCTTAGGTATTCAAGTTTTTGAAGCATGAAAAATGATGAGAAAATTAACTGACTGGTAACAAATCATAGTTTAAAGAATATAGTTTAAATTGTTTTCTTATTAAAACAAGTGCAGTTTAAAGCAATAACATTTGGACAGCTCAGCCTTCTAATTTCTGGTCACAAACTGCTTCAGATGCTTGGTAAAATACTTGATAACTACTGGAAATACTGCTGAAATCTTTTATTGTATTACTGGATCATTTAAAAAAAACTTCACACCAATCAACATATGTTGTACTTTATGTTATGTACGAAGGATGCTAAGACACTGCTACAGTCCTCAAAAACGGTGCAATTTAAAAACAAAGTTACTGTGTGAAATTCATCTTTAAATTTAGTGGAGCATCTTAAAACAGAAGAGAGCACAAATTAACAAAGGCAGTAACTATAATGCATACCTGACTAAAGCCAACTTCATCAACTAAGAAATTTCCAAGCCTTTATTGCATATTGATAAAAGAAATCTTTAAAATTTTGAATATACAGCAATGTAAAATTTTTAAAAATATTAAACTCCTATTTCTAGGGATAGTTGGTATAATGTAAAAGAAGATGAGAATTGGTACACAGCTTTGTACCAAAACAGACTTGTTTTTGCAAAACACCAACACTTAATTAAAAAAAAGATGGCACAATCCTAGCAGGCATTTTTACAAAGTTTTAGGACACAACTAACAGTTATTTAAATAGGATTTTGAAAGACTACCTGCTCTTTTTACCTTTTGCTTTTAGCTCTGTCATTGTGGTCCCTGTCTTTGTGATGTCTGTCTCTATTCTTTTCACTTTCTCGTTCTCTGTCTCTCCCCCTACTTTTCTCCCTCTCTTTATCCTTTTCATGAGCATGTTCTTCACTTTTAGGTTTATCTATCTTTTTTTCTGGATTTCTACTCTCTTTAGAGGATTTTCCATCAAACCCCCTATCGCTATGTGAAAGTCGTAACCTCTCTTTGTCTCTATGCCCTTCCTCTCTACTTTTTTTCTCTCTCTCTTTTTCCTGGTTTCTGTCTTTCCGTCTATTCCTTTCAGAATCCTGTTCCCAATATTTTTCACTGTTCCACTCTTTTTCATGTCTGTCTTTCTTTTGGTGGGGGGATTCACTATAAAACCTTTGTCTATGCTGATCGTTTTTGACTCTATTGAACCCCCTCTCTAAATGTTGTTCTTGTCTGCCCCAAGGGTCACTGTGGCGTCTTTCTGGTCTCCTATTATCTTTACTCTGAAAAAAGTTTTCTGGCCCTGCAAATCTTGATTGTTTATGAGCCAGAGATGGCCCTTGCACGATGGGTCCAACGTAATGCGGTGGCTGACCTGACAAATGAACAACAGGTGGCCACGGTATCATAGGATTTTGAGCAAAACCAAAACCTGGAGGAGGAAGAAGCGGTGGTGGTAGATGAGGAGGAAATCCAAATATGGGGCTGTTCCGGGGGGGGAAGTTAGGAGGAGAAAGTGTTTGAAACTGAAATCCAGGTAGATTAGATTTAGGATGCTGAAAATTGTGCTGCTGAGGTCTAACTGGTGAGAAGTTTCCACTCATAATTGGGCTGGGGACTTTGGAAGTGAATTCAGAATGAGAAGAATTTTCTTTTTCAAAATGAGATGAGGTTGTTGCTGATCCTCTTCTAAAGGAGTGCACTGTTTCAATACTTTTCATCGGTGTATCTTCCTGTAAGTGTTTTGTCTCTTCCATTTGTGAGGCACATACATTATCTGCTTTAGTTTCAGCTGAAGTACACTGCATCTCACATGTTTGACTACCACTTTGATACACATTTAAGCCCTTTTCTCCAGACTGTTTATTCTCTAACTCCATTTGCTCACTTCCAGAGATGTCTGATTGTTCTTTGTCTTGTAAATGACTGTGTATATTTTGTCTTTCTTCATGTCTAGTAGTGTCCCCCTCTTTGTTTTCTGAAGCATTAACTTGTTGGCTTCGTCCAGCTGCTTGTCTTGGGTCCCTTTTAAGATTAATAAACTGTGGAGATTTGGAAGTATTAGCAGTCATACCTTCAGCAGAGCCTATGTTAACATTATCATCACCATTTCCTTTACCTGCATTTGACGAGGAAGAAGAAATACTAGAATTTGTGGTCCTTTTGCTTTCTTGCAAAACATTGTCTTTGTCATACAGCTGCCACTTTGGATCATTTTCTTTACACTCCTCAGTTTCCTTGCTCTGTGACTGAACAGATAAGTTTGCTAAAAATGCTTCTGTAGAAACATCTGGTGGTTTTCCCTTAAGACTTAGGTTTATCAAAGTTCCTACAGTTCCCACAGAACATGAGGTCCCTGCAACTGGCGTATCCACTGTACTATCAGAGGATTCTTGTGAATCATCTAGTCTGGTTTTAATTTCTGTAGCTTCATCAGTAGTTACTTCAGCAACATTCATTTTTTCTTCTTTTAAGCTTGTTTGTTCAGCTAATAAAGGTACTTCTTTACTAGCACATTGGTCCATCACTGATTGATGGTGTTCATATACCTGTCCTGTAGTACCCAAAAGACTTTGAAGAATATCATCTACAGGCAGTGGTTTATTTGCTAGCTCAAGAGTAGAAGGCTGATTTTCCCACCCAACCAGAACTCCAGGAAGAAATCTTAGAGGCTTTGGTGGCTCATGTTTGATGCTTTCTACTACAGGTTCAATAACTGTTGGCATTTCTTCTGTATTAGATTGCTGAGGTTTATTTCTCTGCTTATGTAATACAGTTGTGAAGGAATTAAAAAAATCATTTTCTTCCTCCTCCTCTTCTACTACTGCTTCAGTACTTGAGACTTCAGGTTTGCTTGGTTTGCTTTTTTTTTCTGGTGGCAAGTTATTTGGAGCACTTTCAGGGATTTCATCCACAAGGCCAACACTAGCACTAATCTGTCTCTTCATTTTTTGGCGAATTATCAAACCCAACAACAGATTCGGTCGATGTATTTCAATCCCTGCATAAAACCATAACAGCAATTAATAAATGAAACACATTTATCTGGAGACAATTTTAATAAAAGAATAGCCTATCCTGTGTCTATAGTCCCCCCGACCCACAAGAACTGCTCTATGTGAAGAATTAGGCCCGGTCTACACTTACCTTTGAGATTCGGTGGCAGTCAACAGGAGATGCATAAGTGACGTAAATCACTTGTGTATCTCCCGTCAACTTCGCTGAGTCTCTTCTGCACGCCACACTGCGCGTCCACACTGCACTGCGTCGAAGGGACGCAGCACTATGCCACTTACCAGGATGGTTTTCCTGCATCGATTGCTGGATCGACTGAGCGGGTCTACACAGGCTGCTCAGTCAATCCAGAGCAATCGATCTGACGGCGGCAAATTTGCTGTCGTCAGTGTGGACCCAGCCTCAGTTACAATTCTTCAAAGATGTAGCAGTAACTGCTTCCAGGTACAGTCCCCCTCTTGTCTCAAAAGGTACTGTATGTTTCAAAAGGCCTAAGGCAAACACCAACAGCAGCTTAAGCAGTGCACCTCTTCATCATGTCATTGCCTCACAGGAGACAAATTCTGCCCATCAGGTAGTTTATTTGGGATAACTTAGGTTCTCTTAAAATGGGGGTCTCTTTCTAGTGATTTGAGTCAAGCAATGTCTGGGCGATGATAATGCAAACTTACCATCAACTCAGCAGAATAATGCACCATATCAATCTGTAGCAAAAGGTTTAATTTTGAATAATTTTAAATATACCTAATATGAGCATAAATAATCTTGATATCCAGAAGGACTGGCTTATAGATAATGTCTATCCAAACTCAAACTGCATACAAGGCCAATCTCTTGCCCTCATATCTTGGGCTAGATTCCCAGCCCCACTACAGCAGAAAGGGGACATAAAAGCCAGCTAAACTAGTTACTTGGGTTTTTTCCTCCAATGTAGAGGTAATCCTTTGGTGGCACAAAGGCTCTTCAAAATTCTCCTTTCCAGGCCTCCAGCATAATCAGGATGGCCAAGGAAAAACAGGTATAGTTGGAGCATTCGTGTTTTCACTAAGAAAACTGAATATAAAAATAGCATGACAAACATTTTTTCAAAAGGCCACTGTCACGGTTCAGCCTAAAAAAATAGGTCTACACAAAAAAGTTTTACTATAAAGAATGAAAGTATATATTTTTAAGTTGACTGATCCTTGACACAACGTAATGTAGTAAAAATTCCAAATACCTGACTTCGATCGCAAAATCCAAGTATACATCTTGCCATTCATGTAACTAGTAGTTACGCATTCAAGTACTAATTCTGAATTTTTAGCACAGAATTTCTCACAAGTTTCACTTAATAACAACGATTTAATTGAGGTTTATTTTGATTTTTGTATGTGCAGGGATTCACAATATTAACTTCCAGAATATAGAACTGAAGCAAATTGGCCTTAAATATGAGTTTCTGCTGTTGCAGTGAACATTCTACACCCAAACATTCTATCATTTCTCCAAATGCCATAGAAGAGAACAGAGAATCATAGAATCGTAGGACTGGAGGGACCTTGAGAGGTTTTCTAGTCCAGTACCCTACACTCAAGGCAGGTTTAAGTATTATCTAGAGCATATGTGATAGAGATTTGTCTAACCTGCTCTTAAAAACTTCCAATGACAGAGATTCCACAACCTCCCTAGGCAATTTATTCCAATGCTTAACGACCCTGACAGTTACGAAGTTTTCCCTAATGTCTGACCTAAATTGCCATTGCTTCAATTTAAGTCCATTGCTTTTTCTTCTATTCTCAGAGGTTAACGAGAACCATTTTTCACTCTCCTCCTTGTAACAGCCTTTTATGTACTTGAAAACTGTTATGCCCCCCCCTCCATCTTCTCTTCCCCAGACTAACAAACCCAACTATTTCAATCTTTCCACATATTTTCTAGACCTTTAATCATTTTTGCTGATCTCCTCTGGAATTTCTCTAATTTGTCCACATCTTTCCTGAAATGTGTGGCCCAGAACTGGACATAATACTCCAGTTGAGGCCTAATCAGCATGGAGTACAGCAGAAGAATTACTTCTCCTATCTTACTTTCAACACTCCTGCTAATACATCCAAGAAGGTTGTTTGTTTTTACACAACAGCATTACACTGTTGGCTCATATTTTCGCTTGTGATCCACTACAACCCCAGATCCCTTTCCACTCTACTCCTCCTTAAGCAGTCATTTCCCATTTTGAATGTGTGCATCTGATTTTTTCTTCCTAAGTGGAGTACTTTGCACTTGTCCTTATTCAATTTCATCCTATTTACTTCAGACCTTTTCTCCAGTTTGTCCAGATCATTCTGAATTTTAATCCTATCCTCCAAAGCACTTTCTACCCCACCCAGCTTGGTATCATTTGCAAACTTTATAAGTATCTCTATGGCATTATCTAAATCGCTGATGAAGATACTGAATAGAACCAGACCCAGGAACAATCCCGCATGGGACCCCACTCGATATGCCCTTCCAGCTTGACTGTGAACCACTGATAACTACT
Organism: Mesoclemmys tuberculata; assembly: GCA_007922155.1. Taxonomy (NCBI): domain Eukaryota; kingdom Metazoa; phylum Chordata; order Testudines; family Chelidae; genus Mesoclemmys; species Mesoclemmys tuberculata. The sequence goes on from ML675604.1 coordinate 84,230,702, forward strand.
CTCTGGGTACAGTTTTCCAATGAGTTATGCACCCACCTTATAGTAGGTCCATCTAGGTTGTACTTAACATAGTTACTTACCAGTAACTGTTGTTCTTCGAGATGTGTTGCTCATATCCATTCCACTTAGGTGTGTGCGCGCCCTCGTGCACGGCCAATCGGAGAACTTTTACTAGCAGTCCCTGCAGGGGCCGGTCCAGCGATCCCGTAGTGTCGCCGCCATGCGGCAGCACAACCGTTGCTGCCGGCCCCTCCCCTCTTCAGTCCCTTCTTTCTGCCGACTCCGACAGAGGGGACGGAGGGTGGGTGTGGAATGGATATGAGCAACACATCTCGAAGAACAACAGTTACTGGTAAGTAACTATGTTTTCTCCTTCGAGTGGTTGCTCATATGCATTCCACTTAGGTGAATAACGAGCCTTACCTGGAGGCAGGTAGGAGTCAACGTCGGGCTGCCCTCAGCACTGCCCTGCCCACGCGAGCATCGTCCCTGGACTGCTGGACGATAGCGTAATGCGCGGCAAAAGTGTGCACAGAAGGCCAAGTGGCAGCCTTGCAGATGTCTTCCAGGGGAACCCTCTCCAGGAAGGCCGCCGACGCGGCCTGGGCCCTTGTAGAGTGCGCTGTCACTGGTCCGGGAAGCTGGACACCCGCACTCTCGTAGCACAGCCGGATACAGGCGGTGATCCACTTGGCGATGCCCTGTGATGACACTGGGAAGCCTCTCATCCTCTCTGCCACCGCGACGAAGAGCTGGGTGGTCTTGCGGAGCGGTTTCGTCCTATCGAGGTAGAACGCCAGTGCCCTCCTCACGTCGAGGGTGTGTAACCTCCTCTCGTCCTCGGACCCGTGCGGTTTGGGAAAAAACACAGGGAGGAAAATATCTTGGTTACAGTGGAACCTAGAGACTACCTTAGGTAGAAAAGCTGGGTGAGGCCTAAGCTGTACCTTATCCCGGAAGAACACCGTATAGGGGTGTTCCGAGGTCAGGGCTTTCAGCTCAGAGACCCTCCTGGTGGAAGTGATGGCCACAAGGAAGGCCACCTTCCAGGATAGGATCATCAGGGGGCAAGTGGCCAAAGGCTCAAAGGGGGGCCCCGTCAGTCTGTCAAGGACTAGGTTCAGGTCGCAGGGAGGCACCGGGTCATGGACCTGCGGATACAGCCTCTCGATTCCCCTGAGAAACCTCACCGACATGGGGTGAGAGAATAGGGACCTCCCCTCCACCGGCTGGTGGAAAGCCGAGATGGCTGCAAAGTGGACCCTTAGGGAAGCCAACGCCAACCCCTGTTTGAGTTGCAGCAGGTAGTCCAGGACCGCCTGCACGGAAGACGTACCGGGGGTTATGCCCCGCGATTCCGACCAGCAGGTGAACCTCCTCCACTTGGCCTTGTATGCGCTCTGGGTGGAGGGCCTCCTGCTTCCCAGGAGCACATGTTGGACCTGCTCCGAGCAGGTTCTCTCCTCCTCCGTTAGCCAGAGAGCCTCCAGGCCGTCAGGTGTAGGGAGTCCAGGTTGGGATGCAGCAGGCGACCGTTGTCCTGGGAGAGAAGGTCCGGTTTCTTCGGGAGCTCGATCGGGGGAGCGACTGACAGGTCCTGAAGCAGGCAAAACCAGTACTGTCTCGGCCACACTGGGGCGATCAGGATGATGTCCGCTCCGTCCCTCTTGATTTTCAAGAGGACCCTGGGCAGGAGCGGGAGGGGGGGAAACGCGTACAGGAGGCCCCCCGTCCATTCGATTAGGAACGCGTCTGAGACGGAGCCCGGCTCGCGAACCCTGAGCGAGCAAAACCTCGGGCACTTCGCGTTCCAGGCTGACGCGAACAGATCCAGGTGGGGAACACCCCTCTCGCGGAAGATAATGGCGACCACCTCCGGGTGAAGAGACCAGTCGTGTTGGGGAAGAAACGACCTGCTAAGGCGGTCTGCCTCGTCGTTCCTGGCCCCCGGGAGGTGAGAGGTGGTTAAACAGAAGTTGCGTCTCACTGCCAAGTCCCAAAGTCGAAGCGCCTCCTGGCACAGGAGTGAGGAGTGCGCTCCCCCTTGCTTGTTGATGTAGTACATTGCAGTGGTATTGTCTGTCAGCACCTGCACCATTCTCCCGAATAAAGCGTGGCGAAACACTTCGCAAGCCAGTCTGACTGCCCTCAGTTCCTTTACATTGATATGGAGGGCAGTATCCCTCCGGGACCAGAGACCCTGTGTGGTCAGACCACCCGTGATGTGGGCTCCCCACCCCAGGTCTGAGGCGTCCGTGATCAGAGTGATCGAGGGGGTGGGTGCCCTGAAGGGGATTCCCTTCAACACGATCCCGGGGTCCAGCCACCAGTTCAGTGACCCCAATACCATAGGGGGAACTGTTACCACCCTGTTCAGGGCATGCCTGTTGGGCATGTACACTTTCTTTAACCAGCTCTGGAGGGGCCTGAGTCTGAGGCGGGCCAGCTCCACTACATAAGTGCATGAGGCCATGTGGCCTAACAGCCGTAGGCACTGCCTGGCTGTTGTCGTGGGACACCTCTGGAGTTGCGATATTATCGCCGCCATGGCCTCAAACCTCGAGCGTGGGAGGGAGGCTTTGGCCCGCACCGAGTTTAGGTGGGCCCCTATGAACTCTATGCTCTGCACCGGATATAATGTTGACTTTTGCTCGTTTATGAGCAGCCCCAGGGTATGGCATGTGGTCTGGACGAGGGAGACCGCCTCGCGCACCTGCGACTTGGTCCTGCCCCTTATCAACCAGTCGTCCAGGTATGGGAAGATTTGGACCCCCCTGCGCCTCAGGGAGGCCGCCACCACTGCCATACACTTCGTGAACACCCTGGGGGAAGAGGCCAGGCCAAAGGGGAGGACCGTAAATTGGAAGTGGCCACCAGCTACTGTAAACCTTAGGAATTTCCTGTGGGCGGGAAGGATGGAGACGTGAAAGTACACATCCTTCAGGTCGAGGGCGGCGAACCAGTCCCCTGGGTTCAGTACTGGGATGATGGACGCTAGGGACAGCATGCGGAATTTGAGCTTTTTTATGAACCTGTTGAATTTGCGCAGGTCCAGTATAGGCCTGAGGCCTCCTTTTGCCTTGGGGACGAGGAAATACCTTGAATAGAATCCCCTCCCCACCTTGAGTGGTGGAACCACTTCTATGGCTCCTTTGAGAAGGAGGGTGTGAACCTCCTGGCGGAGTACATGCTCGTGAGATGGGTCCCTGAAAAGGGACGGGGGGGGGCGAGAATGGGGGGGGTAGCCAGCAACTGAAAGGCATAGCCCCAGCGGATGGTGCTGAGGACCCATTGGTCCGACGTTATCTCCCGCCACAGGCTGATATACGGTCTTAGCCTGTCCCGGAAAGGCGGGGGGTGGCCCAGGGAACGTAAAGAGGTGCCACCCTCGGACGCACTGTCAGAATTGTCTTTTGCCCTTGGGGCCCCAGGAGGGACCCTTGAAGGAAGATGAGGAGGTCGCAGGACGGTCGCGCCGCCCTGTGCCCGTTTCTGTCCTGACCCCTGGGGGGGGGAAGGGTCTAGGCAGCGGCCTAGTTTGCTGCTGGTGCCGTTGTGGCGGTCGTTGCAGCTGTTGGCGGGCTTGCAGTCTTGCCGCCTGGGGTGTGTAGAGGCCCAAGAAGCGTAGCGTCGTCCTTGAGTCCTTCAGGGCGTGCAGCTTCTCATCCGTCCTCTCCGAGAAGAGGGCGGCTCCATCAAACGGCAGGTCTTGGATGGAGTGCTGCACCTCCTGTGACAGATCAGTAGATTGCAGCCACGCTGCCCGCCGCATAGCGAAGGCGGAGGCCATAGCCCTGCTGGCCGTGTCCGCAGAGTCAGACGCAGTTTGCAAGGCTGCACTGGCTACTGTCACCCCTTCCTCCAGGACCATGGCAAAGTCGGTGGCCTGGTCTGGAGGCAGGGACTCCGAGAACCTTTTCAAGGAGTCCCACAAGTTCAGGTTATATCTGCCCAGGAGAGCCTGATGGTTGGCTACCCTGAACTGGAGCTCCCCTGTGGAGTAGACCTTGCTGCCGAAAAGGTCTAGTCTCCTGCCCTCTCTGTTTTTAGGGGAGGCGCTCTGGGCACCCTGCCTGTCTTTCTGGTTGGCAGCCTCTACCACCAAGGTGCCCGCGGCAGGGTGTGCATAAAAATATTCGTGCCCCTCGGCTGGCACATAATACTTCTTCTCGGCGCCCTTAGACGTGGGGGCGACCGAGGCAGGGGTCTGCCATACAGCTTTGGCTAGGCGTAGGACCCTGTCATGAATGGGGAGGGCCACCCTGGAAGGGCCTTGGGTCCCCACACGTCCGAAGAGGGGGTCCACCTCTTCCTCTAGAACCTTGACCTGTAAGTCTAGGTTCGAGGCCACCCATTTCAAGAGCTCTTGGTGGGCCTTAAAGTCAATGAGTGGGGCCCGTTGGTCCCTTATGGCCGCCTCGTCTGGGGACGACGAGTAAGACGGGTGGCGGGGTCCTGTGGAGGGGCCCTCCCCGGGGTCCTCCTCCTCGGAGGAAGGGGAGTGGTCACCCTCCTGCACCGAGGGTGCCTGTTGGGAATGGGTGACCGAGGCAGGGGCCGGCATAGTTCCCTGCCCCATCTGAGCCGCCCACTGGGCCCACATTGGCCACTGCCAGGGTCCCTGGGTCCAGCTCAGAGGCAGCGTCGGTGCCGAGGGCAACGTCGGCGCTGCTGCAGGCGGTGTCGGCACCGCGGGGAGAGATACCTGCGGTGCCGGGGGTTGCGGTGCCGGCTGCGCTGGTGCCGGGTGCGGTGCCGGCGAGGGTTCTTGCTCCTGGCGGCGGGTCCGGGATCCCGAGCCAGGAGTGCGGGGAATGCGACGGCGGTGCCGGGAGGAGACGCTCCGTGGCTCACTAGACGAAGAGTCGGAGGAGCGACGTCATCTGACTCGTCTGAGGGGCGATCCCGAAGACGATGACGGAGATCTGCACCGGGGCGGGGAAGCCTTCCGCAGCCTCTTTCTCGGTGCCGGGGAACGGTGCCGAGCGCGCCGGCTCGGTGCCGGGCTGGAGCTGGATCCGGAGCTGCGTCGGGAGCAGTGCCGTGAGTCCTCCGAAGACGACGGGGGAGCCTCCGGGCTCGGTCCTCCGGCGTCGGGCGATGGTGGGCGGCTGGACGTCCAGTGCCGATGCCGCCCACCCTTCAGGGACACCCAACACGGGTTTGCCCCGGAAAACAGACTCAGGGTCCCTCACGTGAGGGGGTGCCGGAGGTGTGGGCAGGGTCATCAAGACACGCGCTGCCTCGAACGCCTCTGGTGTTGAAGGAGTCTGTAAGGTAGGTCCCTCGCTCACTGGAGTCGGGGGGACCTCCTTAGTCGGTGCCGGTCCCGGTGCCGGGGGCCGTTCCAGGAGGAGCACCTCTGCGCTCGACCCCGGCTGCTCCTGTGGTGCGGGGGAGCTCTCTACAAGCGGGCGGCGCTTCTTCTTTTTCTTCGGCACCGTGCTCCCCGGTGCCGGAGGTGCGCTCCACACCGAGGACACACTCGGTGCCATGGTGGACCGCGTGGGCTCGGACGCCGGGCTGAGCGCCGTCTCCATTAGGAATGCCTTCAGCCTCACTTCTCGGTCCTTTTGAGTCCGAGGCTTGAAGGACTTGCAAATTTTACATCGGTCTCGCCGATGTTGTTCCCCCAGACACTGTAGGCAACGGTCGTGGGGGTCGCTAGCTGGGAAAGCCTTCCCGCAGCTAGCGCATGGCTTGAAGCCGGACGCGCCGGGCATGGCCGCGGGCATCTGAGCCCGAAGGCTCCCTAACTAAACTACAAAAAAAAACCTCTCTAACTGAAAACTAACTTAGTTCGAGGCGAACTACTAACTAAATACTCACTTTTAAGGCGAAACAAAAACCTGAGAAGAGCAGGGTTAGTTCTCGACCGACCGTCACGGGCGGAAAGAAGGAACTGAAGAGGGGAGGGGCCGGCAGCGACGGTTGTGCTGCCGCATGGCGGCGACACTACGGGATCGCTGGACCGGCCCCTGCAGGGACTGCTAGTAAAAGTTCTCCAACTGGCCGTGCACGAGGGCGCGCACACACCTAAGTGGAATGCATATGAGCAACCACTCGAAGGAGAACCTTACTTTGTAAACGAGAAAGTCATGTGAAACAGTCTCAAAGCATAACTAAAGTCAAGATATATCACCTCTACTGCTCCCTCCCTATCCACAAGGCTCCTTATTCTGTCAAAGAAAGCTGTCAGGTTGATTTGACATGATTTGTTCATGACAAATCCGTGTTGTTACTTATCACATTCTAACCTTCTAGGTGTTTGCAAACTGATTCCTTAATTATTTGCTCCATTATGTTTCCGAGTACTGAAATTAAGCTGACTGGTCCGTAATGTCCCCAATTGTCCTTATTCCCCTTTTATAAATTGGCACTATATTTGCCCTTTTTCAGTCATCTGGAATCTCTCCTGTCTTCCATGAGTTTCTGAAGATAATCACTAACAGCTCAGATACTTCCCAAGTCAGCTCCTTCGTTATTCTAGGATGTATTTCATCAGGCCATGGTGACTTGAAGACATCTAACTTGTCTAAATAATTTTTAACGTGTTCTTTCTCTATTTGAGCCTCAGAATCAGTGTTCACTATGTTAGACATCCAATCGCTACTAAAGTTTCTCATGAAAACTGAAACAAAAAAGTCATTTAGCACTTCTACCATTTCCAAATTCTGTTATTTGTTCCCCCCTCCATTATTGAGTAACAGGGCCTACCCTGTCCTTGTCTTCCTTTTGCTTCTACTGTATTTGTAATATGTTTTCTTCTTACCCCTTATGGCTCTAGCTAGTTTAAACTCATTTTGTGCCTTGGCCGCTCTAATTTTGTCCCTACATGTTTATCATTTGTCCACAAAACTACAAATCCTTTGTAATATGGCCTACTTTCCACTTTCAATAGGATTCTTTTTTGAATTTCAATCATTGAAGATCTCCTGGTTAAGCAAAGGTTATCTCTTGCCATACATCCTATCTTTTCTATGCAGTGGGATAGTTTGCTCTTATGCCCCTAATCATATCTCTTTGAAAAACTGCCAACTCTCTTGAACTGTTTTTCCCCTTAGACTTGCTTCCCATGGGATCCTACCTAACAACACCCTGAATTTGCTAAAGTCTTCCTTCTTGAAATCCATTATCTTTATTTTGCTGTTCTCCCTCCAACCACTCCTTAGAATCATGAACACTTATTTCATGATCCCTTTCACCCAAGCTGCCTTCCACTTTCAAATTCTCAACCAGTTCCTCCCTATTTGTCAAAATCAAATCTAGAACAGCCTCTCCAGTAGCGTTCTCCAGCTTTTGAAATAAAAAATTGTCTCCAATACATTCCAAGTATTTGTTGGATAATCTGTGCCCTCTTTTGTTATTTTCCCAACAGATATCTGGGAAGTTGAAGTTCCCAATGATCACTTTCAACATACCAAACACAAGCCTCAATGCAAGATGCACCAGACCACCACTGCATGGGATGTGGGCACCAAAGATGCACACGTAGGTCAGTGTTCTTCTCCACACGTCAGAACTCTCAACATCCATAAGAGCTTCCATAGCCTCCAGTAGGACCAGGAAACCAGAGGCATGATAACAGTTTCTCAATGCTTACACATTATGGGTTCACTTCTTCAAACTGCACTTCCCTCACCTAAGGCCTTTTTCTACACAATCAACTTGCCCGGGTTTAAACTAAAAAGGGTTTTTTTAACTCAATTTAGGGTTTATATATATGAAAATATCCACGCAAATTAAACTGAATTAACAAAATGTGTGAATGTGAAGGGGATTACTTAAACCACATTAAACCCCTGTTAATACTGTCATTCAGAATTAAAGTGGCCTCAATTAGGTTCTGCTTAATTCACATCCAAAATTAATTTAGATTAATTTTCCTGGATGTCCTTGTGTAGACAAGCCTTTAGTTAAATTGGTATAAAACTCTACATCAACACTAATTTAATCTAAATTTAATCTGAGAGTAAACTGATTTAAGAGTCTCCACATAAAAATTTGCACCAGTGTGATTAAGTAAGTAAAACCGTTTAATTATTCTGGAGCAATGTGTGTGTCCAGGTCTCAATGTGTACTATGAAAACTGTCTCTGACCTATTCCTTGTCTTCATCCTTTCCTTCTCTCATTTACACATCCAATCCCTTTGCCCTCTCCTATCATTCAGCTTTAACTCCTTCTAATTCTCATCCTCCTCAGTACCTGGTACAATCTGTAAATCTACTAACTCCCACTTCCCTTCTTCCTCATCTCTCTGTTTTTCATCCTCACACACCAGCCAGAAAGAGAAAAAAGCCACCCCCAAATATTTGTGAATAAAATAAACGTTTAAAAATCAAAGAAAGTGTATACAACAACTAAGTAATTTCAAGACCTTGCATTTGAAAAGCCTCTCTCTACCCAGCCTTCTTTCCCTTCTCTCTTTAGTTTTTAAGGTTTTCAGGACAATGACTTTTTTTGTCATTAATATGTTAAGTACCAAGTACATTTTGGGTACCTAAAAATATTATATTAAAATATAATATAAACATGGGGCTCAGAGTGAGTATGAATAATGGAATAACCTCTTTCACAGGTCACTTGAACCACTCTATTCACTGAGCTGTACTACATATCAGACCTTTCTTCACCCTCTCTCCCACTCCTTGCCACATGGCAATGTGGGTTAAAAGTCAATCACCCAAGATTTTTTTATATTTAAATATTTAAACACGTTATTTCAAATAATTGTATGGCTTAAAAACTGGTTTCCAGTGCCTTACAAAAGGTTCTTGAAACACCAGGATGATCAATAATGTAATTTGAATAAGATGTCTACTACCAAGCGTGCTCAAAAATGCTGTTGTAATTTTATGTATTCAACTTTAATTTTCAGGTACATTTCAATTTCATTCATGGTGGGAAGTGCTTTATATGTAAATTTCCAAGCTCTTTATTGTACCTACCAGGTCCATCAAAAGGCACAAGATGATGTGGAATTTTATCTGAGGCACCTAAAGGGATGAGATACAAATCCTTCACTTGCTTCATGTTATTGGCAGCCACACCATAACGCTTTCTGCTGCTGAAATATGCAAACAGCAAAGCATAGGAAATCTGATCCTCTTCAGTTACCGGAGTAAAGCGAACTACACAAATTTCCTGTTTTAAAAAAAGGAAAAGAGGTAATAAGAAGTCTTTACAAAGTGTTTTTTAAAGTAAATTTTAACAGAGACAGGTCTTCAAGTATGGAAACCATAGAAAGGGTTTCAACAACTCACTAGAAAAAGGGGGGGGGAGGGGGGAGAGAGAGAGAGAGAGAGAGAGAGAGAGAGAGAGACAGACAGACAGACAGACAGGAGTAGGAGACAGCAAAAGAATCTCTCAAGCATTAAGAGAAAACAATGAGAAACTTCCAGAAAAAAAATTACTGATTACTGTATATGACAAAAAATTAAAAGATTTTTTTCTCAGTCTGTTGATTCTTGTATATCAACTTTCTCAGGAGGCATGCTGAATTTTGAGTATTTCAAATTTTATTCTACCAACATTCCTTAAAAAGCTGCATTCTGCACCATTTTTGGTGTTTGAGATATATCATCAACTATTACAGGGGAAGGGTCAGAACCCTAACACCAGGTATGGGAAAAGTAATAAAGTTAATTATTTTCAAAGTATTTAAAATAAGTTAGTTTCAAAACCAAACATTAGTCATCCTTCTGTTTAGACTTTGAATCAAATAATTTCCACTATTTCGGATTGAGTATTTATTTCTAGGCATCACAGAAGAAATAGGTCTTCAGAAGGGATTTGGGCAATGAGAGGATAGCAGCCTTACATATCAGTTTTTGCTGTGCATGTGAAGACTTACTATTTTCAACAGAGGAAATACTATTTTCAACTGTTCAGCTGTTAAACAGAATATATACAATATTGGCATTGCAGCAGACAGTTAAAGTCTTCTAATCTAATGTGTAAGTTTCTTCCTTACCTTGGTCCCTGAAGCTTTTATTTTTTCTACATATTCCCAAACAGTGTGAGGTGATATCCTGCCACCTACTTGGATGCTATCTGGCAAGTCCTGTCAGAAAAGCAGATATACAATTTATGTCTATTGTATCTACTGAAACAGATTTCAAAATAATAAAGGTACTTAATTTCAACATGCTTATATTATATATGATTTAATTTATCAGCAGATGTTATGCCATTTCAGGGGAAACAAACCAGTTCACATTAAACCCTTGAGTTGTTTTTTTCAGTATGAATCCAACAATGAATCCAATGGAAATGTACAGCACCTCTTGCACACACTTACATCTGTAAGTATACATCAGTAAATGGAGCTTACTTACTGTAATTGGAGGTTCTTCTAGATGTGTGGTCCCAATCTAGATTCCATACATGGGTGTGCATGAACGCCACGTGTCAGAGCCGGAATTGTTTGTAGTACTGTCTGTTGACCCGCGTGTGCATCAGCCACGTGGTGCATCCGAAGTCTTACGGGGCTGCAGAAGTCGATGCCCCTCCAGGTCCCTCTTACCAATAGGCAAGGAGCCCGCAGCAGAGGGGATGGAGGCGGGTATTGGAATCCAGATAGGGACCACACATCTCCAGTTACAATAAGTAACCTCCATTTCTTCTTTGACTGATGATCCCTATGTGGATTCCATATGTGGCTAATATAGCAAGCAGTATGCAGTGCATAGGCAGGAGTGTGGACTCGCTAGAAGTCAGCCTGCAGAATGGTTGGCCAACTGCCTCCGCTGCCAGGGATGGCATAGAAAGCATTAAAGATGTGGATGGAGGACCACATGGCGGCCCTACAAATGTCCTGCCATGCGATGTCTGTGAGAAGAGCGGATGTGGTGGCATGGCCCGTGTGAAGTGGGCAGCAATTCCAGGGGGTGGAGAGATATGTAAAATAGCATAACATTCCACGATTCAATGGGAGATCCTTTTGGAGGGGCATGGCCTAGGCAATGCTCCACAGTGGTGCAAAAGAGTCTGGGCAACGCCTAAAAAGTGCAAGTACATTGGAAACAGAAGGCCAGCGCATGGCAGACGTCAAGGGAATGTAACGTGCATACCCTGGGGGAGGCATGCGGTTTAGGATCGAAGGTTGAGAGGTGAATGGATTGACTGAGGTGGAATGGAGAGGCCATGTTGGGGAGAAACTTAGGGTGGAGTCACAGAGAAACCTTGTCTTCATGGAACACAGTAAAGAGCAGATTGGCCATCATAGCCACCAGCTCGCTAACCCACCTAGCAGAGGTGCTGGCCAAGATGATCGCGTTCATAGAGAAGTGGGTGAGGGAGCAGGTTGCCAGAAGCTCAAAAGCCTGGTGAGGGTAGAGAGGATGAGGTTACTGTCCCAAGAGGGGATAGGCTTCTGGACTGATGGGAAGGCATCGAGGAAGTCACGAAGTAACTGGGCAGTTGTTGGGTGGCTAAAGGCGGAGAAGCCATACATAGGAGGAAGAAAGGCACTGAATGCTGCCAGGTGGACCTAGATAGAGGAATGGGTGAGCCTCAAGAGCATAAAGTGGAGAAGGTAGTCAAGGAGGGTAGGAATGAAGATTGAGTCCAGGGGATGGTGGCAGCGGGACACCCAATGCGGTGAAGCATTGCCATTTCACCTGGTAGCAGGCCCTGGTTGATGGTCATCTACTGTGTGAAAGGACATTGTGCACAGGCGTGGAGCATGCCCTGTCTATGCGTGAACCCCACCCAAATATCAGTTTCTGTGGTAAAGCAGATCCAGGCTGGATTGCTGGAGATGACCATGCGCTTGCATGAGGAGATCCAGGAGAGAGGGGAGGTAGATCAAAGGTATGTGGGAGGTAAAGGAGACCAGTGATTCGGTACTGGCGGAGCCAAAAGGGAGCTATGAGGATGAAGATTGCTCAGTCCCGCTGCATTTAGCGGACAACTTGTAAGAGCAGGATGGGTGGGAAGGTGTAGCAGAGTTCAGCTGTCCATGGTAGGGGAAGTATGTTGCCTGGAGAGCCAGGGCCAATGCATTACCTGGAGCAGAAGAAGGGAAGCAATGCGGTGGGCCCCACAGACAGAAGATAGAATATAGAGTGGGGTTGTGCTGCTCCCACTCATTATGGTTGTGGAAGGAGAAGCTGAGCTGTCTACAAAGGAATTACTGGTGCCCAGTGGATTGCATGGAGTGTGATCTTGTGCTGGAGGCATCATTTCCAGAGGTGTATGGCCTCCATGCAAAGAGATGGAGATCTGGCCACTCCCTGTTTGTTTATATACAAAACAGCCATCGTGTTATCTGAGAGGAGATGAATGTAGCAGGAACTGATGAGGGATAGAAATGAAGCTAGGCAGGTGGCCTACAGTTCTTGGATGCTGATGTCCATCCATGCCTTCCTTGTGGTACAGAGACCCTGGACTGTGTGGCCCTCTAGATGGGTGCCCCATCTCACAAGTGAGACATCCATGGTGTGAATGGTGTGGGGCATCGGAGGGTTGAGCGGGATACTGGCGAGGACCTTGGACAAACTGAACCACCACATGAGGGAAGACTGAGTTGGAAATGAGGACCAGCTTGCTTGGGTGATTCGACTGTGGGTTGTAGCCTGAGTGGAGCCACAGCTGGAGGCAGCGCGCATGCAGACGGGCATGTGGGCTGACTAAGATAAAGGCCACCATGTGGCCAAGAAGGGAGAGGCACATGCATGGATGACAGCGCAGCTGTATGATGAGCAAGGTGAGGATGGTGAAACTATCTGGCAGCAGAAAGGCTCATCCCACAGGGGAGTCAAGGCACACTCCTATGAAGGTGAGAGTGCAGGTATGTACGAGGACCAACTTGTCCTCATTGATACAGATTCCCTAATTGGTGAGGAGGTCACACAGAATATGGATGGCAGTGAGGAGGTACTCACGGGACAGTGCAACCAGGAGCCAGTCGTCTGGGTATGGGAATAGGGAGTGACCAAAATATCACACGTAGGCTGCAATGACTGCGAAGACCTTCGTGAAGACATGCAGAGCAGTGATGATCCCAAAGGGGAGAACCTGGAACTGGTAGTGAAAGTATCCCACCATGAAATGGAGGAACTTGCAAGGAGCAGGACGGATATCTACATGGAAGTAGTCATCACTTCAGGCTCCAGGAGGGAGGGAGGCAATGATGAGGTGAAGCGTGACCATTCTGAAGTGAAACCTGTGTATGAACTGGTTCAGAGACCAGATATCCAGGATGGAACGATGGCTATTCCCCTTCTTTGGTACAAGGAAATACGGAGAGTAGAATCTATCACCATGGTTGTGGCGCAGAACATGTTTCATGGTGCCCTTATGGAGGAGTGTGTGGGCTTCCTTTTGGAGGAGATTGCATTGAAAGGGGGCCAGCATGGGGAGGGTGACAAGGAGGAAAGGAGAGAAACTACCAGGTACCTATGGTGCATGACGTCCAGTACCCAGCGGTCGGTGGTCATCTTCCCCAACTGAGAGAAAACAGGGCAAGACAGCCCCCGCAGAAATTCAGAGTAGCCATGGAGGTGCAGGGAGGTTCATGGGTCTTGAGGGAGGAGTCAAAAGGGCTGCTTGCCAGGGTGGTGTAGGAAAGTGAAGGTGGTGGAGGTGGTAGTAGTGAGATAGCAGGGCTGCTGGGACTGCTGGTGGCAGTGAGTGGGTGTGAAAGGTAAGGCTTGCAGACAGAGCGGGAAGGATAGCGGGGGTGGAAGGATGACCAGTGTGGTCAGTGGGTTGAGGTCAGCATGTAGATGCCCAGGGACTAGAGTGTGGCGCAAGAGTCCTTGAGGGAGTGGAGGACTCATCGATTTTATCAGTGAACTGTTTGTGATTATCAAAGGTCAGGTCCTTAAGGCTGGTCTGGTTCTCCTGGGGGAGGCCAGAGGATTGGAGTCAGGAGTTCTGACTGAGCACCACACCAAATGCCAGGGAGTGGGATGTGGTGTCAGTAGCGTCAATCTTGGCAACTAGCTTGCCCTTATCAATGAGGGCCCAAAATTCAGCGTTTTGTCCACTGGCAGGGAGGCCTGGAATTCCGCTAGCTGAGTATGACAAGAAGTCATACGTCACCAGGATGGCCTGATAGCTGGCAATGCAGAATTGAAGCCTTGTGGAAGAATAGGTGCTGCTGTCAGATGCACTCAGTTGCCGCATGGACGACGAGGGAGTTTGGAGGGGGGTGGAAAAAACAGAAAGTCCATGCCTTTGGAAGGGACAAAGTAACATTGTTCCACCTGCTTAGGGATAGGGGCACAGGAAGCCAGTGTGTACCAGAGGGCTTGAGCAGGTTGAAGAATGATAGCTTTACGTTTGGGAAGGACAGTACAAGAGGGCTCAGCAAGTTGCTGAATGTCCAGAAACTGGTTCTCTGGGTCCCTCATGTCTTCAACCAGGAGTTTGAGGGCGCCAGCCATGCACTGAAGTATGTGCTGATATTGACCCTGGTCATCCGGCAGGGTAGGAGGGAAGGCAGGATGAGCATGTCATCTGGTCATGAAGAGGCTCCAGTCAGGACTGGGGGTGCCAACGGTGTGGTCAACAAGGTGGTGGCAGTGCCCCAAGCTCGTCGTATGGGGTCCAAGCAGACCAGTAAGGCCAAACATATGGATCAGCTGGAACCGGCAACCTTTGGGGGTATTGGAACCATGCCTTGGCAGGAGATCTGTATGATGGTAAGTAAAGCTGGCACTGGGTTCCGGACTGTAAGAGCACATTGAGGAGAATGTTGGGTCTAGCTCTGAGGACCACTCGGACTTGGAGGGCTGGCCTGGGAAGGGCAATGCTGTTAGTGCGTGGGCCAGAGCAGAGTGTGTCTGCAACGGGGAAGTCCTAGCTGCTTGCAGAACTAGCGGTGTGAGGTAGAGCGGAGCAAAACGCTGGCATAGCAGGAGAGGTTCATCTGCCAGGTATGGAAGCTCCAAAGCTGCCAGAGATCTGGGACGTGGAAGGGAGTTGGCATATAGCAGCATAAGGTCAGCCATAGGAGTGAGGGGGCAAAAAGTGGTCAGGTATGCACTGGACCAGGCGTGAAAGTCCAGTCAGTTCCAGCACCATGGACTGTGCAGGGGCAAAGGAAGTGCTGGCTGGTCACGACTGTGTTTGGTATTGTGCTCTGTCCAAGATTTCTTCAGAGGCTGAGCAGTTGTGTCAACGCACAACCTCTCACCCCAGCTGGTGCAGCTCAGAGAGGCAGCGCTGCATTTAGAGGCAGTCCCCGTTGGGGAGTCACTCTTGTGCCCAAGGCTGTACTTCTTATGAGCATGGTGGAGCTTTGGCAGTGGCACCAGTACCATTGGTGCTGGATGGGAGGGAGCTGGGGAAGCGCTCACTGATGGTGAGGAGTGCCACTCCAGTGGATCTGCTGGTCCAGGATCTAGTTGTGCATGTTGGCACATAGCCTCCTCCAAACGGTGCTCACAGAGGCAAAGTTCTCTAGCCTCATGAGTCCGAGGCGGGAACAAGCGGCAGATAGAGCAGTGGGTGATGACATGGGCTTTGCTGAGGCAATAGAGACTGGGTTGGTGCTCGTCACTCACAGAGAAGGAGTGTGGGCATGAAGAACAGCTTCTGAAACAAGGTTGCCAGGATATAGTCCTCAGGAGTAGGGGAATAACCCATAAGGGGTAAGCCAAAAGGAAATCTAACTTACTAACAACAAACAACTTTGAAAAATTATGTTCAGTAATAACTATTAGAACAGCTTGTTTGGTCGAAGAGAGGGCTTCTTAGCAAACTAAGAGTAAGGAGGGGTTCCAACTCTGGCCATGTGGTGGTAAAAGGGAATTGGAAGGGCATCGACCTGTGCAACCTCATAAGACCTCAGACGCACCATGTGGCCTATGCACACATGGGTCAATGCACACCCACCTATGGAATCCACTTAGTGACCATCACACGAAGAACAGGCATAAATGAAAGATTTTCAGCAGAATCTTCTATATAGGTTTGCCAACCCTCCAGGATTATTCGGGAGTCTCCAGGAATTAAAGATGAATCTTTAATTAAAGACTGACATGTGATGAAGCCTGCAGGAATACACCCAATCAAAATTGGCAACCCTATGTTCTACAAAATTTGCAATCACTTGCTACTACAAAATGGTGCTACAGTCCTGACCAGGATCAAGACCCCAATCCAGTAAAGAACTTAAATCATTGCTGAATCAGGGCTTGAACAGATTAATATGTAATTTTTAAAGGTTAGTATGTTTTAAATAGAAAGAGATCTGCAGAAAAATGTATCTTGTCTTCAAACAGATATTTTAGTCAAATTGTTTGCAGAATACAAAGCAATTTAGAGACACCTTTTCAAATTCAAAATATGAGCAAAAATACTTCTTTACCAGTTAGTAACACCACCTTCTATTATTAAGCAGAAAAAATTTTTAAATCCAATTTACTTTTCAATACTCAATTTTGTTTTCTTTTTTGGTGTCTTTTGTCTTAGACAGTGAAAATTGATGACATTTCCCATTTGAGAATGACCAGTTTCACTTTCAGACAGTAAATATTTGCATAAGAATGGAGATTGTCACATGTTTAAGAACAGCTTACACCGAAATTTCAAAAAACATGAAAAATTTCTGCTCCTCTTGGGTTTTATAAAAGCTTGTTAGATTATTTTTCTAAATCCTAAAATTTGAGTCAAATTTATCATTTAAAGTCAACTATAATTATATGCTTATTAGATAAACACTTCTGCGTGTGTTTATAGCCACAAGTGACTGCCTTGTACCATGGCTTCGTGTTAGTTGCATTATCTGTAGATTGGATTCTATAATTAATATTCAATTACATTGCAGATCTTATGTATGTGTCACTATTTATCACCAATTAAATGCAAAAAGTGACAAACACCCACAGGTTAAGATTGCACAAACAAGAACTCAAGTCAGGAAATGTTAAGGTTAAGGCTGCATGCATACCCTTCATGCTACCGCTATGTGCATGTGCAGCAGTACCATGTACTGATGCTACAATCTCAATTACATGATCACATACTGTTTTACATACAACGTAAGCTTTTATAATCTTATATACAGAGGTCCAGCATTGTGGTGGGGAAGGAGACCAGAAGTGAAGTAAATCTGTTATACCACAATATTTGTTGACCTTGTAAAGCTGTTCTTGTCAATTTTATAGCAATAAATATCTATTATACACATGTAGCATATGATTAACACTAAATAAAAATACCATTTGTTATCACACATATGGTAGAGTAGATTTCTAAATATTCATTTTTTTAATTTAGCAATGCACTTACTACTCAATAAATGCCACATGAACAGCAAATTTAAAAGTCTAAAGTTTCACACTTTGAGCTATGTCTATGTGGGGAAAAAACACAGCAATAATACCCTCACATACAGAATAGGAAAAGTGTTTTGCATTCTTCTATAACCTAACAAAGCTAAAAAATCATCTCTCCAGTTCCTAAAAGTAATCCTCTTGAGGCAGAGACCACAAATGGAAAAGTTTCAACCCAAGGAGTGGATGTTTAAGCATGAACACGTGGAAACATGGAATTACAATGCAATCTGGGGAATCGTATTACAAAAAAAGAATTAAAAATAAAATATCTGGGAGGATTTTTTTCTTTTGACACTATCAAATTCATCATCCAAAACTAAAAATAGGTGTATTTCCAAAATCATTTATGAAACATTAATAAAAATAATAATTTAACATTGAAACAAAGGCATTAACACATAGTACACTGTACAAGGGTTTTGCAACACAACTTCCTTTAATACTAAAGTGAACTGGATGCCCTGCATTGCAGTAAAATTTACAGTCACAAGACACAGCAAAGTAAATGTAATCATGCTAATAGAGAGCATAACTGATTAATAAGCTGAAAAGATCACTCTCTGATTCAGCTTACACAAATACAGAGCATCGTAATACCTTTGATCTTATTTTTATTCCCCAAAAACTACGGTCTAAAAATATTTTATAACCTCATCCTCATCTTGCCTGTCTCAAACTGTGAAGAGAATATTACAAACAATTAAAAATGACAAACTTTAATCAGAAAAGTGTACAAAACATCCATTAGTATGGTCTAAGAATTAGGACCATAACTGCAGACAGACTTACAACAAAGGATGCAGATTTCTGTTACACAATTTGTGATTGTCCGTACGCTTAGAAGGAACCACAGTGGGAACTCTACCTCCATATAACAAGGTTTGTGCTTGCTTAAAGAAAAAGTTCTTTAACACTGACCTAGCACTTCCTCACCACCAACTAGAAATTAACACCACTGAGGCTGTTCTTCAAATGGCCAGTTTTTTCTCTCTCTCTCATGCGCTCTGCAGACAGAGCGATGAACATTATGGAGAAGAAGAAATGGCACCAATGCAATAAAGGATAGTTCAATCTGTACAACAGCAGCCCTGGAAGTGTTTATGCTCAAATTGGTATGGCAATCATTTTAACAGACAGGTCACACAAGTTTAAAATTTAAGGAAAAATAAATGTCTGCTTAGCCTCAATCCCCTGATTATTTGGGTCCACTTGCTTTGGAGGGCTTTAAGAATACCCCTGTTTTGGAAAGGTATTCCAAGGAACACAAAATAGGACAGAAGCATCCTGAAAGACTGCAAAAAGCATGTATCTTGTTAAACCATGGGATCCTTCGAGGCAAGTATAAATATACTTCACTATTGAGTAAATAAATCTTAATCTAACTCAACCTGCTAATATAGTATTTAGTATAATGATCATGCTTCACTTTTCACCTCAGTACAACTATGATCCCTGAATTTAATTCCAAATAAGTGACAAAGCAAATAAATAAATAGTTTAAATTAAATTTTCATTCTTCATAGTAAATATAAATGTTGGAAGAAAAATACAGTACCTCAGTTAAATACTCAAAAGAGCCAGAGACTGGGTAGGCCTTGATAACAAACTTTGCTACAGAAGGCATATTGATAAAACCTTTCCAGATGAAGTTCAGTCGAGCCAGGAACAGAGTTTCACTTTCAACAGTACCAGGTGTCTCTGATCTAAAGAAAATAGGAGTTTAAAGAAAAGTGAACCAATGGTTAGAATGTGCTACTTATAAATATACGTAACCAGGAAAATTTGTACAACAGTTGGGATCTATCTCATTAAAAGTAGCTATATGAAATTAAGATTTGTAGCATCATTAGAATCAGATGCTACAGGGACCACAAGAGTCATTAAGTATGTCTGCAGGGTTTTGAATTTTCAGTTATTTTGTTGAGGAACATGTGTTGTTGATGGTAAGGGAAAGGCAGACAGCCAGATTTCTGAGCTTACAGTGCAGTTTCTAAAACTCACATGAAGGGTTGTCAGGTAATGCAGTACACTATTTTGCCAGTCTCTCTTCTAAAGCTAGTCAATTTTGCCAGACGGAGATGATACTTAGCAGGGAGACCATCACAGATTTTTTCAAAAAAAATGTTTTTTTAAACCTTGACCATCTGCCAATCACCATTGTTCTCATCACACCCCTCTTCTGCTTGACAGCATCAGTCCTGCTCCTCTTTCCTCCTCCCTTCTCTCCACTGGCTCCAGGTCCCCATTCTGGTATCCTCCCCCCTCTACAGTTTCCATCAGCTCCTCCTCTCCTTCTCCATCCCAATCCCCACTTCAACACACGAACAGATCCCACATCCAGACCCTCCTCTCCTTCCCTCTCTTCACCTCTGGTAACATTTGCCTATCCCAACCCTCTCTTCATTCCCACTCCCTCCACTTCCCACAACCCCTCACGTCCCCATTCCTAACCTCACACACATTCCCCCTACTCCCCACGGCTCTCTCTGGAGCACCCTCACCCCATCTCTAAAAAGATCAGATCTATCCACAATCAGAACCCTCTCTTCAAATTTTGCTCCCTAGCATTTCTGGTTCAAAGAGACATGGATACTTTCATCTAACTCTGCCTTTGTAGCTGCCCTCTCTCATAGAAGCATCTTCTTCTCTCACATTCCCCTCACTAAATCAGACAGTGGTGGAGGCGTTCAGCTTCTCTTCTCCCAGTCCAGCCACTTCCAACCTCTGCCCCTATTTTGTCATTTCTCATTGTCTCATATTTTGAAGAGCACAGATTCTTTTCTCCTCCACCATGTTGCTGTCATTTACTGTCAGCCCAACTCCTACTCATTAGCCGTTCACTCTGATTTCAATTCCTGACTCTTTCCTCCTTTCCATACAATTTCCTACGCTCATCCTCAGTGACTTCAAATTCCACATTTATGATCCCTTAGCTGCAAGTTTCCTTGCTATCCTGCTCGAACCACTCCACTTGCCCCAATGACCAGCTCATCCCATCTCCCTCACCACGTTTCTCATCCCTTCTATTCTCCTTAATCTGTCACTCTCCTCTGGCTCCTTCCCCTCACAAGACAAGCCCGCTTCAGTCTCTCCCATTTTTTTAAAAAAGCCCACTTTTGAGCTCATTCGCCTCTCCAACTACTGCACCTTCTCATGTCTATCTCTAAACTCACTGATGAATATGCTGTTTACAATAGGTGTCTGGAATAATCCTCCATTTCTATCCCAGAACCTCTCTAATCTGGCTTCTCCTCTCACCAAAGTCTTCAATGATCACTTCCTATTCAAATCTCAGAATCAGTACTCGATCCTCATCCTCCTTGACCAGTCAGCTGTTTTGACGGAGGTGACCATAGTCTTTTCCTTGAAATCTTGTCCTTCCTTGGCTTCCATTATTCTATCCCTCTCTTAGTTCCCCTATCTACACATCACATTCACCACTTTCACTGACTGGTGAATTGGAAGATGCATTATTCTCTGATGAGGAAATGTAAGGAAATCAAATTAAATTTAATAATCACTGCAAAATGCAGTGTTATTATTTATACAAGAGTATATCATGGTTTACATGCTTAACAAAAAATTATAACCTCAACTATGCACAAATGCATGAATTATAAATATCCACATGAAGTTAAAATAAACCAATCAGACACAAAGCTAACGATGAAGTCCCTTAACAACAGAATCTCAAACAAATCTCAATCAAACAAAAATCTAGGGTCTGATTTTCAAAGGTGTTGACCACCCTCAAAATCCCTTAACATGAACTAAACCTTCAGGTACTCAGCATTTCTGAAAATTAGGACCTGAATGAATGCTCTCAAAAATAACACACTTAGGCTCTATTTGATTAGGAGAGGTTTATATGAATCCAAGGGTCAATGGGCACCTCCAGATCTACTAAGATAGGGACTTTCAACAAGAGAGTTCCAGTTGATTCTCTCTCCTGACAGTAACAGTGATGGGAGAAAAAACAAAAACAAAATATCCAGGACCACTAGAATCCAAGCAGTATTTAGCTTTATACATCAAAACCAATGCAATCTTTAACAAAGAGCTTTATCTTTACACTTTGACATGTCAATTATAGCCATGGCCTCCATCCATTATCAGAAAATGTATGGTGGATCAATTTAATGATTAAAGACAAAGAATCTGGAAATCTGAAATTTAGGTCTTTGAAGGTTTGCAGGAGGATTCAATTGAAAATTCCTATTAAAAAACCACCACTTTTGGAAATTTGCATTTTCCTATTATTTTGAAATATTTTATAAGTGCTATTTGTCTGTTGCAGTAATGCCACAGATATCTTACACCAGTTACTTAAAGAAACATTTAGACAGTTTGATCACAAAGCATTCTGTATTTATAACTCATCATATTTTATATTTTTATTTATTATATTAATCACATTAATCTTAGCTTGATAGAACAATCGTAAGTTTTTAAAAAGATATCACAAGAAGTTTATTGTTACCTTGGAACTGATGAGAATGCTGACTTTGACAATTCTTGTTTATCATCTTCTAATAATTCCGAGACTAAAATATTTGATGTTGCAGAAAGTGCATCTGCTATATTTTCTGCTTCATTGTCTGATTGTTTACGTGCGACTCCTACAGACACTTTCACTTTTTTTGCAGAAAGGTCATCAGTAGGTGGTGCCATTCGACCTTGAGAAAGTGAATTAGAAAAATTATTTTCTAATAAAAAGTATTGGTCTTTATCTGAAAATAGGGAAGAGATACCAGACACTATCAAGGCTGGATGGACTAAAGAAAAGCTGGAGCAGCAATGAAACAGGGTGGCATGGTCAATGAAGGAGCTCTTCACAGTAACTGTGCTTATCAGCTTCCATACTGTCTGTAGGTCCTGCTGGACCATGGCTAACCAAAGTCAGGCTGTGAACCAGAACAGGCCTCAAAAGAATATCAGGTAACCAAGTAAGTACACTGCTTACCCAAAAGGATGGTACAGGAATACAAGATCTTTTAAGTAACTACATAAACACATTCCTGAGAGGATGGTACAGGAATACCATAATATAAGGAGGGAATGACAGGATAACAACTGAGGATGTTTTGGTTGAACTATAAGGGAAAATTACAAGGATGGTCGCTAGTAACAAATGGAATGTAATAAATAACTTATTCCTATCAATGTATAAAAGGAGAAGTCATTTGTACCACTGTAGAGAACAGCACTATGTTAACTTTGATGCTACCTTGTAATGGGCATTCATGTATTAGTGTCCCTGTGGCCCATTGGACACGGTGCTAATACTGTACACCTGACCAAGCCTTTGCCATCAAACCAAGCCTGTGTTCTTTCTTTATGAGTAACAGCCAGGTCTTCTGAATTAGCAAGCTATGTTGGTGCAGCAAACACCAGCACTCCACAAACAGCATAGCAGCAGCACAGACACTAAGGGTATGTCTTCACTGCCGCAGCAGCAGAGATTGATGCAGCGGCATCAATTGGGCAGGTCTGAGTAGACCCGTTCCATCGATCGGAGAGTGCTTTCTGGTTGACGGCAATAATCCACCTCCCCAAAAGGAGTATGGCTGCGTTGCCGAGAGTGAGTCTCCCGTCAACACAGCACCATGAAGATGCTGCACTATGTGAATGTAAGTACATCGACAGGAGACACGCAAGCTACATTAGGTTTGGAAAACATTACCTAAGTGGTAAGTATTGCTATTAAGTTTAATATGCTTACACCATAATTACCTATGCAGATTTTACAGTTAAGATCAAAGAGATGATTTTTGTGTTGACTTGTTGTGTCTGGAGATGAAGATTCATCTACTTCTTTATCTTTTTCAATCTCTTCTGTCTTCTCTACCAGCTTAATCATACTAGGTTCCTATGAAAGATCAAGCAAACTATTTCAGTCAATAGAAGACAGTAACAATATTTATGCTCCATCAGAAATTCTTAATTGTAATGTTATTTCAATTACCCCAAAGAGTCAACCGCTTGGAAACTTTTAACACTTTCTTCTCAAGTGAAAGACTTTTCTGTTGGTTTCAGATTATTATTATTATTTTTTAAAACACACACACACACACACCCCACTAGAATTTCAAAAGATTAAAGACAAGTGAGAAAATCAAATTTCATGATTTCTCCAGTTTAATAAATGTTAATTTATTAAGATTATGATTTAAATATGTTTTTGATGCCTGACTGTTGCCAAAGATCATACTATAAAGAACACAACAGAAAACCCTTACAATTTGGGAGTTAAAGAACCACTACTAAAAGCCTCCATATAAAAACAAAATTAAATTTAATTATGCATTTTAATATTTATTTATTTTAATATATATTTAAAATAAAATATATATAAACTATCTAAATTATTTATGCACAAGAACAAGATTTTGCCTTAAAGAAAAAAAAAAAGAAAATACATTTTCCTTAGGATTAAAACCCCATTTATTTTCCTGTTTACCTGAATTTCCATAGCTACTTCTTGTTCTTTTATTGGAGCATCACTCTCAATTTCAATCTCTCCTTTGTGAGTAATTTTTGTTATTGGTCGCCTTTCGACTTCCCTCTGCTCTTTTTCAATCATTTCAATTGTCTATAAAATAGTAATATTACATATTTACACTGCAAAAAAGGACTACATTAGAAGTGATATGAAAGTGAATGCTTGGAATTTGAAATACCGAAATAGGACAAAAAATTCTAGTCCAATTTAGGGAAGGCCTTTTGTACAAAGCAAGTAGTTTTATTAAACTTACCACTGTGTGCCAAATCTTCACCCGCAACATCAGTGACTGCTTATCAGGCATGTATCATAAATAAGGCACTACTTAATTTGAGATAGTAGGCTTTCACTGTAATTTTGACAGTGGAAGCCCCCGTTCTCAACCCCGGGTGGCAGACAGCAGAAAATGACAGAAAAATAATAATGGACTTTATAACCGCAAATAATAAGGTCCATTATTACTTTCCCGCAATTCAAGTAGAACCTTAATCATAACTCAATTAGAAGCAAATCCCTGTACATTTTTTAGGACATGCTACTTGAAGTTTTCAATAGCTAAAGAAAATTTTACAAGCCCTTTTCCCATACTATCTGTGTGTGTTTATCTGTATAAATATTATAACCTACCACACGAACTAAGAGATGTGGCATCTCCCTACTGTTTGATTTTTAATCGCATAAACCCAATCTGGTTAAAGGATTTTAATATGTTATCTACAAAACAAACACATAAATGCCACACAACTCTCTTATGCATCACATCATGAATTCTTTGCAATAGGTTCCATAACAGAGTCAAAAAGCAGGCAAGTATTATTATGTTCTGAGAGACATTCCCATATGGTAAACAACTATTGCTGCTCCACCACGAACATATTTCAAGAATAGGATAACTCGCCTTGGTCCTCCTCATAGGTCAAAGAACTCATTCAGTTCTATTTTTAAACAAAATGAATCAATATAATTTGCTCTTAAAAGATAATTCTGTTGTCCTGTGCACAAGACTAAATTTTTAACAATTACAATGCAAGACTGAAAAACTTCACCCAAGAGGGCTTTACAACTGAAGTATTTCCAGTTACATTTGTATAGTGCCAAGCACAATGGGGCTGGAGACTCTTGAAGCTACCACAATACAAAGAAGTAATAAAAATTTCCATTTTCTCACTGTATCTACTTCTATCATCACCATCTCTTACAGAGGCAGCATCATTCCTCATAAAGTGACCTCTTGTTGCTATACAGCTATCATGGCTGTAACTATCTGTTCAAATGCTGTATGTGTCTGTGTTCTACTACCATATATGGGAAACTAAGCTGCTGCTTTGCCAAAGGAATGTACAGAGAAGTAGAAGGGCAGCCAACCCCCCCGCATTTATCAGGAAGAAGCAGAGCAGACATCACTCTGCATATGCGGGGAAGTGGGCAGGCAGCCAGCGCCCTTGGGACGTCGAGTGATTGGTAACACATCAGAATATGATATGGCTGCTCCTGAATGGTGTAAGATAATGTATGCATGATGTAATCTGCTTGGCAACACGCCCGTAATAAAAGCCCCCCGCGTGCTGAACGCGGGGTTGATTCACCACGAGAAGTTGTCGGTTTCGTCACTTCAGGATTCGGACTCCGTGAATGACCCCACTGTGGTAAAACCAATTACCACAACCTCTCAGCTTGTTTGATCATCTGCAACTATGACAAAAGTCCCTAGTTTTTCTGGTGTATGACAGAACAAGCTAAGTCTAAACTCTCCAGCAAGACCTCTGGCATAGATCAGAAATTCTGTGGCAGCCTCAAAAGATTAAATCAGTACAGTATCCACCGTTATTAGAGAGGCACTCAAAAGTTTTAGGTAAGTATATTAACTATTTGGTACAGTGTCTTGCACAATTGAGTCTTGACTTATGACTGGGACTCCAAGGCCCAGTCTACCCTTATCTTTGAGATTCGGCGGCAGTCGACAGGAGACATGCAAGTGATTTACATCACTTGCATATCTCCTGTCGACTTCCCGGCGTCTCCTCTGCACGGCATCCACACTGCGCTGCGCCAACGGGAACAGCGCTCCCTTCGACGCAGCGCTACGTCACTTACCGAGGTGGGTTTCCTGCGTCGCTTCCAGGATCGACTGAGTGCATCTATACAGACCGCTCAGTCAATCCAGAGCAATCGATGTGACGGCGGCGAATTTGCCACCGTCAGTGTGGACCCAACCCAAGGCACTACAAACAACAAGAAGCACTGAAATATTTAATCTTGAAATTTAAAATCAAATTTCAGAGTTAGCAACCCATTGTGCAGAATCAGGGCTGCTCACACTTCTCCTAGTTTTCATTCTGACTGCCTCCTCAGTCAAACAGCACTTCATTGACTTACACCAATACTGAGTTGGAACATTTTCTTCACAACCATATAGACCAGAAACATTTTTCTAAATGAAAGCTTAGATTTTGGAGCATAGGTCTGCAGCAAGTGGTAGGTTTTGCAGTCACAATCAAACACAGGATCCCGACTGACTTCAGTTTACTGTGGAGAAGAGCTATCTTAAAAATTGAGAGGTCAGGGGGTCAAAGCTTGGTTAAGTTTGAGACCGCTACTAATATTCTTATCTCTACCAAGCCAATGGCACACAGTACAAGTCAATTTACAATGCCTAATTTATGTACCTGTCAACCTTACTAAGGGCACACTCAGATGGCATACATCAATTACAGAAATCCTGTACTCAAAAAAACATGACTCTTCTACAACCGATAGATACAAGTATTAAAAACAGAATAATAAAGAGAGGAATTTTAGAAGACAGGACATACAAGTCATTCAATTTAAGCTGTACTAAATGTAACAAATAATCTTATTACCACTGATGAACACAGATACTGATTTAGATGACCAGATAGTAATACAAATGTCACTTGCACTATACAAAAATGGCTTGTTCTGACAAATGAGAATTCAAAAATAAAACCCTCAGATAAAACTGCCTCTTCAACATAACACAACATTACTGAAGCCCGAAGGAGGGATGAGAGCCCCACTGTGGGACGGGGAGGGTCCAGCAATCGCCACCAGCCTGGTCCCCCCAATGTTGGGGTTCTGAGCTCCCCCTTGGTGGCTCGGGGAACTGGAGTCTACCCCTAACTGCCACTAAATGCTGTGGGTCCTCTGCTACCCATGGTGGGTTTGAGATGTGGGAGTGAGGGGCAGCAGCAGCTGGGAGCTGCAGGACTGGTCACCCGGGGTGGCTGGGGATTCCAGGATCCCCCACTGTGGTGTATGATGGCTGCAGGGCCTCCATGGCAGTTGGGAGCTTGAGGGTTCCCCGGCCACCCACTGTGGCTGGGACAGCAGCGGTTTGGAGCAGCTGAGTCCCTGACACTATTGGGTCTCTGCTGCCCCTGGCGGCTGGGGGCAGCAGGATCCCTTCCCTGCCAGGTGCCTGCCATCCCCACTGATAGTTCTGGGACTCTCGCTGCCTGTGGTGGCTGAGATCTCCCAGGTCCCGCAGACCATAGAGGCTTATGGCTTCAGTCCCACTGCCTCAGGGCAGAAGCTGAAAAGGGCAATTCCATGGAGATCTCTGGAAGTCATGGAATCCATGACTCCTGTGACAAAATCTTATCCTTAGTAATACCTGCCTGATTAAGCTGGAGCTGATCAACATGGGTCTAAGCACTCTGAGTTTAATTGGTTAGTAACTTGATCAAATGTTTATGTTTTGTAACTATTTGGATGTAGTAAATCGCTTATTATTTAGGATATTAGAGATGTTTAGAGCAACTGTACAAATACCATTCGGCTTTTGGATTTAATAAAGGAATTTATGGTTAAATTTGTGCAGTGGTAATACCTTGCATAAATAATAATTACAACAATAGCAGACAATTCTGGTCTCTGTTCTTCCTTCTGGAGCAGAAGAATCTCCTTAGCCAAGTCAAGACCTATTTGATCAGATTTTTCCAAGTAAGTATTTTGAGTTTCTGAAAGTATACAGGTAACTTGAAAACCAAATAAAATTGAAAGATCATTACACATCTCACTTTACAACTATAGTTGACAAATCTTACATGTCTGTTTTCTCTTTGTCTCCAAGCAGCTAGCTCTTTAGAAGCCAGCTCTTCCGGGCTCATTCTTATGAGATGATCAGGGGTAACCTCTCCTTTCAGTACTCTCTTAAATAATATCTGGAAGAAGGACAAACATTAACTAATGCTGTAAAAAAAGTTGACTTCTAATAAAATTAAATAACCAGCAAACAAACACACAGAATAACCTTTGGGAATATACTCTATACTTAATAGCAGCACTATACAGTTTTATGTGTCACCCATTATTCCTGGGAACACAAATTAGCTTCCAGGAATTTCATACTTTAACAGGTATCATTGTGACAAGCATTAATGGATTTGGTGGAGGGAAACAATTGTGTAGGTCATTAATTGTTTCCCTGTAGCCAAGTCAGAAATTGGTTCAACTTTTTTTTTTTAAACATTTCATATTTACAATTAAGGAAACACAGAATAAGGAGATTTTTAAAAGGTAAATTATTTTAGATCCAATATAGCAGTGATTTCAGATCTTTAAAAAGAATGCAGCAAATTCCATACAGTGCTCAGCAGAAAAAGGGTTGGAGAAAGAATTATAGAGGCTAGTCCACACTTCAGAGAAAGCATCTGTAGTACTTTTTGTATTACCCACTAAACAGTGAACTCCAATTTACAACACCAGCATTAGACTAATACAGTGATCCATGTACCAAGACAAGGATGTAAGCTCTGGAGGAGATACGAGAACGGTGAAACAGAAAATGGTCAAGGAAAGAATACAGTTCTATGAACCTTGCTTATTTTCATATTAAAATTCAGAGCTTGAGGAGAACAAGTATACTGGCTGCTAGTGGAGTAGATGGGAAGGGAGGTGATGCAGCCTAATGGAATGCTTTCACAGAAAGATATTATAGTAGTGTTGTGGAGGCTGATTAAGGGATTGATAATTCTGAAATGAATCGAATAAAAGTTAAATGGAAGGGCAGGCTGCTGGACAGAACTGAAAGTGGACATGTGTAAAATGGGATTATGTGGAAAGCAATGGCTGAAAGACAAATAGTGAAAAGAAAAACAGGCTACAAGGATTGGACAATGGAAGTGGTACAGCACCATGAGCAAGGAGCAGCAAGGAACAA
Source organism: Mesoclemmys tuberculata (assembly GCA_007922155.1). Lineage (NCBI taxonomy): Eukaryota > Metazoa > Chordata > Testudines > Chelidae > Mesoclemmys > Mesoclemmys tuberculata. Next base: position 84,259,678 of record ML675604.1, read on the forward strand.
TGGGAAAAGTGGACACTGGAGACTCAAAGGTCTTAGTTGAATAGGAAAGAAAGAAAAGATACGATGAAAGGAGATGACTTGCATAAAATAAGAGAGAGAAAAAGAAGGTGGAGACCAATATGTGAAAGGATTAATCAACTAAAGGATTTCTTTCTGTAAAAGAACTACAGATGAAGAACACCTACGTTATTTTTGGGATCCTTTAAATTGAACATCAAACTTCTGTATTTGTTTTTATATTTCGAATCAGTATCCCGGAAAAAAGAAAACAGTTCTTTTTCAATCCTTGTCGCAACTTTTGCTGCTCTTTCCTCAGGAATCTTCAAACTGGAGTCTGTAAGTCTGAAAAGAGTATAGAATTTTTAAAAATAAGTAATTATATATGAAAACTAACAGTTCATTTGGTAATGTATCTATACCTTTTCATTAGAATATCTTTAAGAGACTGTCTGACACTTTGTCTTATCTGATCAGCAGAAGGTTTGGAAGCTGGCACAGCTGCTGGAGATATACCACCAGTTGCTCCCCCTTTCTCGGTTTTCTTTTTCTTGACTTCTTGTTTGTCATGAACACCTAAATCAAAAATGCTAAAAATTAAAATCTTAATAGATACTTTTATAGTAGCTTGAATCTGAATGTTTTTTAAGGAACTGAAGTGATTTTTAAAAAACTACACAAAGGTGACCTACAAAGAATAGAAAACAGATTTGTGGTCTATATTTTATATTGTATGAATAAAGCCTGAAAGGTTTCTTTAACAAAAAAATAAATAAAAATTGAGGGATGAGGGGTGTTTCTGCTTGTTTATTAAATACAAGAAATTCAGATCATATCTATCTTTAGAACATTAGGGATAACTGGCAATTTAACTGAAAGATCTTTAGTCAGACTTCTATTTAATGCCAACACACACAAAAAGTTTGGAGAAAGATTGTCTTTGTTAAGAGTTTTAAACAATCTCACTACTTCAAAGAGTTAATGACATCATTAAATAATAGCAGAAAATATAGTTAGTTCTCTGTTGTGTTTTGGGTATATGTTAGGTCAACCACTGCAGGTCCGTTTTAATAATGAAATTTCGCTATTGTTACTATTGAAATGCCTATCAGTATTTTTAAAAGATGACCCAAAGAAGAATTCATATTAAGTATATTAATTTGCATCAGTGAATCCCCATAAGACGTGCTTTCGCCTTAAGACCAATGGAGAGTAGTTTTCAATAATGAGAAACACTATTTCTTCTAAACTTTATTACCTGAAAAAATAAATTGTATTGATTTTTATATAGAATACACATTCCTTTCATTCACAAAAACACCTCAAAATTTAATTACTATTTTAAGAATCCAAGTAAACTATCAAAGTCCCAAGACAATGTTCTGAAAATTCTAGAACTGCTCCGTTACTGTAATTTTTCATAAATAAAAATATTCCCAGGCTTCTGCAGTATGTTGGTATATGAATTTTTCCTTCACATTTAGCCAACCAAAAAGAAAATAAGCTAGTTCTTATGAGTTTGACTTTAATCAGATGTTTGGCTCTAAGAATCTCTCTAAAATATGCACATTAATTGTTCGGTGAAGTAAACTGAAGTGGAAAGCATTTATCTGTGCATAAAATTTCATTTGAATCTAAAGTGAATTTTTCCATTGAAATTGGTATTTCTAAATCCATTAGCCCTACATTTCTTCCAGTTGTTAAAGGTGTATGACAGCAGCATGTAAGATTATAAAACGCATTCTTACACTAAGTGAATTTAAACCCATTGTCATAAATTACGTCATTTTTCAATTACATTGCCACCTCCACCATAGTCGGGGGAAAAAATTCAGTTGTAATCTTTTTAATTATACAACTTGTAGCTCTAAGCATATGAAATTTCAAACAGCAGCAGTAAATTAAACCAGAGCTCTTTTTCCTATAAGAATTTATAAGAAAATTAAATGAAACTTAAAGAGTTTTATTTCAGATAAGGGATCAGAAATTCAGAATTAAAGAACTAGTTGAATGTGTTTTTATAATAGGTACATTACTTTTCTTTTTAGCAACACTTTCATATGATGTCAAAATACTTTACATACACTAATTAATGAGTAACATTCACATCAGATACTTAGTATGTCTTTTTCAGGTGATTATGAAGACAATCCCCATTCTTAGGAGTAACCTAGAATCATAGAATATTAGGGTTGGAATGGACCTCAGGAGGTCATCAAGTCCAAACCCCTGCTCAAAGCATGACCAAGCCCAACTAAATCATCTCAGCCAAGGCTCTGTCAAGCCAGGCCTTAAAAATTTCAAGGGATGGAGGTTCCACCACCTCCCTAGGTAACCCATTCCAGTGCTTCACCACCCTCCTAGTAAAAAAGCTTTTCCTAATATTGAACTTAGACCTCCTCCACTGCAACTGGAGACCATTGCTCCTTGTTCTGTCATCTGCCACCACTGACAACAGCCTTGCTCCATCCTCTTTGGAACTCCCCTTCAGATAGTTGAAGGCTGTTATCAAATCCCTCCATGCTCTTCTCTTCTGCAAATTAAATAAGCCCAGTTCCCTCAGCCTCCCCCCATAAATCATGTGCTCCAGCCCCTTAATCATTTTTGTTGCTCTTAGCTGACATTTTGTTGCCCTCTGCTCACATTATTTCTGTAGTGGGGGGCCCAAAACTGGACACAATACTCCAGATGTGGCCTCACCAGTACCAAACAGAGGGAAATAATCACTTGCCTCAATATGCTAGCAATGCTCCTACTAAGGAAGTCCAATATGCTGTAAGCCTTCTTGGCAACAAGGGCACACTTGACTCATATCCATCTTCTTGACCACTGTAACTCCCACATCCTCTTCTGCAGAACTGCTGCTTAGCCAGTTGTTCCCTAGTAGTGCATGGGATTCTTGCATCCTAATTGCATGGATCTGCACTTGTGCTGTTGAATATCATCAGATTTCTTTTGGCCCAATCCTCCAATTTGTCTAGGTCACACTGTATCCTATGTCTACACTCCGATGTATCTGCCACTCCCCCCAGCTTAGTGTCATCTGAAAACTTGCTGAGGGTGCAATCCACCCCATCATCCAGATCATTAAGGAAGGTGTTGAACAAAACTGGCCCCAGGACCGACCTCTTAGGCTCTCTGCTTGATACCGGTTGGCAACTAGACATTAAGCTGTTGATCACTACCCATTAAGCCCAATGATCTAGCCAGCTTTCTATCCACCTTACAGTCCATTCATCCAACCCATGCTTCTTTAACTTGTTGGCAAGAATACTGTGGGAGAATTATCAAAAGCTTTGCTGAAATCAAAATACTCCTTGGTTGTGCTCTCAGTCTCCCTCACTTGCTACCCTGTCCCTGGGCAAATCACAGATTTTTTTTCTCCTCCCCAAAACTCACACATCCATGACAAAAAGGCGACCAGACTGCTAAATTTCAAGTCCCTGCTTCCAACCATGAAGGCACTAGAGTGTCTCAGCAACACAGTCAAAAAGATCTCTCTCTCTCCCCCTCCCCACACACATACAATTTTTAACCCTCTAACAATAGGCAAAGAGACGAGTTTCATTCTTATCCACACAATTCATGGTATTAAGGATGTCCAAGAATGCTGCAATCTGACATTTGTAGCAAACCAAGAATTATAAAGATTTCTGAGGGATTAAGAAGAATTTTTCAACTTTACTGGTGCTATTCAGCACAACAGTTTTCATTTAAAATATGCTTTTATTTTGAAGGTTTCAAATGGATTCTTCCAACCAAAAACGTAATTACTAGAATGTCAGTGTTAGAAAAAGGCCAAGAAAGCAATGCTTGAAATTAGCTCAACATTAGATGTAGGAGTTTGTGTTCAAGGATTAATCAGTGAGCTACAATTGGAGTTCTTTGCCACTGAAATTTCAGAGCTGTTCTCATAAGATTCCTGTCCCAAATTGTGCAAATTTCACAAAATAATTAAGTTGTACGATAATTCTTTGTGTAAGATTTCTGACAAGTTAGTTTGTTCCTTAACTGGAGTTGGAAAATATGCCCTTTAAAACTTTGGATGCAATTTAAAATTAAGATTTTATGGCAAGTTTGGATAAAAACATTCCCCCCTTGCAATGACATTTGGGGTAAGGGAGCCAGGTGATATTTTTAGATGCACAAGAATCAAGACATTCAAAGTAAATATTATTTCCTACAACAACCATAACACACAAGTTCATACACATAATATTTTGTATTTTTCTAGAGTAGAGATTCTTAATTTTTTTCAGTGTAGACCCAAATTAATAGATTGTGACCATTTCCTCTCCCATTCTTGACACATGGACCACCTCTCCTTCTATTCACAATAGTATAATACTCTTGAAGCAATTATATGGGAAAGTAACATTAGGAAAGTTGTTCAGGCATTTTTAACTGCTAAAGGACATTAAAAGAAGCAAAAAACTAAATTTCAGCATAATCTGAGCAACCTGCTTTCTGCAGACCACAAACAAGTATTCCATAGACCAAAGTTTGAGGCGCACTGCTATAATGAGAACTTTCATGTCTTGCTGCATTCACATATGTATTACAGTTGCTGTTTGGAGTCTTATTACCTGATTTTGCAGTCTTTTCACTTGAGCAAGAGACACTAAGAGAATCTTTATTTATTTTTTCATTTTTCTCTTCAGAGCACCGACGAGGTGGTGTAACAATTTGCCCCATTTTCCGAATAGGAACTTGTTGCCCTTTTTTAATATCAGAATCTCTGCATTCTGACAAACTCCTCCCATCACCTGATTCCTGAAACAAACAACATTTTAGCATATTAGTATGGTAACAAATGTGAAAATGAATTAAAAATTGCTACAAATCTTCCTCAAGTATATTTTAAAAATAAAAATGATGTACAATAAAAATCTCAAACTAAGATGATATAAAGACATGCTGCTTAAGAAGCTGTTGAAAAAGTTGTCACAATTTACAAGAAGCATTTAACAGTTACTTTAAAAATGGGTTATTTGGTCTTGTGTTGTATTTCTCAGGTACCATTGCAGAGAATACATGGTAAATTCCTTGCACAAAGCAGCTGTATCTTCTCAGCTAAATAGTTATAATTTTTAAGTATATCACATGTGTAGATAGATTACACCAGTCACTACAGTAGCTCACATGCAGTAAACCTTGCAAATGTGTACAGCAAACAATATCTAATTAAAAAGGAAAAAAACATTACACAAAAGGAAACAGAAACATATTCTCCAAATGTCAATTTAAAGACTCCCACTGACTTCAATTCAGTTAATATGAGTGCAGGAGGATGTTAAAAGGCCTGATTCCCATTGAAGAGTCCAGATAAAGGCCCATAGGGCTCAAAGAGTCTTTTTTATTCTATTGAATAAAAAGTTACATTTTTTTTTAAATCCACCAAGTGAACTGTAAATAATCAGATAAAGATGGTCTATAAAGAACATATAAAACTTTCCCAAAGCTACATTATAAAAAGGAAAGGTGAATAAAAATCAAATGTACTTGAAAAAAGCATTTTTAAAACAATTTAATTTGGACTAGTTAAAAATCTAAATTTGAACTTGTAGTCTTCTATTTAAAAAACTAAGGATTTTAATCCTTTAAACTGACCAAACTAAATCACTGTTTGCAGTGTTGCAGCCATTTTGGTCCCAGGACATTAGAAAGACAAGGTGGGTGAAGTAATATAAAAGATATCACCCACTCACCTTGTCAAACCAAATCAGTGTAACTTGTGAAATACAAAATGTATATTTTCACAATGGTCATCACAGAAGGATTCATGAAACATAAGTTGAAGCAGTTTTATTTCCACCTAGTTAATCTTACATGCTGATCTTGTTCTGATGAATTCTAAACAATATAGCTTACATACGCACTACAATGAATATAAATTAGGATTCGGATTTTTAATTCAATGTTAATTACTGTATTCATATTTGTAATCATATCATAAAAATAAGGCATTTGAATAAGTGTAATTAAACTAAGCTACTTTGCTGCTTTAAAAATTAGATATTGGCTTGTCAGAATGAGATCGAGAAAGAAAATAATTAGAAATGGGGCAGGGGGATACAATGAGCCATTTTAATCTTTTTTCCCCTTCTACTATTAAATCCATTATTTAAACCACAATGCTGAAAAAAACTTAAGTTGCTAAAGCAATCAAAAGTAAAATGTTGCTTTCTTTTGTTTTACAATCACACTGACATTTAAAAGATTCGTGCATTGTATAATATAGCAGACGGATAGCTACATGGTAAAAGAACAGCACTCTAACCGCTGAACCAGTAACCCAATTCTTCAAAGTAATACAATAAGACATACAAACCCATCACTGATCCTACTAAGTAGTGTGGGACTACTTGAGGATGACCAGTTAAACAATGTCACCTGGCATTAGACAAATTCCTAATAAGGAAGCTGACCTAGTACAACAAACAGGACTTGCAATGGGAAAGCAATAGTATCTTTGGGGAAAAGTAAAATACATGTCAGTTTTAACCGAGTATTATATGAAAGGGCAGAGAAATCCAGGAGCTCTAAATATCTATATAAGAACTACTACATTGAGAGAGGTGACTATCCTAGTTACCTTCAGAAAAAAGATAACTGGGAAGTTGGTTACAAAACATTTCCATGAACATCTGACACAAAACACAAGTGGTCAGAAAAGATCATGAAGTATTCTGATCAAGTGTCTAAACGCCTTGGTGAACAGGTGCTTAAATATACTTAGGTGGGTTGACAATTGAATAGAAGGGGAATTTAATACCCTTGTTATTATAAACTGAAAATGTTTTTAGAAATACCCCCTTCCACCACCAAACCTTGGACATGTATTCACTGGAAGAGCTCTGAAATTCTGTAGGAGGTAGTACAGCTCCAGGAATTTTCCCTCCTACAGAACTAGATTGCTTCTTCATCCCTGTTAAAGGGATGCCTTAGGGAAGCAAGCTGGTTCTTCCTCAACTCCAGAAACAACCAAGACAAGATAACCACTAGCCTGTAACAACTGGTAGGATTTGCAAAAAAAATAAATATCATATTTTGTGCATATGCATGCACACACAGACAAAACAAGGTAACAGCAGTTTAACAAGAGTACTCACTTCAAAATAGCCGAACCAATTTAAAGGAACTAATTGAAACCGAATTCCTATGGCAAGATGTTGAATGACAAGTTTTAGCCTAGACTGAAGTTTTATGTAGAATTATAAACCTGAAGGAAAATGTTTTTAATTGAAAGGAATAAAAACTATAACCATCTTAAATAAGCCTTACCCGTCTAAAAATTTTGACTTTGTGCTTCACTGTATCATCTGTCTGCTTAGTTTTTTCATTTGTTACACTGAGATTACCAGTAGGAGTTTGCTTTGACATCCCAGGTTTTTCACATTCCATTGTTCTATCTTCTCTATATGCTTCAAGTTTCAGTTGGGTGTCCAATATATTTTGATCGCAATATTCTGGTTTTTTGTCTTCTTCAGCACAACATTTCACACACACATATTCTTTATCTTCTTCTCCCATTCGTTGTGCTTGAGAAAGACTCAACCCAACACAGTCACCATGAAACCAATCATCACACCTACCACAGCCTACCATAAACCTGGAAACAAAACAAAACAGCATCAATCAATGCACAGAGGGAGTTAGAATTTCGTATCAGCTATAGCCTTCTTGTTAAATGATTTATCAAAACAGAACAATTTGTTCTTACCTGATAAATTATTGTCTTTTAAGCTTTACATCCATTACTCCAGCCTCACGACATGGTAAGATCTGGCTATGTGAAACAGACAGTGTGCCACAATAGTCCAAGAGGAGATCACAACTTCAACATGAATTCCCACCCATAACCCTATACAGACATAAAGAAGTCCTCCCTAGGAATAGGCTTCAGAGAAAAAGTCATAAGAAAGTAAAAGAAGGCTCTCAAGACTGATGAAAAAAAGAAAGACAACTTTTTCTTGTAAGAGCATATTAACTTTCTGCTCTAGCCTTAAATCAGGGAACCCACCCCTGCAATAGGCAACGTACCAAATATTGAACTAGCGTAAGCCGTCAAAGCATAAAGGAAATGTTGAAAAATTTTGACAATGAACAAGGCTCAACTAATTGCACTACTCAATCCTCAAGACATTAAAAATCTGATGGAATAAACTACTAGCAAGTGACTGATTTCAGCAAATTTTGTCACATCTTGCTCTATTCCTTTGTGATTTTGTGGGGCATAAGCTCATCTTCTAATTTCAGTATCTGGCTGATTTGGCCATCATTTTCTTGGACATGCTATGGGCTTCCACTACATTTGCAAAACTTTGTACATTTATTCACCCCAAAATCATGGAGATTTGAGAAAACCTTTCAATCCTTGAAACACAGACTGCTAAAAATGTATGTCATCTCACTTGGCCCTCTCACATGTGCTTTTGTATACTGTTTGCAGAGATAACTAGTTAAAATTAACAACATCCATTTTCTAATGTCTGCAAAGATCAGGAGTCACTAACAAGGTTATTATTTTGCAAGTATTTTGATAAAGTATATTGTGAAGGCCTCCATTCTCTGCCCATCAGGTGCAATGCTCTAGTTAGCTTACTTTTAAAGAATGCCGAAAGCAGTCTCTCCCTAAGCTACAGACACGTAATACCTAATAGTATCTTAAGAGGGATACGTTTCTTTAGAGGTCCTTTGTTTTTTCCTTTCCTTTTAAATAACCCCTTACCTTGAAAGGCAGATAGGTTAACTCTCTGAGGACCTTTATTCAACAAAGTGAAATTTCAGAGCTCTTATGTCTGATACTCTCTCTCTCTTCTTAGCTTTTTTTTATTTTGTTTTTGAGAGAGTCTGGAAAACTGGACTCTGGAAAATGGAGTTAAATTGTGGCTGAATGAAATCCATACTGGTCACAAGAATATCCTGAGAAGTATAGAGTTCTTTAATGCTGAGCACCTTGGTCAGGGAAATCTTACTAATTAAATTATATAGAAGACAAAGCTCATTTAAAATATAGTGCAAAGTTGACCAACAGCTCGAATAGCTGTATGGCAAGTACCTTAGAAACAAATTAAATACAATGATTTCCAAACCATAATCTGATCTAATCAGAAAAACTCAAGAGCCAAGTCTTCTAGCTCTTTTGTCAGACGATCACAAGGAATCAGATTCCTACTCACCTACCTGCCCTTCTTCTCATAGTTGGGATGCTGAAGCTATTGGCTGACTCACCTACTTTGCAAGAACATATTTCTATCATAAATTATGCTTACAGGTTGGGAAATTCTTTGGTTCTAATTCACCATGGAACTAAAAGTAAACATTCCAGATGGCTGAGGCACTGGCAGTTGGTCTGTATAAGAAACTACAGGAACCTCAAAAGATCAAAAAACATGAAAGCCTAACTTGTCTAACACTAGAAATTTTAGACGCAAGAGTAGGAAGCTCGTCAATTTGGTGGTATTGGTTCTGTTCACTCTTATACCAGTATAAAATAGCAGTAAATCCATTACAGTCAATGGAGGTACACTGACGTGAAATTGGCTTAAGATAATTCAGTCCAGTAGATATAGGGGAAAAAAAATCACTTCCAACTAGTTGATTTCTCTGAGATTCTAACTTTGACATATGTGACTGTTTTCCTGCTGTGAACAATACAGTTATTCTGATCTGTTTTGTGAATCAGAAAAGGGATTTTCTCACTATCAGTGGTTTGTGTATACTTAGATCATAAGCACTCTCCCCGCCGCCCCAAACGTACTGGCAAGTAGCACTAGTAGATGTGTTCCATTTCAATTATAAAGCTACTAGGATAAAGAACTAGTATATACTACAGGCTTTATAGATATGACTATCTTCAGATGTACATTCCAGCAAAATGAGGAATTCAGGAAAAAGTTGGTCAGATTTGGAGATAATCAATTTTCAAGGTCTCACCACAACAACTACCAGAATCTTCATGAACATACCAAGACAGCCAGAGAGAGACTGAAGGAAAGTTAAAATCCTGAAAATCATTGTCCTTTACTGTGAATCATGGGGCAAACACCTGATGGGAATATACATAGTATGAATGCCTGTTTCACAATTGCAATGATCCACAGGAATATATTCCAATAAGAAAACAGATGGCCACCTCAGTGCATGAAAATATTGGTCAAGCTCTGGGACATCAAAAAGTAAAATCCTTTCTTCCACAATATATAGGAAAACAAATATGTAATGTTTCCATTATAGTTGGAAAAGTTAATAAAGCAAACAAATTTTTTCAATCTGCCTCATGCTTAAATAAAGATTTGTATATCTATTTTTGTTGTACTAAGGCACTATTAAATCATTTTGATTAAAATTTGAGGGAAACAAGGAAAGCAATGTCCAGCAGCAGTGACTGGCCCTTGAAGTGGAATTAAAGAGAAAATTTCAACACAGGTTAACTATCATCTTCTAATCTGATACGGAAATGCAGGCATTTGAAACCCAAGACTAAACAACAACTTCACCTTTTTTAAAGAAACAAGGCAAACTATGTATAGCCTTTATCTTTGAGGATTTTTCTGCAACTAGCTAGCGGCCATTAATTTTTTTGAGATACTAAGAAAATAAGCAAGCATTTTAATTATTTTCTAGATGAAGAAAACAGATTAAGATGATCAAGGGTGGAGAAAGGAACTCCATAGGCTATTTAAATTGTATTTGGACTGATATATGATTAACACTATTCTCTCCCCTAGAGAAACACCAAGGGCCCAAATATAAAAAGGTGCTGAGTGCTCTCAACACTATTTCAATGCACTCAGGACCTGATCCTATGAGGTTCTATCTGGCTACCTGTTTTCAAAATTAGAATGGTGGACAGGTATGTTTTAAATAGTCTCAGAGTGAGGTGATAAGTATGTTATATTTTTCTTCAGAACCTTGAGTAATAGAAGCTTTGTTAATCTGAAAGAGCATATTCTGTAAAATGATGGCTGTAACTTCAATTTGGCCTGCCTGAAATCTACACTAGAAAAAACTTAGATAATTTTAAGAATACTGAAAAAAGGTGAGTTTGACATTTCAATATAATCTTTAATTGCTTTCACTGTATCTAATTTGGATCATTTCAAACCATGCAGTACATCTAAGAGGGTAGGTAGTTTTCAAAGGAGAAACTGACTGTTGCTCAAAGCTCCAGGTATTTGTGGTTTATTGAGCAGAAATATGTGGTTAGTGGTATATTTTCTAGTTGTTAAATATCAATGCAAAAAAAAAACTTTTCAGATACAGAATCTGAACTGTCAGAGTGAAGTTAAATATCAAAGCAAATGACTATCTGGTGACAGAGGTATTCTTAATTAGCTCTTTTTGGAATTTATGAGAAGTCCCAACTTTGACTGCATGGAAGATTGCACAGAAAAGCTTCCTATAAACTAATTAAGGCTATAAGGTTGTGTCCAAAATAGGAAATTTGGGACCTCATCTTTCCCCATCAGTAATAGCAATTATGGAGGCTGTAACTCAGGAATTTACAATTATTTTGTCTAATCCCACTTAGAGGAGGGAGATGGAATAAATATACCTGTGTTATACCTACACTATAACTTCTATGCTTTCTACCAATGAATCTGCACCAGTGGTAAACTGCGAGTCCTTGTTTTCCTAGTATAAACAAGTCTTTTATTTGCTACTCATTTTAAATTAATTTTTCAATGTATTTTTTATTTATTTGCAAATCAAGAAAAAAATTCATTAGAAATTTCAACTCTGGCAGGTAGATGATCTAACTATTTCCTAAATGGTCAAAAGGTTTGAGGGAGAGGGAACAATAAAGGTTCCTATTTGAGCACTACAATGTGAATAATTTGATTTTCCACTGGACCTTTTCTAATCTTTATCCAAGTATAGGTGTTCATCTGCACCAAGGAAATTAGTTTAGTTAACAGGAGTTATGGTTGGATAATGGAGAAGCAGGGTAATGCCCAAAGACTAAAGGAGTCAAGGAAGGTTGAGGCCTGGCTTGAAGGATCAAGGATGTCTTCTTGCACAGATGCCAGAGACTTGTGATTGAAGAGGTTCTGATATCCCGGACTATTTACACCAAAAATTCTGACTGCAGATTGCTTCATAGTTTGAAATGTGAGGACTTTACCCATGTTGTAAGGCTGGATTGGAAGATGTAAAGCTGAAAGAGAAAAAAATGTTTTAAAATATTAATTCACACCAACATATTGAATAAATGGTCTGAATTGCTTTCTTGTATTTTAATTTAAAAGTTCTGTAATACACAAGAATCTTCAAAAAACAGTTGATGGCTGATCATGTATAGAAATATTAGTTTCCCTGGAAGGCACCTCCTTTAATTCAATAGAACTTTTGAGTGCAGAAAAAGCTATTGTCCTTTATTCCCCTTAGACAGGGATGCATGCCTGTCTCCACACACCAAGATGAAGAGAGATAGTTACGAAGTATCTAATATAAGAAAGGAATGGGATTATACAAAGAAAAAATACAGATTAATGAAACTCTTCCATTATTTCCTTTAGAATTAGCACACCTTTTCAAATCTGTCATTGATTTATAGGAAAGAAAGCCCATGCTTAATGATTCATTTCAAAGATAAAAATGTCAAGGCTAGGTTTTTTCTAGCACTAGTTATAACAAATGGAATGTGTTCAAACAAAAGCAGATTACTGGATGGCTGGTAATTATTGAGAAACTTAAGTTTAAAAATACATCAGCCAGAAGCCAGTTTATTCATAAAACTACCAGATGCTTTAAAAACTGTACTCCTGAATAAAACCACAAATACACCAGGAAAGGTTCCATAAATCACTCAGAATCCAGATCAATACTGGTCAGTGATCAGCATCATTTGATAAGATTAATAAATGTAATAAGTATATTGTCACAGGAAGTCATCTGCTTAGAAAATAAATGCCACTGCTTAGCTTTTTGTGTGGGCATATATATATGTATGTACGTACGTATATATGTATGCACAGGCACGCACCCCCCCCCAGTATTTGCTTGTATATCTCTTGGGAAAATAACACAGCAGGGTACATACTATCCAACAAGTTCTTGGAATGTACTGGAGAAAGTTTCTTATTTCAGAAGGTGGAGAAAGCTACTAGGGAAGACACTGTTCTAGATTACATTTTGACAAACAGGGAGGAACTGGTTGAGAAGTCGAAAGTGGAAGGCAGCTTGGGCGAAAGTGATTACAAAATGATAGAATTCATGATTCTAAGGAATAGTAGGAGGCAGAACAGCAAAATAAAGAAAATGGATTGAATAAAGCACACTTTAGCAAACTCAGGAAGCTGATAGGTAAGATCCCATGAGAATCAAGTCTAAGAGGAAAAACAATTGAAGAAACTTGGCAAGTTTTCAAAGAGACATTATTAAGGGCACAACAGCAAACTATCACATGGCATGAGAAAGACAGGAAGTATGGCAAGAGACCACCCTACCTTAACTATGAGATCTTAAGTGATCTAAAAGTCAAAAAAGAGTCATACAAAAAGTGGAAACTAGGTCAAATTAAAATTGATTAATATAAACAAATAACACAAGCATGCAAGGACAAAATTAGAAAGGCCAAGGCACAAAATGAGATGAAACTAGCTAGAAACAGAAAAGGCAACAAGAAAACATTCTACAAATACATTAGAAGCAAGAGGAAGACCAAGGACAGGATAGGCCCGTTACTCAATGAGGGGGAAAAAACAATAACAGAAAATGTGGAAATGGTAGAGGTGCTAAATGACTTCTTTCTTTTGATTTTCACCAGGAAGGTTGGTAGCAACGGGATGTCTAATGTAGTGAATGTCAGTGAAAATGAGGAAGGATCAGAAGCTAAAATAGGGAAAGAATTAGAAATTACTTAGATAAGTTAGACGTCTTCAAGTCACCATCCTAGTGATGGGATGCATAAATGCATCCTACAGTGCTCAAGGAGCTGATTGAGGAGATATCTGAGCCATTAGCGATTATCTTTGAAAAGTCTTAGAAGACAGTAGAGAGTCCAGAAGACTGGAAAAGGGAAAATATAGTGCCCATCTACAAAAAAGAGAAATAAGTACAACCCAGGGAATTACAGACCAGTCAGCTTAACTTCTGTACCCAGAAAAATAATGGAGCGAATAATTAAGCAATCAATTTGCAAACATCTAGAAGATACTAAGGTAATAAGTAAGAGTCAGCATAGAATTGTCAAGAACAAATCATGTCAAACTAACATGATAGCTTTATTTCATAGCCTTGTGGATAGGGGGGAGGTGGTAGATGTGGTATATCTTGACTTCAGTGGGCTTTTGATACTGTCCCGCATGACCTTCTCCTAAACAAACTAGGGAAATACAACCTACATGGAACTACTATAAGGTGGGTGAAAAACTGGTTGGGAAACCGTTCCCACTGAGTAGTTATCAATGGTTCACAGTCATGCTGGAAGGGCATAAGGTGTGGGGCTCTGCAGGGATCAGTTCTGGGTCCGGTTCTGTTAAATATTTCCATCAATGATTTAGATAATGGCATAGAAAGTACACTTAAGTTTGTGGACGATACTAAGCTGGGAGAGGTTGCAAGTGCTTTGGAGGATAGGGTTATAATTCAGAATGATATGGACAAATTGGTCTGAGTTAAATAGAATGAAATTCAGTAAGGACAAATGCAAAGTACTCCATTTCAGAAGGAACAATCAGTTGTACACATACTAAATGGGAAATGGCTGCCTAGAAAGGAGTACTGCGGAAAGGGATCTGGAGGTCATAGCGGAGCACAAGCTGAACATGAGTCAACGGTGTAATGCTGTTGCAAAAAAAGTGAATATGATTCTGGGATGTATTGGCAGGAGTGTTGTAAGACATAGATAGCAATTCTTCCACTCTACTACGCTCTGATTAGGCCTCATCTGGAGTATTGTGTCCAGTTCTGGGCACCACATTTCTGGAAAGATGTGGACAAATTGGAGAAGGTCCAGAGAAGAGCAACAAAAGTGATTAAAGATCTGGAAAACACGACCTCTGAGGCAAGACTGAAAGAACTGGGTTTGTTTAGCTTGAAGAAGAAAAGACTAAGAGGCGACATGGTAACAGCTTTTAAGTACATAAAAGGTTGTTACAAGGAGGAGGGAGAAAAATTGTTCTTCTTAACTTCTGAGGACAAGACAAGCAATGGGCCTAAACTGTAGCAAGGGAGGTTTAGGCTGGACATTAGGAAAAACTCCCTAAATGTCAGGGTAGCTAATCACTGGAATAAGGAGGTTGTAGAATCTCGTCACTGTAGATTTTTAAGAGCAGGTTAGACAAACACTTGTCAGGTATGGTCTAGATATTACTTAGTCCTGCCGGGAGTGCAGAAGACTGGACTAGATGACCTCTGAGGTCCCTTCCAGCCCTATGATTTTATGATGATATATATATAGTGCATACAGCAACAGGAGACCACGGACACCCAGATCACTACTGCCAACTTGCAACAGTGCTTCATTCAAGCAATCTCTCCATTAACAGGAACAAGACCCCAACCTCACAAGAATTTACACAAGTAAATTTACACATACTCAGGTGTGTAAAATTAAGCAAAAGCATGTTTACAGAGCTGGGGGATTAGTTTAAAAGAAAAAAAGGAAAATAAATTAGCAATAAAGTATAATTAGATAATCTAACTAAAGAAACATTAAAAAGAACTTCATACTTTAATAATCAGATTATTTTTGATGTGTACATAATGCAGAAGTATTTTAACAGCACTATTTAAAAATTGTCGGAGTACAAAGATTACTTCACCTTCGGGAAATTTATTTTATGAAACAATTTGTCTACTACTGGCTCAGTTATATCTTTATCACACTCAGCAGCTGAGCAGGATACACAATATGGAAAACAATTTTCATATTATCTTTTCCTGAGTTAATAGAGATCTAGCTAGTTAAAGAATGAACAAAGGGTGAATGACTGCACTCATGGTCAACCACCCCCTTCCTGCAGACACACAGAGATTTTTACAGTAGCACTAGAGGACTCCATTTGATACACCCTAACAAGCAACTATAGCCTGATCCATAGCCTAGTAAAGTCATTGGAAAGACTCTTATTAATTTCAATGGGCTCTGATTCAGACTAAATGTGGAAGATAGTTCATTTTCTAGGAGATCCTCATTAAACAAATTAGTATGTATTCTCGTCATCAAAACAGCTGATGATTTTTTCAGTTTTTTATTTTCTGGCATCAGAAACAATGTCTTTTAAAAATGTATCATCCAGCCTCCTAGATGGCACTCACACCAAGGTAAAGGAGCACTGTCAACTTATTTTATTTTACATCAAGTTTCAGTAGAACAGCCTTTTAAGTAGTGTGTCCTGATTTGGGCTTACTTTAAAAAAAAAAAAGTCTTTCCTCTGAATTTGTAATGTTACAAGGAGCTTTACTGCAAGGAAGAAACAACAGTCAAGAATAAAAAACAAAAAAAAGTGCAAATACATGAGACAGGACCCTTGACAAAATGATGAAACTGACTAAACACAAAGTAAAGTCAAATACAGAAAGTAATGAAACTGAAAACAAAATGTATTCTCTAACTTTTCAATTATACTCATTTTAGACACCAATCCTACAAACAGAACTGTGAAGGCAAGATCAGGGCCTTAGGTGTTACCTGTAAATAAAACAGCAAAAATATATTTCAGACAAATTTGATTTTTAAACTGATGTTCCTTTATTTTGCAAGCCTACTAATACCCACTTTAATAGTGTCCCTTTAATGCTATTTCTTACTCATCTATACTGGCACAAATAATGTATTTATGTGCCCATTCAAAAAACTATACTGTCAGAATCTTCAGTGTGTATAATCTAGAACATTAACTGTGTAACTGTAACTCTGCCACTTTGTGATTATGCATTACAATGCTGTTTTTAAATTATACTTTCATATGTTAATGAAACAAATTTTCCAGTCATAGATAAACATGAGTAGTATCTTATAAAATCTATCAATCTTGTATACTCATCTTATATTAACATAAATGTAAATCATACATTAAGTGTCATGCTTGTTTTAAGTTTTGGGCACCACACTGATTCATTTAACTATTTAGGCACCAATCCTGAAAATTTACACATACTTAATTTTAAAAATTGTTTGCAGAATCAGGGTCTTAATATCCCTCCATGCCTCCAGAGACACAGAACTTTATTTCCTAATGTTCTCTCAGGGCATGCTCTCTGAGAGAGTAATTTCGTAATGTTTTCTCAAAGAAAAGCCCTTGTAGAGCTGCATTTGTGTGTAGATATTCTATTTCTTGTTTAATTTTTCTTTACTATGTATATATGCATTATTTGTCTCTCATATCCTCTAACCTCAAAGTATCAATATAGTTTAAACATTATTTCCATACAGTAATGATGTAATTATTTTAAAATACTAAAAACTGCACTTAATTTCACAAGAAAAAATTTGAAAGCCTAAATATTTTTCCAACTTTACAAGTAACCTAGATGGAAAAGTAGTTTTCTGAACTGTTTTTGAAACACACTATTAGAGGACTATTATAAGATCACGTAAAGAAAATGTTTACGTACAATAAGCCAGAGATAAGGTTGTATGCTAAACCTTAATGTATGCATTTTCAAATTGACTTCCTGTGAAACCTTAAGATTTGTACTTATTTAAGTATGAAGTAAAGGGGAGAAAAATCAAACTAAAGTCCTGATGATCCTGCAATTTGTTGCATGCAGGTGGACTGCTGCACACAACCTCACTTATTTCCATGGCGCTCTGCATGTGCACAGCAACCTACCCACACATAAAATGCAAGATCAGATACCAAGTGCATTAATACTGATTTTTAAAAAGGAACAGAAATTAAACAAATCAAACAAAAGGCAAGTCATCAGAATCAAATTAGAGTTAAAAAAAACATTTTTAAACTCAGCACTGATACTGCAATTTCATTCCAATGATAACAGATCTTCCAATGTAAAAACAACATATATTAGGTAATTTAATTTATTAATTAGGTACTTGGTGAGCCCTATTCCATTTAGGAAAAATTCAAGGAGCCAGAAGAGAGGAAAGTCTGCAATGTTTCCCTTGTGAAGCCACAGATCTTCAATATGTGGTTAGGATTTGCCTGCCTGTAAAAAAGGCAGAAGGTTCAGGCCCCAAAACCTGTAGTCCCTTGGCACTGATGTGAAGGCCAGAGACACTGGAACCAATGTCACTGAAGCAGAAGGAATGAGAGGATGCCGTATAGGGTCTTATGCTTTCTACACACAAGGGAGGAGATCCATGAATATAGGAATCCTTGTGTGTGCAGATCCCAGGATTTATCTAGCCCTACATAAAAATTCTAGCTCTTAGACTGCAAAGATATCATTTTGAATGAGAATCAATAAAATAGTCAGCAGACAAAATGAAACAATAGTACTAAAGCCAAAAGCTGCCCCCTCCACATTTCATTGATAAAGTAGATCCAAGCATGCTCCTGCCATCTTGGTTCACTCTGTAAGTAATGGGGCAAGAGGAAGAGACGCATTGTACAGGAACTACGCAGAGAGGTTCTGGTGCCAGTAAGCAGCCAGATCTGCTAATATAAATGTCAACAGGTGCAACACCCAGCACGAGATACACATGGGCTCCAACTGCTATTACTGACCCTGCTACAGTTTTCATGTCTATAAAGCCTATTGATAGTGAGGGAAAAGACCCCTCCCCTACATTCCAAATAACCTCTTTAGGTCTCGTGTAAAGTACATGTACTTTAGCTTTGCACATAGTAGTAGAATGGCAGCATCTGTTCCTAAAAGGTGAACTGTCTAATAATCTCAGTATGGTACTGATAGGGAAACCAAATAGTAAGTGTGAAAATAATCGGGGCAGGGTGTAGGAGGTAATAGGCACTTATATAAGAAAAAAGCCCAATATTGGGAATGTCCCTATAAAATCAGGACATCTGGTCCTCTAGGTACTGACCTTGAAGATTAACAACCATGTTAATTAGTTTACTATTATTATTTTAGCAGACATATCCAGCTTCAGTATGGTACCCCAAAATGTAATCGTACATGCAAGAGATTCTCAAATTAACACTGGAGAAACCTCAATATCTGGTATTTATTGACTTAAGTGATTAATTTTGCAATCTTGGTTTTGCATTTATTTTAAGAAGGAGATGGGCAACATGAGCTTGTTATGTTAAAATGGAAATCTTTTGCAACCTTAATTCTAGCTGTATTTTATTAACATGAAACCAAGCTTGCTAGTCATAAATTAGAAAGTTCTTGGCACACGTTTTCCTAAATTGGGACACCAATTCAGTTCCATTTCTTGTTTTTCATACCATCAACATCATAACATTGTTAAGCAACATCTAACAATGTTTAAATAACTGTATAAAGGGACAACATGAACTTAAAAATAGTCAATTTCAAAAACTGAGTTAAATTCACAATTTCCTTAAGTGTTTTTCCATTTTTTCCTATGTGATGAGACACAAACAAGAGGAAACACTAGCTGCTTACACAGAGGAAATGGAGAAACTGAATAAACAAATGTCATTAAATGCAAAGTAAACACTTTTTTGAGCTCTGTTTTTGTACTTGTGTGTGTTGTACTTTTAATAATATTAAGTAAAAATATTTCAGGGAGAGGTCTGTTTTTTAAGCTGCTGTCCCTTTTTAAAACAAGGTTTGCTGCAATAGCAAGCACAAATAATTTAAGCACAAACTACCCCTAATTATGAATATATTACAAAGAAGTTTTGTTCCCTCTGCTATTCTAAGCTTAACCTGATTTTCCAGATAAAACACGTATCCTTAAAGTTTTCATCTTTAACATACAAGTCCAAAATGAAATAAAAAGTAATTCAAAAAATAAAATAACTTATAAAAAGCTTTAATGGTTTGGGGTTTTTTTAAGTTTGCAAAAATCTGAGAAGTGTGAGACTTACAGCCCTGTTAAGTCTATTTTCCACACACTAAAGCACAAGCTTGGGTAACAGCAATGGAAGCTTCCTCAACTCACCAATGTGCCTCAATCTGTTCTGTATATACGATCTTTGGGAAGAAGAGAGTAGTTCAGTTCAAAGCCCATTCAAATCCTGGACTTTCTGCTAATACTGTTGAATGTGTCAATTAGTGCCAACTGTAGTAGCAATTCTGTGATACAGAAATCTGTCCAAAAGAAATGGACTGACACCACAAATCTCGTATCGCTGAACAACCATCAAATGACAGTAATTCTTGTGCACTTCCCACCTGCATGGTGACTGAACTGGTGACCTAGAAAATTTATTATTTGTACTATGCAGCACCTAGCAGCCCCCAAATTAAAATGGCTCCCCATTACACAACACACTGTAGAAATACACAGTATATAAAGTGTCTAAACAAAGATGAAATATTTCCTATCCCATGACAATTTCCCATGACATCATATTCCCACTGAAGATAACTTTTAAATTTAAGCTGAAAGATTGAGTCAAACTAGAAATACACCAAATTCATTCCACCTTAAATGCCAGCCCCCACTCTTCCCAATTGTGACCAGATTCTCTCCCCACAACTGAACTTCACCAGTTGAACTTTTCAAGGTCTCTTATTAAGTAGACATTCATAATCGGAAGGAAAAAAATGTAAACATTCACACACACACACACAAAAGACAAGGAACATAGAAATGTTCTAATTCAGTATCATCAACTACTGAAGAGATGGTGTCAAAATAATTTAGGCAAAAAAATTATATTTTGCATTAAAAATGTTTTACGGAAACATTTCAATTATTTATTTAAAGCAATTTGATTGGGTTTAAACATTCCGCTGATTTTTTTGCAATCCAAGCACTTGCACCATTGTACTAGTGAATAAGAAAATAATAAAACGAAAGTAAAACTGAATATAATCTACAATTCATTGTTCAAGATGAGTGAAGTGATAAAGGTAAGCACAAAAAGCATAAATGGTGAAAAGGAGTCCAGATTATCCAAACAAAAATACTAAATCTATAATATTAATAGTAGCAAGATTTTTTTAAATGAAAGTATGTTTAAATGTGAGTGTCTCTTCAATCAGGTATTCCACAACCATCTTAAGATCCTAAAAGTATATTTAGTTTTCTATGTTTTTATTCTTATAATATGCTTCATCTTCTTCCCGTGAATTACTAATTTGCAAATTACTCTATCTGCACTGTAATTATTAAAATACACATTTGCTTCATGAATGTTGTGATAAGTAACCATGAAATTCTGCAACATGAAGGACTCTTCTCGGATGCAAATGTTGAACCACAGTCCTTTTAATGCCTAAATAGGACATAAATTTTAATCAATGAAATTATATGTTCCTTGTTTGTCAGAAAAATGGAGTTCTACAGCATTTGTAGAATAATTGGAATTTTCTATTAAGTGAACACAAAGACTGATTAGAAACTCATTTGACTGGTAATGAAAGCTCTTATTGCTCCCTCTAGATCACAAGGTAGACAGGCAAAACTATTTTTAAAGTCAGAAGCAAGAAAAATTCTTTATAAATATAACTGTGAAAATAATGTAAGAAGTGAGACAAAAGGGCTTATATTACTGGACTAATACTTCTCTGTCTCATTAGAACATAATGCCTTGTTTCACTGCATCCACAACATGCTGAAAATGAACATTTTATTCAGTGAAAGAGGGACATGGTTAGCATCAGATGTGATCTTTTTTTCTTTTTTTTTTTTAATAAAGTGATCTAAATACAATTTCAGATACCATACCTGCATGCGAATCCCATAAAAAAATTGTAGCTTTGCCACTTTTTAAGATGTTTTCTTCTCACACTGTTTCATGAAAGACTCAGAGAAACAATTATATTGACTAATTCCCAAACTAAACTGAGAGGAGAAAAAATATTCAATTTTTAAGTTAAAGGTGACCCCTTTAACTTGCACTGCAACATTTGCTTTTACCAGTTTTCAAGCAAAAATAACTATTACAAGCAATCTGAAACACTGAAGCCTTAGTCTAATGTTTTCCAAGACAATGAGTTTTAAGATGCCTCTATCCTACCTAACATAGTTTAGCTGAATTATATATCCCCCTAAAGCAAAGCATTCATATAATAAAAGAGAGAGACCTCTAGTAATATTTCCTTTTGACCAAGACAGCTTCTATTGCTCTATTTAACTTGTCAAGAAAGGGTGCAGAGGTACACTGATAGGCAATTCATGGTATGACTGACAGATTTCCATTAGAAAGATTGTGCCTGCTTTTCTGTTTGATGTGACAAAGATGAACTAAGACACCAACAGCAGCAGCAATGTGATTATAAAAAGAGCACTTTTATCTTTTTGAAACCAACAATAAAAACACTATGCACCCCAAACTACACACACCTGTTGCCATGCGGCTTTCTGCAAAAACCACACTGCTTGGTGGGAACCCATACATATTTGCTTTCGCTTGGAGAGGTATGTTCTGAGCCTTCACGTTTTACAGTAGAAATGTTATCTGGAATGAACAAGGGAGGTTCATCAAGTGAAAGGCTTTTACTGCTTCTTCTCTGGCGAGGTTGAAGATTCTTCTCAATCTTTTTCAATTTCAGTTTTTCTCTTTCATCCTCCTTCAAATGTTCCAAACCTGTGGGATCTTTTGTCTCTCCCTCTTCTTTTACATAACTATTTGTTTTAAGTGCAGTTGCAAGTTGATGTTTTTGTGTTTGTTTCAGATTTTGATGCTGCAAATGACTAGATAATGAATGCACAGATGCTGCAACAGGATGATGGATTTCTTTTGAAAAACCCTGGTGACTAAGAGACTTGTCACTCACTTTCTGAACTGAAGACTTTTGCACCTGCACAGGTGTTTGGACTCGTGACACTTTTTTCATCAGTGCATGGGTCTGCTTCTTCATTGTGACCCCTGTACCAAAGCTCTGTGCTTTCACATCTTTATCAGTTTGTTTTTTCCTAACTTTAACTGGTTTATGAAAATGCTGCCGACTCTCCTGTTCATCTGCATTCCTTTTAAGGCTTATTGAAGATGGACTGTGAAAACTTGAAACATTAACACCAATTCTTGGTTTTGAATGGATTATTTGTTGTTTAGTTGTAAGTAATTTCCGTCCGGTACCTGCAGTCAGATTTTGTTTAATCTGTACCACAGATTTAATGTGTTTGGGCTTCACAGTTTTTGAACTTTTTGTTGAAATGCTGGTCGATTTATTATCATCCTGAAGCTTTGATGCCTCATAGCCTTCTATTTTAATATAGCTGTCCTGCTGCTGCACGTTTTGACTTGGACAATCACAAACAATGCTGCTTTCTAAAATATTACTTTCTGCTTCAGCAGGAATAGTACTTTTCAAATCTGCTGTTTTATCAGATTCTGAACTGTCCAAGTGTTTGCTAGAAGGATTAACATTTTTATCGGTCTCTTTAGGGTTATCTAAAGGCTCTGTTTTAGTCTCTTTTAGTGACACAACATTTTTATCAGCAGCTTCTACAGTAGTCAGTGGATCTAACTTACATTCTATCTTCTCCTCTACAGAGCTGGACAGAACCAAATGGGTCTCATGGATTTCACTTGAATTCATGCAAACTGTTTTAACAGATGAAATGGCAGCTATTCCAGTTCTCTTGCTTTGATCATTTTCTTTAAGTTTCTCCTCTGTTTCCTTGATTTTGTATTCAGTCTTTTCTTCTGAAGATGCATCAGAACCTATTTCATCAACTTTATTTTTAAGTATATCAATATTTTTTACTTTATTGGTTTCATTATTTGAAGAGCTTAAAAAACCCAGTTCAGCACTCCCAAATTCAGTTTTCGTAACAGTCTCTGTTTTGATTTCTGTTTCTTCCATAGAAGAATGAGTGCCTGATGAAAGACAACCATCACTTGATTCATGGGACATTTCATCCAATTTTCCTTGCTCGAAAGTTTCAGACTTTACTTCATCCATCTTTTCATGACAAGCAGACCATTTTGAACTACCTGGAGAAGGTGATGATATTTCTGTTTCCTGTGTCTGCCCAGATAGCCTATTACTACGTCTAACTTCTTTAAGATGTTCTTGTTTCAGTGATGTACTAACTTCTTCCTCTTTAGTTTGACCCTTGTATTGCTGTTTTGATCCTCCCTTTTGGGCACATCCAGATTTTACAGTTGCCTTCTTGGTATTAATAAAAGGTGCAATGTTTGAACGCTTGGCTATAGTACTTTGCCGCAAACTCCGTACTGGTTCTATTAAAGAAAAAAGAAAATCTCTTAGGTATATTTCATTCTTTTCCTTGCAAACACAAGATTAGACTACAGTGGAAATAATTTATGATTCAACAAGATTTAACTTATTAAACATTGAGAAAATGTTAGGTCGTTAATTATTTATTGAGCTCAAGGAACTTGTATTAAAATTTAAAACTAATACAGAAGATTTGTATTTCAGTTTGATATCGACACTGTTTGGATAAATGTAATGGCCACACAAGTTCTGGATAGCAAGCAAAAAGCCAGAATTTCTTAACTCAAAAATGTCATACTATCAACTGAAATAAGAAGAGTATTTAATTGTCCTTTTAACTTCTATATGAAGTAAGTATCATACAAAAACGTTTTCGCACCTTGTCAGTAAAAACAAAACCACAATAGTTAAGCTTACATATAACTTTGGGATTCTTAAAGTAATAATCTGACATCCATTAAAATTCATATCTGATGTGAACTCCTATGTTTTAGGAGTTGAAAGGTATTTTATTCGAGTACCTCATTCAAAAAAAGTAACAAATTTGTAACAAAACCTCTGATTTAACCTATAACAAACTTATAACTGTTAAAGAAAATTTGCATTTCTTTAATCTACCTATTCCTATATAGCGCCATCAAAAATATTTAAAAAGAAACAAATACATTAAATCAGACAGTATCTCACAGAGGCATTTGTGAGAATTAATTGTTTGTAAATAATGCTGAGATCTTTAGATGAATGATTTTATACAAGTTCAAAGTATTAAGATAACAACCTCACTTAAAAATCATAAAGGCAAACAGCATAAACATTGAAAACAAGAACCTATAGAATTGACTGAATTTTAAATTGATATTTACATTTAAAGAAACTAGTGAAAATAACTTTGTGTATATAATAAATCAGGGATGTCCAAATCTCGTAAATAGTTTTAAAATGCAGTTCAACCACTACTGCTTCAACTCTGATGTAATTTCTTATCTTCATCACCCTCCCACATAATATTTACACAAAACAGTGTACTTCCAAAAATTCTAACTTTAATAGAATACTGCATTATACACAAAACACACTCTCTCTCTCACACACACACACACACACAAAATACTGATCAAACTGTCTAAGAAATCCAATTCTGAAGTCAGCAGTTTACTTCAATGCTGTTTGGATATATAAAGTGACTCCACTAATTAACAACTTACCTCTTAACATGAGTCATAGTCACATCTTTCTGACGCCATTATATGGGTCAAATTAAAGGTACCATCATCTCCTTCACTAAAATAATCCCCAAAAATGGGAACCAAAAATGATGATAATCTTTAATGATCTGGAGGATGGGGTAGATTGCACCCACAGCAAGTTTGCAGATGACACTAAACTGGGGGGAGTGGTAGATACCCTGGAGGGTAGGAATAGGACATAGAGTGACCTCAACAAATTGGAGGATTGGGCCCAAAGATATCTAAGTTTCAACAAGGACAAATGTAGGCCAAAAGAATCCCATGCACTGCTACAGGCTGGAGACCAACTGGCTAGGCAGTTGTTCTGCAGAAAAGGAGCTGGAGGTTACAGTGGACAAGAAGATGGATATGAGTCAAACTGTGTACCTTTACTGACAAGAAGGCTAACAGCATATTGGGCTGCATTAGTAGGAGCATTGCCAGCAGATCGAGGGAAGTGATTATTCCCTCTTTTCAGCACTGGTGAGGCCACATTTGGAGTACTGTGTCCAGTTTTGAACACCTCACTACAGAAAGGATGAGGACAAATTGAAGAGAGTCCAGCAGAGGGCAACAAAAATGTTTAGGGGGCTGGAGCACATGACATATGAGATGAGGCTGAGGGAACTGGGTTTATTTAGTCTGCAGAAGAGAAAAGTGATGGGGGATTTGATAGCAGCCTTCAAGTACCTGAAAGGGGGTTCCAAAGAGGATGGAGCTAGGCTGTTGTCAGTGGTGGCAGATGACAGAACAAGGAGCAATGGTCTCAAGTTGCAGTGGAAAAGGTATAGGTTGGATATTAGGAAAAAGTTTTTCACTAGGAGAGTGGTTACCTAGGGAGGTGGTGGAATCTCCATCCTTAGAGGTTTTTAAGACCCAGTTTGACAAAGCCCTCGGTGGGATAATTTAGTTGGGATTTGTCCTGCTTTGAGCAGGGGGTTGGACTAGATAATCTCCTGAGGCCCTTTCCAGCCCAAATCTTCTATGATTCTATATGCTTTTAGCAACAGGTTAGCTTTTCCAAAATCTTTAAATATGTTCACAACATTAATGCTGTATAATAGTTTAGATGAAAAATAATTACCAAGTATTTATATTATACTTCCTATAACCAAATGATTAATAGCATTTACCTAAAGTTTAAATATAGGGGAAAATTGTTGTAAAAACCCCAAATGTCCCCAGATATGCAAATCTTTGCATTATTTGAATGATCACCTTGTGCCATTAAACGTGGTGATTTTCTTGGTGACTTGACTGAAGTTTCATCCAATTGGTCCCTTATATTCTTGTTAGGTAAAATTACGTCATCTTCATCAATGGTACCGTTACCACTTTCTTTAACTCCTTCTTCATCCATAATATCATCAAGACCAATAACTGAAAAAAGAAAAACAAAAAAAAAGAGCCTAAAACTTAAAAGTATCTAGATATAAGAGGTTGGGAAAGGTGGGGCAAGAAAAGGGGAAAGGCCAAAAGAAAAAAAAGGGGGCATTTGAAAACAAACAAAATGAAAAATGAGGAAGTGAGAGAGAAAATTCTCATATGAGGCAGTTTCAGTGGAGAAGAAGCTATCACCCAAAACTTATCACTTCTGTAGATGGTTCTTGTCAAAGAGTCATGCCACTTTCAGTGGACTCACATTTGTATTTTTTTTTTTTAAATAGCCAAAAAAAAAACCAACAACACAGGAAGGTCCCAAAGCCTTATAGGATCAGCAGTCCCTTCCCACTGAAGTGGAAAAGGTGAATAGGAAAATGAGCTGATCCAAAAATGCAGAAAGTTATCTACATTATTATCTAGAACAGACACAGTTTTTTAATTTTAAATCCCAAATCACATTATGTGTCTGCATCTGTGATTTGCTAATGCCACTAGGAAGAGCACCAAGCACAGCATGCACTAGTCTTCAAACCAGAGACTGAGAACATCGTCTGTCACATTCCTAGCCTCCACTAACCTGCGAAGGATCCCAGAGGTTGCTCCTGAACATAGGTTTCCTAAGAGGCAGTCAAGCCACTGTACCAGCCATTCTCCTCACTTTCTCTAAGTATGGTTCTGCAATGGTAGCCTCTCCTATCCCAAGATCCTATGTGTGATTAATGAATCCTGGTCCCTGTGGGATGCGAAATCTGTGAGATCAATCCAAGTACCCAAACGATTTTGCAGAATAAGTAGTAGGGTTTGACAAATACAGCACAGACTCCAGACAACTGATACAGCTGCCTGAACAGTAGAAGACTATCTAGAAGCATTTCAAGACAAACTAATTCATATGACAAATAGGATCTTTACAAATGTCTGATAAATGGTTAAAAAAATGGTTATTTAAAACTCTGTTGTAACACAATATATTTGTCTTGAAAATCAAAAAAAACACAAGCTGTTAAAGGGACTTTACCATTAAAATTTTTAGACTGCCCCATCAGAAAGTCTATCAACGCCTGTCCTTTTTCAGCAGAGATTTTTTTGCAATATTTGGAAGAAGAAAGACTGTTAATGAAATCTGTGACATTTGTTCAATATTGAGTATTCTCTTAAGATACTCCAAATGCAAAAAGGATAAACTGCAAGACACTGATACAGCTAATTAAAGCTAATCAAACAATGGTCAATAAGCAAGCTTTAACAGCAGAAAGTCCCCCCTTCCCCAAAAGTTTTTCTACCATGAAAGGAGCAAAATACAGCTAAATATTTGACAACTTTTATATAGCCTTTGTAAGAAAGATTAACAATGTAAATAATAACTGTGTGACTCAAGGAGATTTACACTTAAATTTGCTTTTGAAACTTAATTCTGGACAATGGTGAGAAGACATCCATCAGGAAGCAACAATTAAGAGTTTCCAGAACCAACAGTAATTTACTTCCATTGGCTTTTATTAAATTCATGTTTTGACAATTTTTGGCATTGCATTGTATGCTTAAGATTGCTAGAAGACATGTCTTTGTGCAAATCAGTGTCAGCTATCAAATATGAATTGACAGACAAACAATATTTTGACTCTTGTTCAGTCAAGCTTTTTCTAAACTTATGTATGCCGCAAGACTGATAAGAGTAGTTACACCCTATTCATTTGAATGAATATTATTCAAATAATTCTGCACTTGGTTTATATTAGTGTACTTAATCACTTTTATATTAATCTTACATGTGAAGTGTTCTCTCTCTTCCATGTGGAATTATACTTCCTTCTCCAAAATGAAATAATAAATATGACTGCTTAGTCAAATAACTTCTAAAGCTTATTTTTGGATTGGCTCTCAGAGCTTCCATTAAGGTCCCAGGTTTTCTGATATTTGCATTCATGATGTACCATTTTCACAGAATTCATGCCCTTATAATTACTACAGGTAAGTGGAAATTTGCAGCTGCTGCTGAGAGAGAGTAGGGACCATCAACTGGAGCATTAAATCTAAAACATCTTAACACAGACTCTGTGATGCAATTTCCATCTTATAGGAGAATCAGCAGCATAGAACCTTGTTAATTTCAAGCCAGTTGAGCTGCAATGCAACAATTTCAACTGTCTGAGACTGGATGAGGAGCATTCAACACAGAATCCTGCTGGGAAAGTGAGGAGAAAAAGTGACAGAGGAGAAACATATTGAGAAAGGAAAGACGCAGAGAAAAAAACCTGAGAAAAGGACAAAGATAGCAACAAGTGACAAAAATAAACTTTGGAAATATACAAAGAAACAAATGGCTACAGGACAGACACAAACTGATACTAAGAAGACAACAGAAGAACTAAAGATGTAGTGATTACCAACAGAAAACAAGCAAGAGAAAAAGTGAAAACCATTAAAGAGAATATAACTTTTTTTTAAACAAGTGTCGCCCCCCCCCTTTTTTTTAAAGACAAGTGGGTTATTTAGTGATGGTTGATTTGAACAAAATGGAAAGACAAGGGAAAAAATCTCAGCAAGGTGTAAAATAGAACATACAGAAAGATGTAATACTGAAAATCAATTTAATGTTTAAAGTCTTGGTAATCCAAAGTATTTTAAGAATTTTAAAAACCACAACAGTAGTGTATTAATGTCTCATATTAGTGGTTATTTGCACCATTCAGATGTAAACTTTTTGTTTATCTTACAACTTTTTTTAAAAAGTTATTTCTATAAAAGTATAAAATTACAGCTATTTGCTGTTCCTTCATTAATGGAATATTGCAAAAAGCAAGACTTCTACATATCCTGAGAAAGAAAAGGGAGGGGAGGGGGAATAAATTACATTCAAAACTCTCAACTGAACTATAAAATTTCCACATGTTCACTAGTTTATATTTTCAGTAAAATAACACTCCTCCATTATCTATTATGTACAAAAAATTACTTAGACTAAATGGAGATGCTTAAACTTTTTGACACATGTAACAAGGTAATTCCAAACTGTGGTTCCAATGCAGTTTTCCCAGGGCTGCAGTTCTCCATAGCAGGTGCTATCTTTTGATTTTGATTTTTTCTGTTGCCTGACCGTTAGGAACAAAACACCATTATTTCTGCTTTGTACTGTTCTTGTCTGCTGCCTCAATCTGTTAACTCATGGCAACAACAGGGGCAAACATACATAGGTGGTAACAAGATTGACTTCCACATGTGCCATAAATGCTGTGCAAGCAGTTCCACGTTTTAACATTTCTACCATGTTGTATATTGTGACTTGATGCAGCAGATCATCAAGATAGAAAGGGGCAAAAATCGAACAGGGAAAGCAGCAACTATTGTACCATGTGCCTGTGCAAACCTTAGAGTTGGATGAAAGATTTGTAAGGCAGGAAAAAAATGAAGTAATACTCAAGTGAATAAAACTTTAATTAATCCGAAGATATGCAAATGAAGGTGGATGTTTCCTGAACAAGTGTGCCGTTTCTTAGAATGTTCTCCTGGGATGCCAAGGTGTTAGGACCTGAATTAAGATTATTCTTTAATTGATATAGAAAAATTCAGTTTCCAACAGATTCTAAATTAAGTCACTACTTATATAATTTACACCAACAATCCAAATGCCAGATATATTTTAAAACAATGTATGATAAATTAAGAAAATATTTGTTTAGATGAATATCTTGTACAGACACACCCAATGAACTGTGCTAACAATGTCCCCCACTTAATATTGGCAAAACTAAGGCAGAAAAAAACTAAAAAAGAAACAAACCATTTTGATGTGGAAACATCAGGCTGGATACTTGCTCCTATCCTTCACCCCAGAAAAGTAGATTTGCCATCCCCTTGCTCTCTCAGACCAAATCTGAAGAGAAGGATCAATCACCATTGCTGTACAGTCAGACATTCAGAAGTTTCCAAATGCAATAATCCAGTATGGATCCTGCTGGAGCACTGCATTCTCATTCAGAAAAGGTGCTTATTCAATACGGAAACTGATTTCACAATGCTTTGTCATGGTAATCTGCTGTTCTGTCAAGTTTGGAAATAGCAAACATGAAAGAACATTCTCCAACAATTTCAAGTAAACAAGTGGAAAACATCTGAAGTAGAAATATCAAGCCAAATGGCATAAAGAAACTGAACTTCTTTTATTTTATTTTTAAAAGAGAAGGCCTTCAAATGAGACCACCACAGGAAGAATGAAGGACTATATGCAAAGGCAACATCAAATGAGCAATGCCAATTTTGTAGCGCTTCATGAATGAGTAAGACACACATCAATGGACCTGTCCTGGAAAATCTCATAATGTTTTATGTTTCTCCACCCACCAGTTGTACTCCAAAGAAGTGAGCATCTAAACTTTCAAAAGGAGTTCAATTAGATGCCTCATTAGCTTTGAAACCAGGTAGACGGTCAACTAGAGATAGAAAAGGATGCACAAACCATCAAAATCCTCCATGTCACAGATGTAATACCCATAAAATTGGTACAGCAGACATTTTCTCCATCATTTATTTTTGCAAACCAATTTCAGTACCTTGATAACACAGAGAGCGCTTATTTGCCAAGACCTGAAAGGATTTATGGGAAGGAAACCGATGGGTCAACTGACCAACCCAATTTCTCTTAAGAACCAAGTTAGTACCAGAACCACCATATCAGGAGGAAAAAATGAAGGTAAGATTGCTTATAATGGCAAGATCCAAATATCGATAAAGTATCTAGCTAATGTGCTGCTCAAAAGAAAGGTAAACTTTAGTCAGAAACCATAAATACATTTCACCCACTGGTTCAAACAAGATTTAGTAAGTGTCCACAATACTAGACTGTTTCCATTATCCTCAATAGCCTTTGAAGTGATTCTCCTTTCAGAATTGTGGATGAATCAGATGGATAGAATGGAAAAGGGTAGAATGTACTGCATTCAGGACAGACACTTTCACTTTACAGGTACTGACCCCTATGAAAAAAATCTAAGAAGAAGTCTGGAATATCTTTTGTAGACTCTCTCTTTTGTCTTCCTACTCATGTATCATAAATACGAGGTCCTGCATATGCTCCTACAAACTTGCTTTGGAGAAGATTTTTCTGAATTTCAAGAGGGAATCAACCAACTCAAGAGTAACTATGTTTTAAGAAGTTTGACCATTCAGTTTATATCAATTAAGTATTAGATACTTAAGGTGCATATGAGCCAAGGAGCTCTGGTGAATGAGATTCTGACAGACTGGAAGTATCCATGGTAGACATACTGATATTTGCAAAGCACTGGTTTGGAAAGGTGATCAGGATTATTGAAACTCAGTTCTCACTGATATTTCTGGCTACCCTGCACGTGAAGAGAAAGGAAAGGAATATTAATGGAGACATGAGCCAAAGAATAATAGGATGTCCTTTTCAGGCCTATGGCTGTCAATACGAGAATTACATTATCTTTCTATTGGACTGAGTTGCAAAGCAACATACACATGGAAGGAACCGTCTCAATGCAATCTGCACAAAAACTTGCTTGGTTAGCTTCCATTCTACCTCATCCAATTTATGATAGCTGGGCCAATCAGCAAGACTACTGGTTTTACAGCAGGTATTTGCGGCAATGTGGCATAGCTCCAAATGTAGAAAAACTTTTCTAACCTCTTTTGATTTTTGTTTTTTTCCTCCCTTGATGGTTGAGATAAGCCATGGTGACTCTTAATCTGAATGACTACAAAGGAGACTACACACCCTGTGCTATGGGATGGGAGTTCAGACTGGGACATCTCAACAAGTTTATAGATTGCCGGACTATCTACTATAAATTTTCCCTTGAAGAGATGATGAGGTGATCACCATTACTAATGGACTTCAAAGTTCAGAGGAATTCTCTACAGGTGATCCATATCCTGTAACTGGTCATTTCAGTGACCGATCAGGAAGTTTTGAAGGAGGCAGAGATGAAGCATTCCACAGGGATTGTTCTACACAAGCTGCCATCACAATGAGCACCAGAAGACACGGCTGTGCTGATACCTGAAGGGGTGCGAGGAATTGTTTTAACTGTTGTTTTATTTCTCCACAGGCAATACTATGAGGCCATGTTAGTCTTGAATAGAACTCTCAGATGCATGTGTTTCTGAGATATGATACAGGAACTCTTCTGATGATTCACTATGCACCTAAAGTGTTCCCCAAGAACTTGATGTTGCAGAGCACACTGCAACCTGTTACTTTGCATGACTGCACTTTCTCCAAGTGACAGTAGAGCTGCATAGCCTATGAGGCAGGCTACCAAATCAGCTGTCAACTACATGAATACTCATTGAGTGGGGACGGGCAGAGAAACATTGCTTGGAAATGATAATGCCTGTTCCCAACTGTGAAGCATAGGAACTGCTGGTGCAATGTCATCTTTAGAATATATGCCTTCCTTGAAATCAATGAAGAAAAAGCAAGACCAGGTATATACCATTATCCCATTGAATCCCCACTGCATGGCAGAACTATACCCCACAACTTAAGTTTTCATGTATTTAAAAATAAATAAATAAAAGTATGTTTCTAGCCTTTAGGGTTTCAAAGAAAACCATGAAAATGAGACCAAAATATAAACCAATGCAGTTCAAGTCTGCAGAGAGCTTGAAACAATAGCTGTCAGATGGGTGAACTGGGCCATTTTTCTCAATGGGATGGTAAGCTTGAATTTTAAATATGACAATTTAAATATTAGTATTGTTAATTACCACTGCTGATCATTTTAGCAAAAACATCCAGCTACTGTGCCAAAACCTCAACTCCATTCCATGCAGCTGCCAAATTCTCCAGTTTTGTCCTGACAATTTCCACAATACAAGTTGTTAAAACAAAAATATTTGGAATACTGAGAAACACAAGTATAGGAAAAGCACAAAATACATTGAGTATATGAATAAGGTCTTCTCTACTTACTATATTATTCATTTTCATATTTTATTAATTAAAAACTCCACTTATAAATCTAAAAATAGTTGTCACAGAATTTCCACTACAGTGACAAAGAATCCAGGAATGTTACTGCAGAATTTAGATTCAGCTTGCTATGGAGTAAATGGAAATGTGAGCAAAAGATATCTTGGGTGGGAGAATATTACTTAATTAGAAGAACTGAAGTCTTCATCTCTCCATCCTAAAATGAATTTTGTATACTGAATTTTTGATGAATTGTGGCCATATTTCTAATCTTTCTAGGACTAGGTTTCATTTCTGTTTCTTCAAAAGCTTTTACAAAATAGGTATACCCACAGTGTATACATTTATATACACATGCCTATGTATATTTATATGCAGAACATGTGTAACCAAGAGGCTGTGCCATTTTGACATCTTAGCATAAGATTCAGCATCCCCAGCATTACCTAGACAAAGTGAACCTGTCATTCATAACATCCTTGTGCATCACTATTCATATCATCCAAATTTTGTCAACGTTAATGAGCAAAAAGGGAGACTAGTGAGGCTTTCATGTGTTTAATATAAAGAAGTCAAGAATTTTTTTGGTAGCATTGTACGCTGAGAACTATGGGGGAGTGGAGAAAGAGGAAGGATGTTGTAGAAGATATTATTTCAGGCTGTCTTTAATTATCATAAAGAAGCAGTAATGGTCAAAATATTTAGCTTTTGCTTTACTGTTCACCTCTGTAACTGCCTTAGTTGTTACTTTCCTTGATCTATTGTTAGCTGCCGCTATAATACAGAAAATTGAGTGAAGATGAGAGTCTATTCTAGGTCCTGCAATAATATAATTTGCTTCGAGGATATGGTCACTTTTGGGGGGGGAAGAGAAAATGGGGGGGGGCTGATTAAAGTACTTGACCATGTGAAATTGCAGTGTTTAAGAGTTACAGATATGATTTAATTATGTCAGCAAAACACTACTGAAATGTCAGTAATGTTAGCCATCTGAAGACGCTATTTGTAGTATCAATTGTGAAGCAACCTTCTGATCTTTTAACCATATGGATGCATAAACAGTGGGCCAGGTTTACACCTAAATCAATATAATTATTCCATCAACGTAAATGAGATTAGAAACTGGCACAGTGGCTTACTAGAAAGCCTAGGATTACCAGAGTATCTCAAAGACCTCAAGAATAGTTTACATCATTCAAACACTCCTTCTGCTACTCTGCATTCTTGTAATTCTGAAGGCAGCTGGCTATTTCTGCTGGTTAGATGTAGTACTTATTCAAAGCTTATCATGGCTTTGGTCAGGAAAAAATTATACATACTGAAGACAAGCCTAAGAAAACCCTGATCCAGACTGGACTCCCCCCAATCACCAATACAAAGGCTTCCTAGATAAATATTACAGATGCCTCCATATGAAATGAAGAACAGCCTGTGTTTAATGCCTGGGACCAAAGTCATAATATAGAAGGGAAAAATCCCAACTCATCATTTTCTACATTAGCAAAAAGGGATGGCACTACGTATCTTAAATTGTAGTCTTAAAAAATTGTAAGATTTACCTGTTGAACAAGGCATCTGGAAATTAGGATCATTGCTATCCAAAACTGGCAAACAGAACTGGGCACTTGCAGATCCTAGCATAGGATCCTTATCACTGAGCATGTTCTTCAGCGAATCCTCTAAGAGATTCTGACTTGTACTAAAATCCTCACAGACTTCATTCTCCAGGTTGGATTCTAGAAATAGGGCATCATCTAAGTGTTCAGTAGGAATTAAATGGTTAAATGTATCAACTATATCCATGAAGACTCCTGTGTGTCTTTCAGCCCTATAGAAAGACAAGAAAAATACCATAAGAAAATAAGCTACAAATTGTAAATAACCTAAGAAACGAACAAGTTGTTTTGGTAGTTGTGTTTTCTAAAGAATGCTAAAGATACTTCAGAATTGTAACAAATTTCTGCTTATTGTTTAGAATGACTCCTTGGAAATCTAAAAACTCATCTGCTTTCTTCCCCTCCATCAGCAGGTGCATGCTAGATTGTTATTGTAGGCTCGTCTATCAGCACTGGAGTGCTGGCACTTATAGAAACATACAGTGAATTGACACATTCCCTTTAAAAATGTCCAGTTGGACCTCAATCAACTAAGGGAAAAAGTCAAGATCAATCAAATCAGAGCCAATTGTCTCGACAGAGGTCCTTTGAAGTAACGTTTCTTCACCTTAAAACTAAAGATCTGATTATCCTCAACTCCCACTGAAAATAACAGACTAAAGGCAGTTCAGCAACTAGCAGGATTGGTCGGGAGGGAGAACTATATTATGGTTAACTCAAAAAGCTACCATGAAGGAGTACAAGTGGCTGTATTTTATGATATAATGCTTAAAAAGCTTACTTCAGATATTTCACCTATTATGTTCAATAGTACACTACAAACAAAAGCACTTTGGGTGATATTCTGACCCCCCACTTAAGTCACTGAGAATTTTTCACTGACTTCAATAGGGACCAGATTTCACCATTTGCTATTAACTAAGTTTCTATGTTGTATAAACAAGGCCCAGTGTACTCTACTAGCAAGCTGCATCTATATTATGAGACAAGATGTGTCCTGGTTTCTGTAATACTTCTGTATGACAAATTGGAAATTCTGTTGCAGATTCAGTAATTAATAAAAAAGTGGAATAAATATTTAACTAAATATTAAAAATGAACAGTCATTACAATATTCATTTTAAATTACCCTCATATTTTCAATATGCCCCATGATTTTGGACCAAAGACAGAGAACTGCACTGTTGAAACAGACAGGAATAGGGAGGAGGCCACTAAGTATGACAGCTGGATAATGGAAAGTTTGCATGTTGGCACACAATAAGGTTTTGGGAGACTAGGTTTTGGCATCCTGAAAGTAGCTGAGGATTTTGGAAAAGGGAAAGAGATGCATAGCCTGTCTCATTCTCTCCTCATCTCATAGACAGGATCAGTGATTACTTGCTTTTAATGAAGATAGGGGAACGAGGCAGTTTGTGGATGTCCAGCCTGAACTCTTTTCCAATCCTCCATTCCAGCAACCCTTGACAACAAACCCAATACTCCAACCCAATACTTACTTGTGCTTACAGCAATAGTTAAGCACATTAACTGAACATTTCTATTAGAACAATCAATACTGCAGTATTTAGCCGTATTCACATTTAGGCATCAACACCACTACAAATTCAACTGTGTTTTTGTAACAAGATCATATTTTAATTTGACACACAGCGTGGAATGTGTCCAAAGAACTGCTTTCTCCCCATAATATAACCGTGTCAACCTACTTTGAGTCCACACCTACTACAATCCCTGCTTTTTGGGCAGCCTGGGAAAATCTGAGCAGCTATCCCATAGTGTCTCAACAGAGGAAGAAGAACCCAGAGGATGTGCACACAAAGCAGCACAAAGACAATGCATTCTGGATGTTCTACTGATCAGAGATCTCGAAGTAAGGAAAACCAGCCAAACCAGGTACCCAGAAAGGATTAGGCAATACCAGCTCTACAGTAAAAAATGTATGTTATAACCTTGTATAGAAGTCTCGTCTATGAGAGAATTACACCACAGTAATTTGTTAATGAAGTGGTGTGCCTACACTAACCATCATGGCTAGCATAAAAC
Organism: Mesoclemmys tuberculata; assembly: GCA_007922155.1. Taxonomy (NCBI): domain Eukaryota; kingdom Metazoa; phylum Chordata; order Testudines; family Chelidae; genus Mesoclemmys; species Mesoclemmys tuberculata. The sequence goes on from ML675604.1 coordinate 84,297,090, forward strand.
AATGCAGTGTGTCCACTTTTAGCATTCCCTACTCTTGTTCCAATTCCTAGCAGAGGCCTCGAAACAGGCATTTGAGGAAGCAGCAAACAACTGGAGAGGCACTATACTAAAATGTTTTTTAAATGTGAGGTGTTTAAATTAGCCTTTTGAAATCTAGAAAACAGTCTGTATTTAGCATACACATTCCACTAAAATATTTTTAAAACAAGAAAAACACAACACCTTATAAAGCAAATAATATGCATAAAACTAAAAAATGCTCCAACAGGTCAAAATAAAAAAAAAAATAGGAGTACAGCATTGTGGAACTCTGATGGGAAGACTGATGACAAAGGTGCTCCAGCTGTTTTTATACGAGTACTGAAAAGATACAGAGCAACAGACGCAGGACACAATGGTTGTGAAATATGCCCTGAACAAGTAACTGCAATGGAAATGCTCATGTCTAAGATTAAGATTTCATCACGGTTATTTTCAGTAAAAGTCACAGACAGGTCATGGGCAATAAACAAAAATTCACAGGAACAGTGATCTGTTCCAGATGTTTACTAAAAATAACAGGTGGAGAGAGGCTGGGGGGGGGATGGAGGAAGGGAAGGAATGACAATTGGAACTCCATGGGGGGGGGGATTGATAGCCCCAGCCCCTCTGCCATAGGGTGGCATAATCCCAGCTCCAGACACTGGGGACAGCTGGGGGGTACACAGCACTGGCTGAAGCTGCAGGTTATGGGCACACAGCCCTGGCCAACGCTGTGGGGCAGGGGCACACGGCCCCAGCTCCTGCACTGGCCAAAGCCCTGACCACCACTCTGGGGGCACATGTTCCAGCCCCACCTCTGACGGTGGCGACAAAGTCACAGAATCCATGACTTCCATGAGTAAACTATGTCCTCAATTATTACAAACAGTTACGTTTTGTAACAGTTACGTGTTGTAACAGTTACGTCTGTAATAATGTAAAAAGTGGTAAAGGCCTGGAATTCACTTACAACACTGGAATCCTCTAAACCTTTCCCACACTAGGGAAGTTTTCTAAGGCCCAGTCTACACTTACCTTTGCGATTTGGCGGCAGTCAATGGGAGATACGCAAGTGACGTAAATCACTTGCGTATCTCCCGTCAACTTTGCAGCGTCTCCTCTGTGCGCCGTCTACACTGCGCTGCATCGTTCCCTTCGACGCAGTGCTACGTCACTTACTGGGGTGGTTTTCCTGCATCGCTTGCTGGATCGACTGAGCGTGTCTATACAGACCGCTCAGTTGATCCAGAGCAATCAATCTGACAGCGGCGAATTCACCGCCATCAGTGTGGACCCAGCCTAAGTTTCCACGTTTGTTGGCACCAGTTAAGTGACATGGGTGTTCGCAACATGGGAAACACTAATACAATCAAGTCATTTTTAAACAATCTGTACTCGGAACAGTTTTAAATGGTACACTGTCCTTTTTTCTTTTTTTTTTGGTTTGGTTTTAAAAACCACACTGGAAGCCCTACCCTAGAAAAATGTTGCCAACACTAATGTAGTTGAAATGACTGCAAATTCAACCATGGCATTTAAAAAAATTCCTTAGTGTAGATAATGCCGATGAACACAACTGTGTGCCAGCCTAGGACTCTTAAAAGAATTTAAACATGATTAGCTGCCACAGCAACTAATTGTGCATGTGGACATAAGTGATGTTTACAGACAACAATGGCATTAATTGGTTACAAACAGCAAGATAGTCTTAATTTTTATAAACAAATCTTAGCTTTTGAACACAATTCTACAACAAGTTCTGCAGTCACAGGTCCTGTTTATCATTAAAATACAGACAAAACTTCCATTCAAAAATATTTTCCTCAAAAGCAGGATGAATAATTAACATTATAGTTCTTATACTCTTGAAATAAAAACAACAACAACAAAAAAGGACACTATGAAAACACAGTTCAACCCTGACCCATTGTCATTTGTTCAAATGATAGAAATTTTGAACTTTTCTGCAATAATTTATAGTTGTGTATAAAGTTCAGAAAAATGTTTCTGCTACCATGACATGTGAATTCAAATGTTATACCTATATATATCTATCATTGTCAGTACGCTTCAGATTCTACATTCCCTACTGTACAAATATAATACATCTGCTGCATATAAGTTATGCATATAAGCTTTCACATAGCACCTAAGGAATGTGAATTTTGAAGAAGTTTCTTGTTTTGATTTTTACATGCTTCCCATGAGATTATATTCCATGCATTAGCAAAATTAGAAGCTTGTTCTTCACTTCTATCCTAAAAAAGGCAATGTCCTCCCCCTAGGGGTTAATGGCTGCTTTTAACATCACTAACGGGATTTTTTTAATTATGAACTTTAATTTCTATGTTATCTTTAGGAAAAGATACTTTTCCAGATACTCATAAAAAATACTATAGGAATCTGTGTCTTCCACAGTTTCAGCTAACCTAAAATATGTCCAGGCTCTCTCGGTCTCCTTGCTTTAGCCTGTCCTTTCCCATTTTCACTATTCTGGGAAGTTTCCATCTAGTAAAATTAATTTTTTTTCTGCCACTAAATAAGCATAATTGATGTCTCTGAATCTCAAAGAATGAATGCTAAAATATTGTTACAGTATTATTCAGTGTGGCAGAGATTCATACTGTACAGTATCCATCACTTTTTCCTAATAAAATATAGGTTTTTCCAAGATTATATTAAAAGTAGTCCACAGTGATTATGGTTTTCGAGAGAAAAGAATTCAGCTATCAATCAAATTTCTCCTCCTTCAAACCCGCCTTGCAGGAGGGAAAAAAAAGTATATCAGATGGGGGGCAAAGGGGAATGGAGGAAGGCGATGTCCACACAAACACTTGTTAAATGTATTTGTCTGCAAGGAACATTACAGATTAGAACAGTCTCTCTCAAATTACACTATTTGTCTTTAATTATATCTTCCATGTACATATTCCGGATTTTCTCTGGATACATTTGACCCTTTTTAATTTATTCTTTAGTTTCCTTTTTCTTTAAGTGTAAGCTTTTATTTCTTTACAGGGTCTCCCTCAACCTACCATTAACTTATTATGTAAGAGTCAGGTTTCATATTTTTCTGAGTTAACGTTAATTATAATTTCCTTTTCTTAAAACCTTCCCCCCAACATGGTACTGCTCTGTATATATTAGTTCATAACACTAATTTTATATTACTATTTTATACTGGCAAAGTTTCATATCAAACATTTTAAGCCATTTGACAAAGACAGAGACTCAAGTTGACTTTTTTTAATTTGAAGTTTAACAAATTTAATTTAGGCCATGAATAATGGAATCTGACAGAATCTAAACCTAAACCGAAGGAAAACAAAATTTACAAGTTTAAAATACTCCTTACCTAACTGATAATTAGAATGTTAAATGTTGACATTGGTATTAGCTGAGTCAATCGTCTTCTGCTGCTGTGGAAGCCTAACATATTAAGGATAAGATGTAATTAGTTCTGTTCTTTGTACTTATTTTTCTGAATAGTGTTAATGAAGTCCCCTGGAACAAGTGTGCATATTTTGCAGAGTATAAGAATGCAGTAAGGCCCAATCCCACAAGTCACTTTCTGGGGTAGTCACTTGCAGGAATGTGGGAGGGAGGGGGTCAGGGCCTACGTCTCAAGCACTAAATGATGCGATGTCTTCAACAATGACTTTGTTGGCTTTGACACTGGTCAATGACTAAAGTTTTAAAAGACTTTTGTTCATAATAACCATGGGGAATGAGTTGGACCTTATAGGTAGACTCCACAATAAAAGCCAGAACATTTTATCAAATGACACATAGCCCTACTATTAATAAAATATCACTGACTGGGAGGCAACAGAGGAAAGCTCCACCTTAACTGGTATGAAATTAGCTACCTTCAAACAACAGAAAAATCTTTTTTAATCGTATGCTAAATACTGTACCTTAAATCAGTAGTTCTCTACCAGGGGTACATATACTCCTGGGGGTATGCAGAGGTTTTCCAAGGGGTACATCAACTCATTTAGATGTTTGCCTAGTTTTACAACAGGCTACATAAAAAGCACTAGCAAAATCAGTACAAACTAAAATTTCATTCAGACAATAACTTGTTTATACTGCTCTATACACTGAAATGTAAGTATAATGTTTATATTCCAATTGATTTATTTTATAATTATATGGTAAAACTTAGAAAGTAAAGAATTTTTCAATGATAGTGTACTGTGACACTTTTGTAATATTAGGTCTGATTTTGTAAGCATGTCGTTTTGAAGTGAGGTAAAGTTTCAGGAGTACACAAGACAGACAAATCACACTCCTGAAAGGGGTACAGTAGTCTAGAAAGGTTGAGAGCCACTACCTTAAACAGCCTAAGTAAGAGGAGTAACCATCATATTACATTTAGTTTACCTTTCTGCCCCCCAACCCACAGATTATAAATGTCCAGAACCACCAGATTACTGACATCTTGGGAAACTTTGGCTACATCACACCCACCAAGGAATTTCACTACAGAGAGGAAACTCTCAGCAGAAGGTAAGTTTTAACACCACCTGTCCTTTTTTATAATTAAAACAAACAAAGAAGATAATAGAGGTTTGTCACCTCCTCTGATTCAAGTTATTATGGGTTTGTATTTTAATGCCAGATGTTATTATTATTTATTTGTATTACAGTAGTGCTTAGATGCCCAAACTGAGATAAAGTCTCCTTGTACCAGGCACTGTACTGACAAACAACAAGTCTGTGACCCACAGAGTTCACAATCTAAACAGACAAGAGAAAAAGGGTAGGAAGGGAAACAGATGTGAAGTGACTTGGTCAAGGTCACACAGCATGTTAGTGACAGAGCAGATAATAGAACCCAGGTCTCATGACTCCCAGACCTATATGCCTTATCTACTGGACCACTCTGCTTCAAGGCAAATAATCAGGAACAACCAATACACGTCACAGATAATAAAATATTTGGAGCTATAAAAACTATCTTGGCAATATCCTTTTAAAAAGTACAAAGCAAGATACAAAGCAAAGTGGATGCATGGCTGAATTTGGTCTCTTTCCAGTGCCTTTTCAATTTTATTCCAATCACAAAGCCATTAAAAAATGGGCCTAGTAGCAGCCTCTACTGAAAAGAGTACCATCCATATCAGTATAGTTGTAGATCAGTTCTAAGGCATACTGGCCACGCTACATCGGAAAAATTTGCCCAGCATTCAGTCCCTTACATAGATCACAAGGCCAGAAGGAACAAATGTGATCATCTAGTCTGAAGTCCTGTATAAAACAGACCATAGAACTTCCCCAAAACAATTCCTAGATAAAATGTATCTTTTAGAAAAACATCCAATCTTGATTTAAACATGGTCAGTGACAGAGAAGCCACCATGACCCTTGGTAAATTGTTCCAACAGTTAATTGCTCTCACCTTGTGAATGTATGCCTTATTTCCAGTTTGAATTTGTCTATTTTCTACTTCCAGCCACTGGATTGTGTTATACCTTTCTCTGCTAGACTGAAAAACCCATTAATAAATATTTGATCTCCATTTACGTACTACAATCAAGTCACCCACTCCTTTAATCTTCTCTTTGGTAAGCTAAATATTTCGAGCTCCTTGAATCTAACACTGTATTGCATGCTTTCTAACCCTTTAATCAGGTTCATGCCTCTTCTCTGAACCCTCTCCAATTTATCAACATCCTTCTCAAATTATCAGCACCAGAACTGGACACAGTATTCCAGCTACAGTTGCACCAGTGCCAAAATACAGAAGTAAAATAACCTCTCCTCTCTTTCTCAAGATTCCCCAGTTTATTCATCCCAGGATCACATTAGCTCTTTTGGCCTCAGTATCACACCAGGAGCTCATGCTCTGCTGACTGTCCAACAGAACACCAAAATCTTTTCCAGTCACTGCTTCCCAGGATAGATGCTTCCCCATCCTGTAAGTACTGTGTACATTCATACATTTTCATGTAACCATATCAAAACACATATTGCTTGCTTGTGTCCCTGTTACCAAGTGATCCAGATCACTCGGAATCAGTGACCTAACGCTTCATTATTTCTCACGCTCCCCGTTTGTGTGTCATCTGCAAACTTTATCAGTAACGATTTTATGTTTTCTTCCAGGAGATTGATAAAGATGTTAAACAGTACAGGACCAAGAACAACTCCCTGGAAGCACACCCATTCAATGACAATTCCCTGTTTACAATTATATTTTGAGATCAGTTAGCCAGTTTTAATCCATTTAATGGGTGCCACATTAATTTCATATTGTTCAAGGTTTTTTTAATCAAAATGTCATGCAGTACCAAGTCAAACACCTTACAGAAGTCTAAGTACATTATATCAAGATTATTACCTTTACCAATCAAAATTGTAATCTCATCATAAAAAGATATCAAGTAGTTTGACAGAATCTATCTTCCATAAACCTATGTTGATTTCCATCAATTACATTATCTTCCTTTAATTCTTTCTTACTTGAGCATTGTATTAGCCGCTCCATTATGATGCCTGGGATTGGTGTCAGGCTGAAAGGCCTATAATTACCTACATCACCACATTTTCCCTTTTTAAAAACTGGCATATTAGTTTTCTTTCACTGTCCCAGAATTTCCCCTGTGCTCCAAGACTTATTGAAAATCAGCATTAATGGTGTAGCATTCTCCTAAGCCTATCAAATGTCTAACTTCAGTAACTTCTGTTTAGCATCTTTCAGAGATACCAGCAGAATGAAAAGAGTATTTGAGACTATATTTTCTCTTTTTCCCTCAAATACAGAACTGAAATATTTATTGAGCACTTCCGCCTTTCTGCATTATAATTCTATCATTTCCATCTAGTACTGGACCAATACCATTTTAAGAATGCTTTGTGTTCCTAATATATTTGAAAAACTCCTTCTTATTGTCCTTAATTCTGCTAGCCATAGATTTCTCCTTGTGTCCCTTTGCTTCACTCATCAATTTTCTACTCCCAATACATGATTTATATTCAATGCCATCAACTGTTATATATTATTCTTTTATAGATAATAGAATTTTCCTCTAAACAAGGTTTGTTTTGTAATCAGCATGCAGTGCCTTCCTCCTCAATTGTGGCTTTCTGAGCATTTAGTAACATGTTCTTAAATGATTCCCAATTACCATTCAGATTTTTTTCTGATTAAATTCTTCCATGCTAATTTGCCTCAGAACTGTTTTCAGCTTTGTGAAACAGGCCATACTATAGCATGAAGTATTACTGGTCCGACCTTTACTCTTTACTACGTTATTTGCTGCTTCTCCTAAGCTGCTCTTATCTTCCCCCTACCTTAAAGTTCTTTCTAAATGAGTCTACATGAAGCACCTGCTAATCACAGAGTTGTTGAAATGTCAACAGTCTGACAAGTCAGAGGTTCTGGAACAGCTTCTTAATAGACATTCTGGGGACAAAATTTAAATTGGTCCAGGTCTTTCTTAAAACTAATTGAGTGCAATTGGTAAGGGGCAGGGCTCAGCAGCCCCAGGGGTTCACTTCCAGTCTTATTGTTCCTAAAAAGCTCATGCTTCAGCCAACCACCTGCTGGGTGAGGAAGGGGTTCCCTCCCCAGTGTATTCTGGTTTTGTCTGTTTTGTCTCCTTCCTCTGAAGCATCAGAAATGGAGACCGAGCACTGGATGAGGTGGGCCAGGCTCTAAGGTGGGCACCAACCATTCTCTCTCAAGTACTTGGCTGGCTGGTTCTTGCTCACCTGCTCAGAGTCTAACTGATCACCACATGTTGGGTCAAGAAGGAATTTTTCCCGAGGAAAACCCCCTACATCAGATTTGCTGTGACTTTTTTTGGGGGGGGGGAAGGGGGAGTGCCTTCTTCTGCAGCATGTGCCTTCTTCTGCAGCATGTGCATCATCTCTCACTTACCCACTGCTATGCCTTGTGCATTGGTGCACCTTCCTGGTCTTCCTGTGGCACATAGCAGTCTAGTCTCCTATAGGCTGTAATTCTTTGGTTTAATTTTAGTTGTTGGATGTAGTATGGAGGTGCTGGGTTTAATGTATGGGGCTGGGTAGCATTGTTGGCCTATGACATACAGGAGATCAGTGTCCCTTCTGACCTTAAACTCTATAACTAAGTAAATTAAACCTAATTAAAGTGGGTACAATTCTTTCTATGATTACTTGGAGCATTCAGACTTTCATCACTGATGGACAGCAGGCCTCTTAGCACTAGCTTCCTTGGTACTTCAAAGGAATCACCTAAGCAGTCAACAAGGTATGTTGGAGTATTTCTCTAATAAAAATATCCAGTTGTCATGATTATATTAATAAACCAGAACTATCTAAACATCTCAGTCAGAAGGGAGATGACAATGTTTTAAATCATGGCAAAGGGTAGAAAGGAAGACAGAATGGAGAAAGATGATACTCAGAGACTTGAAACCTTTCACAACCATTTATATGATCCTGACAGTTATTTTCCTCCTTGAACAGACTAGCCCCCTGCTACTACCCATTCTCTACTCAATGAAATATGCCTCTCTCCCTCTCTCTTTTTGCAGCAAAAAGAGATACAACTATCCTCCAATCAAAAGACTCGGCAGGATACAGTACAAGTTCTGTTTCAAAGTGCAAATGACTATCTACTATTTTACTCACACAAAGATAGCCTTGGAGAGTATCTTTCCTTGTTACAATGCTCTAACATATATCAATAAATATACCCCCCAAAAATTGAAAATAGTCAGGGCTGAATAAGTCATCTTGTCCTTCACTCTATCAACAGGTTTCCTCAAATTCTCCTGGGAGACTTTTCCATAATAAGCAAGACAGCTCACTATTAGAGGTTTCCCAAATTTCCATTTTAAAGTTTTCTATATTAATTATTATCATATTACTCATATAATATACACCTTGACTATACTAAACAGCTACTCTCTCTTCTTGGTTTTTACACAAATCAAATTCTCAAAAACTTACTATAAAGCATTTAAAATAAAAACTATTTAAGCTGTAAATGCTAAATATTACTCAGTGTCAACTGTATATATATTTCTTTTAGTGTCATCTAGTTGATCGATCTATCCTGCCCCATTATTTTTGTTCAGAAATTGCTTTCAACTTGTCAATACCATTCTGATGAAGGGTTGCTCTGAACTACACTTACAGCCAGATTTTTAAAAGTATTTAGGCACCTGAAGATGCAGCCTAGTGGGATTTTCAAAAGCTTTTAAGTAATTCTCCCAGTATGATGATGTTTCACTGGTGCAATACAAACAGAGGTATTATCTCATGCCTCTTCTACATGCCATCCAATTTTTTTAATTAATTTTGTAATCAGATCACAATGCAAGCTCAGATCCAAACTGCTATGCATTGCAACGTTTTATGCTTTCCAAAACTTTGCCACATACATTAAATCATTTTTCCCCAGATGCACAAATGCAAGTTAATACATGTTTTGTATTTTCTGCACATATTCCTTTCCTCACTGGTGTCTGTCACACCTTGATTAAGTATAGCTTGTAAATGTAATATTTCATTAGTTTTCAGATCATTACATATTTCAATTAAAAACAGGAATTTTAGCCCATGTGGCACCTAACTGGACAGTGCCACAGTTTACCCTTTATTTACAGTCTGATTCAGTCTTCAGTCTATGTGGTAAAGCAAGTTACAATGTTATTCTGAATTAAAATATTAGGGAATTTATTGGATGTAATAGATCTAGGCTTTAACTAAAGTTTTTGACACACGTTTTCACTTAAGATTATTTTGAGACAGTAATTCAACCAGTTACAGTCCACTGAGCGACTGTGCTGTATTAAACCTACCCAATGTCATACAAGCACTGATATAACTGTTAACCTTGCAACTACTCTTTATCTCTGGAAGTTAATGAGCTCACACAGGCACAGACATCCAGGTTTTTTCCAATCTAAATGATGATTGCTAAGAAACAGGGATTTTTGACTACAGAATCTTAAAGTTATATGTACAGAAAAAGAGTAAAAAGCTAATCAAGAAAATAAATGGGTTCAAAATAAAAGATGGCTAAGAGATGATATATATGTCTGTGGAATACTTTCATTATGGGTAAATGTAAAACATAGCATCCTCATCCATTTATTGAGCAGTTTAATAATGATTCCAAGAAATATAAAACCCAGCATTTAAAATAATCCCATATATAAAATGCATAACTATGCAATATAATTGTATTGTTTAAGTATAATTATACATTTTAATGTATAAATATTGCATTATGTGTTGACCCTCTGCAGCTTTTATTCTGCAGAACACTTCATGAATTACCCACAAACAGAACACCTCCTCTTCCAAATCCCCCCACTCCATTGTCCTCAGTCTCTTTCATGCTGCAGACAGTGTGGTACACATGCATGGTACACATACTACTTTGGAAATTGCTACCATAGTGCATATTGGGTATTAAATTTTCACATCTCTGGTCACTTGGGCAGGAAAGGTGGGTCATTTTTCTTCATCTCTTCTTTACCTGTAGCCCACACAAGAAGTACTGTCCAAAGCTGCTTAATGCAGACATTTTTGTTTGTTTTGATGCCAGGTTTAGAAGTGTGGTGGGAAGAAAAAAAATCACAGTAATGGAAGACGGAGGCAGATAATAGGGTTTGAGTCACTGAGGATGGTTGTTTTGGGGGGCTGGAAGACCAAGGAGTGATGAACAGGCACTGTGGGGAGCGAGGGGGCTGCAGACGGGCCAATCATCTGGGATGGATGGGCATAGGCACGTGTGTGGCAAGAGACAAACGAAGCAGAACCTGGATGAGGGGGGTGTCGGAAAACGAAGCAGAACCTGGATGAGGGGGGTGTCGGAGCAGTGCTAGAGAAGAGCCCCAGGTCAGCATGCCTGGTGTGTGAATGGGGGGGATACTGGCCAGCGGTGTGGGGTGTGAGGGAAGAACAACAATGGCTGTCGGGGCAGGGTCTAGGAGGCCCGGGAGAAGAGGGGAGGGTAAGAGGCCCTGGTCAGGCCCAGGCCCGGCGGGGGATGGGTAAAGGTAGCGGGCCCAGCCCGGGGAGGGGAGGATCGTCAAGGCCGAGGGGCGACAGCGGCTCTTGGTCCTTGCAGGGGCGGGCAGCAGATCCCGGGGCCGCCTCCAAAGAAGGGGCGGAGGCGACTCTAACTCGGTGCCCGGGGTTTACCCCGGCCCGTGCCAGCGGCGTGGCGGAGCGGAGGCCTCACGCCACAGGGCGACGGGCCCGTGGCAGCCACCGCAGTCCCCGGCGCCAGGCCGCGCCGACTTCTCGCCGCCGCTTCGGGCCCAGCCGGCCCGGAGGGTGGCCGCGGAGAGGGTCCGACGCGCGGCCCTCGCCCCTGGTCCGACGGCGGTAACTCACCCTGCTCCGCCGCCCAGCGCTGCCCAGCGGCCCAGCTGTGGGGGAGGAGGACGGCGGCGGCGGCCGCGCAGGAGGGGGTGGCGGCGCGCGCGTCTGGCTGGCTCGCTCCCTGGTGGGGGGGGGTGCGCTCAGGTTCCCCCCCCGTCAGCCCCTGCCCTCAGGTGGTCCCGCCCGGCCTGGCTAGCGCTCGCTGCTGCGCGCGCCGCGTGCCCGTGTGCGCGCCCGGGCCCGGGCTCCGGCCCCGCAGCGTGTGCGTGAGGCGAGCGGAGGCGCGCAGGCCAGCGCACGTGACCGCTGTGTTTACTCGTCCGGGGCAGCCGTGTATAGGGCGCATGCGTAACAGCCTCACGGCGGGCGGGGCCAGAGGCGGCCACTTCAGCGGCAGGCGGGGTGGCAGCTCCCGTCCGCTTCTAACGGACGCCAGGGCAGCGGGGGGGAGGCCTGACCTGCCTCGGCCGGGCGGCGCGTCGCTTTCTACGTTACCGTCCGGTTCCCCGTCCCTGCTCGCGGGCCGGAAGCGGCCCCTGGGCCCAGCTCCCGCCGCGCTACGGCTGGCGCCTGGGGAGGGCCCCCCCCGCCTGAACAGCGTGGCCTGCCCCGGCCTTCCGCGCAAGAGCCCCGCGGGGCAGACAGCGCGGGTGAGGGCCACGCACCCCCCTCTGCAACGGGCGGGGGGAGGGGTAGCTTCGCCCGGGGCGGAGGTGAGCGCATACCCCGAGCACGTGCCGTGGCTGGAGTCTTTGCCCGTCCTGGGGACGGCGACTAGCAACGGCAGCAGGTGGCGGCTCCGTTTCCGGCCGGCCGTCGGTCAGGCCTGTCGGCGAAGAGCTTTGGACGTCTCAGTGCTTTAAGAATCGAGTCACGGGGGTTAAGAAATTCCTTCCCTACGCGTGGGGCTGCTGCTTTCCTGCCATGTTAGCCCCGAAGGGGTTAAACTGGACCACCCCCCGGAGTGCTCACAGCCTGGAGGGAGCCATGGACAATGTGTGTAGAGGAGGCACAGGAGATTTCCGACAGAGATTTCATTCTGCTGCTGCAGCATCCCATCAGCAGGGCCTAAAACAAAAGGGCTGAGCCATGGGGTGTGCCCTATAGACCCAGAGCAAGACACCCACTAGCCTCTACTGTACCCAGATGGCTTGGAAGCACATGGGATTTAGCGATTGCATCTGCTCACAACAGACTGGTGTTTGTAAGGAGTGATACTGAGCCAGGTTGTACGTTGACACAAGGATAATTACGCTTGTGCAACTTCTCTTATGTAGGAAAGGTTCCATGTTTTACTAGAGCCAAGACATTATGCAGTCAAACAGGGCCTCTTTAAAACCTGGATTTAGGTATTAATCAGCTGTCATACACTGTCAAAAAGCCAGGCATGACACAGTGATTTGGTAAACACTGATATTTAATACAGGAGATTTTAAACTCTTAAGATTCATTTGAAAAGCTATTTTATAAATAAATATTTGGCAGTTAAAAGTACCTGCCAAAATGTAATTTTGCCAGTATGAACTTTCACATTCTGTGTATTCACAGAACCATGTTATCAAACCCAAGTGACCAAAATCATGAAGTTTTTAAAGTAATTTTGAGGTTCTCTGCTTTCTGGTGATCGAGTCCTTTGGATTCATGTTCCCCAAGTTTTTTTCTGCCACCATTTGGGCTAGAAATATGCTTTGCATTTATAACTGAAAGCTGAGATTCTGACATCACGTCACACTAGGAGCTGGGATTTAAGCAGGAAAAACACTCCAGAGACAAGTTATTCAAGTCCATAATGTCTTAAGTAAAACTGCAGTCTTAAGTAGTAGCAAAAAAGTTCTGCCTTTTAAACTACAGAAGACCTCATTTGTGAATCATTTAAGCCACCAGTCATCTGCCAAAGGAGGAGTTGCTCCAAGTTTGTCTGGTGTAATATGAGTCTTGTCTGTTGCTTCATTGTTACAAGTTTTGAGATTTGAAGTCTAGAAAATAGCAGATTATCTGAATTTCTATAGGGTTCTATCCTTCCTCCATAAACCTAACAGTCACAGAAATGACTGGGGGAAGTCTCTGGCTTTCTGGTTGCCTTTTCTGTATTTTGGCTGCTTCTGGTCAGATAGATACCCCTCCATAAACACTGCTACACCCACATAACTTTCTGACCAGCCTTGCATGTGGCCTGTAGTTTGGGTAGTGGCTCCTTACTCCAAGAAGGAGCTCATCTGCTTCTGACATTTATCTTGAATGAAGGGCAAATGAGATTTCACCCGTACTCCATCATAACAGTATTCTTTCTAATCAGTGATAAAGATATTGAATAGCATAGGGTCAAAAGAAAAGAAAACCCACACACCCTGGCAGAACCTCATTAGAAACAAACCTTTTGATGGATCTTTTCATTTGGAATGATTTAGATCTATCAGTTTTGATCCACAGACTAGGTACTGTACTGGTTTTTTGTAATTCTGAATTTTTTAGTAACATCATGTGTACTAACTCCAATGCCTTAGCAAAGTCTATTATGTCAGTTACCTTCATCAGATGGACTTGAAATCTCATTAAAAATATCATATTAGTAGATACAAAGGCCAGAAGGGACAATTGTGATCATTTAGTCTGACCTCCGGTATAGCCCAGATCATAGAACTTCCCCCAAATAATTGGGTTTTCTTTTAGAAAAACATTTAATCTTGATTTTAAAAGTGTCAGTGATGGAGAATCCACCATGCCCTTTAGTAAATTGTTCTAACAGTTAATTACTCTCACTGTTAAAAATTTACATCTTATTTCCAGTCTGAATTTAACTAGCTCCAACCTTCCACCATTTGATCATATTATACCTTTCTGTGATAGATGGAAGAGCCCATTATTAAATATTTGTTCCCCTTGTACATACTTATGGACTGTAGTTAAGTCACCCTTTAGCCTTCTCTTTAGAAAGCTAAATAGATTAAGTTCTTAGAGTCATTCACAATAAGACTGATTTTAACCCTTTAATCATACTCCTGGCCCATCACTCAGCCCTCTCCAATTTATCGACATTCTTCTTGAATTATGGGCACCAGAACTAAACAGTATTCCAGCAATACCAAATACAGAGGTTAAATAACCTCTCTACTCCTACTTCAGATTCCTCAGTTTATGCATCCCAGGATCCTGTGGCCACAATGTCACATTAAGAGCTCATGCTCAGTTGATTATCCACCATGACCCCCAAATCCTTTTCAGAGTCACTGCTTCCCAGGATAGAGTGCCCCATTCTGTAAGTATGGCCTACATTCTTTGTTTCTAGATAGGTACATTTATATTTAGCCATTTTATAATGCTTATTATTTGCTTGTGCCAGGTGTACAAAGTGATCTAGATCGCTCTGAATCTGACCTGTCCTCTTATTTATTTACCACTTCCCAAATTCATGGCATCTGCAAACTTTTCAGTGATGATATGTTTTCTTCCAATTCACTGATACAAAGGTTAAATAGTGTAGGGCCAAGACTGATCCCTGTGGGACCTCACTGGAAACAAATACTTAATGACAATTCCCTGTTTACAGTTAATTGTGAAATTTGTAAATGAGTTATTTTCCCCCAAACTATGCCAATTAGAATTAAATTATGCCACTGTCTTTTAATAGTTTACTAACTGCGTCCTATTTTAGCGTTTCTATGGGTTTGCCCAGGATCAATGAGAAGCAATGACCTATGCTACCCATTTACCCTTTCTACCATTAATTCCTGCCCCCAATCCTCTAGGACTTCTCCTGTATACCAAGGCTTGTTAAATATCAACATCAATGTAGTTCATAGAGTTCATTGGCCATTTCACTTAAGACTCTTAGATACAAGTTATCAGGTTCTGCAAATTTAAAAATGTTTAACATTAAATGGTTGCTGTGTCATAATACCACCACCCCAATTACTTTTGAAATGGGAAGTATTTCATTATCTCTAAAATATGAATGCATCATCCAACATAATTCACAATACAGAACCAACTTATTTATTCAATACTTAAGTAAATAAGTAATAAGAAAAAACATTAAAGTGCAATAAATCTTACTGCATTCCACTAATATCCCATTTGCACAAAGCTCAAGACCTACATATTCCTTTGGAACTCAGTCCCACATTCAAATCCTAACATCTTCCCCATAAACCCAAATTCAGCTCTACTTTCCATTCTGGCAAAAAGGATTCCTGCTTTATACCATGCAAAGACTCTGCTACTGCACGTTCCTATTTGTCCACCAGTTGCATCTTCCTACCAAACTCTGGCCAAGAAAGCTTCCCCACCACCAAGAAATGGAATTCCGAATGAGTGTGCTTCCAATCAGTGCAATAAAAAAGTTCTAAGGAAGGGAAAACCAGTTTAAAGTTAACAAAATGAAATGTGAAGAATGTGTGGGGTGAAGTTCTGGCCCTATTCCAGTCAATATTGGCTAGATTCACAAGGAGAATTTAGGCATTGCAATGCCTAATTCTTAGATTCACAAATTGAATTCCCAGTAGAATTCACAGCCCCAAGTAATGCACAGGGAGAGTTAGATGCATAAGAAAAATATTTTTAGAAGCCAGCAAGTAGCCACCTAAGAGCTAGGAGTGAAATGTAGATGAAGCAGGTAGGTATTAGGGCTCTCTTCCACAAAAATACATGCTAAACTAACTCCCATTCATCTGGTAGTTAATTTGACTGATAGGCATCTCACTCTGGCCTATCACAGCTCCAGATTCTCAGCTGTAAATCATCTGGAGTTATGTGGCAGGTCAGCCCTTTCTTGTGAAGAGCCAGAGAGACCTTCCCTCACCCTGTCATAAGCAATAGCTCAGAGGTTAGGGCACTCAATTGGGATGTGAGAGACCTGTTTTCAAATTCCTGTTCTGTCTGATTTGGAGCATGGACTTGAACCCAAGTCTCCTCCATCCCGACTAAGGTATGTCTACACTGCAATTAAAATCCTGCTGCTAATACCAGCTGACACAGGCTCATGGGGCTTGGTCTAAGAGGCTGTTTAATTGCTGTGTTGATGTTTGGACTCAGGCTGGAGCCTGGGGTCTAGCATCCTGCAAGATGGGAGGGTCCAAAGCTTGGGCTGCAACTTGAGCCCAAACCTCAAAGCCACAGTTAAACAGCCCCTTAGCCTGAGCCCCGGGAGCCTGAGTGAGCTGGCACAGGCCAACCAAAGGGTTTTAATTGCAATGTAAACATACCATAGAGGCCCTGATCTTCAGACTATTGGATATCCTCAAATGGGTCTCTTAGTCTCTCCTGTTTGAGCTGTTCCACTTTGTACAAATAATTAAATAATCATTGCACCACAGAGAGAGAAAATAAAGCAAGACATTGACTGTATAGACTGGTAATCAGGGCACTCACCAGAGATGTGGGAAAGTCAGGTTCAAGTTGTTGGGATTTCCTCTGAGACCTCTTACCACTTGGCTTCCCAAGAACTCAGTTTGACTCCAGATTTTGTCATTCAGCTATCATTTTTTGGCATATAGCAAAGCTATGCTGTGTTACCTGGCAGCTCTGTGTTCTTGGGAAACCAGGGTGAAAAACCCCTACTCTCTCTGGCTCACCTGAATCCCTCCCCCCCACCTCTGCTGGAACCAGAAACAAAAGCTATGAAAAGGCTGTGGGAGACACACCTGAAATCCTCTCAACAAGGGTGATAGGATTAAGACAACTCCCCATGCCTCATCTACACAGAAGATGTAAAAAGAGGCATCTCAATTAACACACTGAATGGAGAACTGGAGCCTCATTTACATCGAAGATGGAACAAGAATTAACATGAAGAATGGAGAACCAAGCTCCAAAGCAGGAATCGCACTGAATTCTGGGATTGGCAAGGCAGGGACACACTGCATTATGGGAAATCTCTGCTCTTGATGTAAATGAACTGACACCTACACCCATCCAGCTCTGCAATTATCAGACCATTCTAGTATTGACATGCAAAACACTGAATCTGCCTGGTTGCATTGTGAGCTTCCCCAAGGAACATTGACCATAGCTGGGAGTGATCAGCTCCTACTGTCTAGCATAGAGAAAACCACCCTGGGGTATTTCAGTGAGACATTGTTTACCCACAAACAAACCTGGTTCTACATAAACCCCTACCCAAGTTCAAATCTCTCTCTTGCTTTCCTCTTCTGATGCCTGGACCCAAATGCTTTCATGACTGATCCTGTTGTGTGGTTTGCCTCTCCCTCAAGTGTTCCTGACCCTAAGCTGAACAGCCTGTCTCCTGGGAACTTCTGAGCTGCAAGGAGTGGTGAGATCCCCCCCGCCATCTTTCCCAATTCTCTCTCTCTCTTTAATCCAGTTATAATTTTCTGCTTTTGTAATCAAACCTAGGCTAGCCTTCTCCAATACCCCCTACTGTAATTTTGTTGTATTTAAGTGTTAGATTGCTTTTCTCTCCTTGTATGGCATCACTATTAGTATCATAAGTTTTATATACCTGGCAATAAACTAACTATTGTAATCAAGCTGGTTGCCAGTTTCTCTCTCTCTAAATGCATTTACTCCTTTGTGTTCTTGGCTTCCCTACCTTGCTCTGCAGCAACGCTTCTTTTACCTAAGCCAAAGATCCCTGGAATGCCCAAAATCCTATGGGGTTTGCTTATCAAGGGGGTTACTGCTAGAACAATTGTGTTGCAAAGAGGCATATAAAGGGGGTAGCTGAAAAGTGCTGCTCTGCCTAGCCTACGGAGTCCAGGGGCACATAAGGGTGACAGCTGAAAGTGCTGTTTGACCCAGCCTGATTGAGTCCAGGGGGCACATAAGGGGAACAGCTGAAAAGTGCTGTTTGGACCCAGCCTGCTCATAAGTGTGCTCCATTCTGGTGCAGTGCAACGGGCACATGAGGGTGACAGCTGACAGTGCTGTGTCACCCAGCCTGCTGAGTTCAGGGACGTATAAGGGGTCAGCTGAGAGTGCTGATAGCCCGGTCTGCTCAGACGCACTCAGTTAATCTGGAATGGTTGTGTGTATCTGTGAAGGGTTTATTCGAATCTGAAAACCTTAAGTCCTGCAGGATAGCTCCACTGGGAGGGGACTTGTAACCATATGAACACACAAGTAACACACTAATAGAATCACACCCCCTTTTCCAGGAAAGGAACCCTAATAAATAAGCATACCCCAAAGTGACGGGCAAATCTGGTAACAGCTGAGTTGATCAGACTCAAGCATAGGGGGTGGATATAGGGCATACCACATGTCCGATGTTACACAGAAGAAAACCTCTTCCTTTACATACGTTTACGTGTTACATTGCATTTATTATACATTGCATTACACGTTTTGGGATTACCAATCCCTGTACAGCATGCTCTGTTCATGTATAATCTGACCTCTACCTTTCTTTACATTAGGCTTGTTTGCTGATCTTAGCTAGCCATTCTGACTTCAGCATACTGCTTGTTATAGCAACTAAACCTTTCATTCACCTTCCAATCATGCCCTCTCAAAAAAAAAGTGAAGTAAATTACTTATGTCAAGCAAGGCATACACAAGACACTGCTCTAAGCAATACTGGGATTCAAACAGGGGTCTTCTACATCTTTAGTAAGTGTCCTAACCACTGGGATATTAGAAACACAAACCCCCTTTGCTGTGCCTAGTATGAAGTGGGCACACTTCTGAGCCTCCTAATAGATCAACCCCACAAATTAGGTAGGCAGGGGACTGCCTAGTTTCCCCATGGGGGCTTATGTGTGAATGAGAGCTCCAAGCACTTGTTAACTGTGGGACAGCATCAGGTCTCAGGTGGCTTTGTGCATGTCCAGTGTCAGAAAAGGGCACCTACCGGGTTGGGAGCAGAAAAGTGGTGGTTTAATGAATGTCACTAGCATCTATGTTTGGACTTACTCACTTAAAGAGACAGTTAAGCACCTAAATCCCTTTGTGAATCTAGCCTTGGGTTGCCACTGACTTCAATGAGGCCAGGATTTCACCAGAGATATTCATAATACAGAATCAGAAAAACTCACTCACTGGAACACATCAGATTAAGGAACTGAAAAAGAAAACAATGTGGAGTGAAGTCAGGAAGGAACTACAATATTTTGCAGAGTTTAAAACTGCCTTGGCTAAACCCGAGGGGAAAACTCCTTTCAAGAAACTGGAAGTTTAGAGAAGATTATGGTAGTTAAATATGAATAGTTAATATGATTCTGGCATTTGAGGCTTTAACTCTGCACACCTCTTTAGTGTGGGCAGTCCCTGTGAACCATACTTGATATGGAACCACCGAGGAAGGATAGAACATGAAAATCATTATGTGGCCTTTTTAGTGGCTAATAGTTCAGGGCCCAATCCAACTCCTTTTGGAGTCAATGGGAGACTTGCCATTGATTCTAATGAAAGTGGCCCATGACCCAACCTCTATGGGTAATTAAATAGCAAATAAATAAAAACTGCTATACTTGGGTGGGTATGAGCATTCTTTGTTTGGCGAGAAAATCCCAGACATACCTCCATTTGAACATGGCTTTTTGTTGGCTGTGGTTGAAGAATGATTTTGAGGGTATATCTTCACTGCAGAGTTAACTCAGGCTCTTGTTCAGGTATTGTCCCAATGGCTCTCGAGTCCACACACAAAATCCTCTGACCTGGTCTTAGTGGTGCTTTCAATCTGGGCTAGCTGTTTTCTTCCAGCAATAAACTAAAACCTTAGTGAGGCTTTCACTCACTTTGTAGTGAGGATGCAGGCTAAACCACACAAGTGCTAATAGTCCTTCAATGTCCTTCCTCAGTTTTACCCATGTGCCCAGAATTCCTCTCACAATTCACTGGAAAAGAATCAAAGAGCAGCTGAGCTTATTTCAGCACAAAAAACCATGGTGTATGCCCCCCAAAGTCTTAGAAACACACATGGCCACAACAATTGAAGTGTGACTTTGCAGTACGGTGGTTCGCCCCTAAGCTAAGCTGGAAGCAGATCACCCAAGTTAACTCTGTACTGAAGACAAAGACATGCGCTGAGTGGCATCTCAGGGGTTTAGGAGAATTACAGGCTTTGTCCATACTGGCATTTTTCTTAAAATGTTCTGTCAATAATTTTAAGAAAAAGATACAGCTTGATTTGAGTTGAGAGATAATGAGCAGAAAAAGCAGACCATAGAGCCAGACACAGAAATTCTGCTTTGGCTGAAGATGTTGTATTCTCAATGTTTTAACGGAGGTCCTGAAAATAGAAATACCTATGCGTTGTTATTTTTGCCATATTTGTTCCAGTTGAACAGGATGTGAGCACTTTTTAGGTGAGTGTAATAGAAAGAGAGAGCCTGAGACATGAAGCCTAGTATTAGGGGCCAGATCTCAGGCTTAAGGCCGGAACTAAAGTCAGGCTCTGCTGATATAAAGCAAAGGTAGCAAGAGTAAGGCCTGAACTAAAGTCAGGCCCTCTTACAAAACATGCCTACTTGCAAGTTCACAGAACCTGAAAGAAACAGGGCTGGTATTGCAAAACCATTGCCAAGAAATACTAGACACAGGACACTCACATAAACACATTTCAGAAGGGTGATACCATTATGCCCCGTTACCAAGTATGGTATAAACACAGTCTCTGAAGATAGCACAGGGACATATTGACCCCTTCTAAAGATAAGGTCACGATGACAGGGTGATGGATAGAGATGTTTTGATCAAACCAACATGTAGAAGGTAAAGGTTGGTAACTATCAGAGATGGAACATGTAACTTGCTTCTATCAGTGTATAAAAGAGAGGGTCACATGAGGTGTGTCTTTGTCCAGCCGAGAGGGGAATAGAAAGTCCTGCCGTTCACTGAGCTGAGTCCATTGCAATGAACATACGGGTGTTAGTGTACCTATAACCATTGAGCCAGGGCAGTAGGACCATGCTTCATTGATAATAAACCTAGCCGAGCACCTGTGCTACCGAATTGAGTCTGCAGTCTTCTTGGGCAGTTCGATCAAAGTCTGCTGGGCCAGCTATATGTGCAGAGCCGGCACAGCACACCAGGAGAACACACATGCAGCCAACAATGGACAACAGTGAGAGTCCATGCTATGCTTCATAAAGACCTTGTAGCCTTGGTGAGAAGGATGGTAAAATGGGCTTTACATCACCTTTGCACACTCCTGATTCTAGGTTGCTCCTAAACTAGGGCACTCACCCACCGCTGCACTAAACTTGGGGTATGTGGGAGGTGGGAAGGGGACTCAAAGCACAGTGTTGTCTGCCCTATGTAATGTGTGTGCCTGGGGAATCTCCATGAAGATTGCTTCATTTTTTCATGGCCCCTGTATACTGTTAATAGGCCACAGCATGAGGAAGAACCATTTGATCACTGGATATAGCACAGTCCCAGTTTAGCCAAGATAATCCTATTCTGATAAACCAAGATATCGCCTTTTCTGAACAAAATCCTGAGACTGTTGGAAGGTATGGGAGCCTCCTCCTTCCTTTCCAGAAAAAACATCTAAAGGCTCAAGTCATTCCACACCCTGGTTCTCATGCCAGGCTTGAGTTGCTAGCTGTTTTACTGGAATGGAGGGGGATCCAGAGAATGGAGCAACTTCATGGAGTTCATTTCCTGGAAGGAAGGGAGTTGCTGCTATTATAAATCTTCTTAAGACTTTCAGGAGCTCTCTGGTAGGCCTAGAAAAATGGACCACCAATTTCTCCTTCATCCCTATCCAGTGATTCCCTCCTTCTGCCTGTTCCTAAACCCAACACACATGCACACAGAGGTGCTTTTCCCCAGAGCTATGACCTCTTCACAGAACTGTCCCAGGAAAATATGTTTAAATGCTGGCAATATTGCATGTACTTGGGAGTTCCTGTCAGAATGAGCTCTTAATGTTCACTGAAGAAACAGGAAAAATGGGTTTAAAATGTTTCTGAGGGTCAGATTATTTTACAGCTCCATTCTCCTCTTGCCCCACATTTTGTTAAGCAAATCGCTTCACAGATTACAAAGCAGAAATCTTGTGCTGATACCACAGGCCTGGAAGTCAGGAGAACTTGGTTCTGTTTCTGGCTCTGCCATTGACTTGTCACATAATTTTTCTATTCCTCAGTAAAAAATGGAGATAACACTGTTGTACCTCAGAAAGGTGTTGTAAGGCTAAATTCATTTGTGTTTGTAAAGCACTTTGTGATCTCTAGATGGAAAGTATCAAACAAGTGCAAAGTATAACTGTGTCTATTTAGCCCTCTCAAAGAATTTAGAGACACATCAAACGCAGTTCTCCTACTTCACTAATTGTTTTGACAGCCAAGTATGCGATAACCAATCTGGAGGCAGGATTTTCATACCCAGTTCCTCCACCTCTTGGCAAACTGGAAGGCTTCTTTAAGTGAATTTCCCTCCAGTCCATGACAAAAGCTGGCAGAGGACCTAGCCTCCACCTTGTAGATTCTGGCCAACTGCAGATGGGGACTTCTGTCTCTTCTTCCCTGCAGTCTCTCTCCATCCCCATGATTGCTGGACCAGTAGTTGCACTGACTGTTATGGTATGACTACACAGCAAAAAAAGACCCATGGCAGCTAGTCTCAGAGTTTGGGTTAACTGACTCGGGCTCATGGGCTTAAAATACCATTATAGACATTCCTGCTCAGACTCGAGTCCAGACTTTGAGACTCATCCCCCTCCCTGGGTTTCAAAGCCCAAGCTTCAGCCCCAGCAGGAACAGCTGCAATGCTATTTTTAGCCCCATTGCATAAGCCTTGAGAGCCCCAGTCAGCAAACCTGGGCTTTAAAACTCTCTGCCATGGGGTTTTATTGGTTGCTATCCCCCAAATTCCTCTGTAGATGGGAGTCACAGAGAATGTAGTAGGAATTAATGCTACCTGAGCATTAATTTTCTGCAGACTTTCCCTGCAGATCAGTTGCACTTTTTCCTAGAGGGCTAGAAGTCAGCTGCTTAGGACAGTTCCTTACTACCATCCTGGCCTTATGTGTTTTTAATATGTGCTAGTTTTTTCCCCACTGCAGGTTTTTCCATGGGTTGGTTCCCCTATACACCACACACTGTTAATGGTAAGGCGAATCAATGGGATTTAGGGCTAGTCTACACTTAAAATTTACAGCTATATTGGTACACCTGTGCCAGGGTGTGTGTGTTTTTTTCACACCCCTCAGTGACAAAAGTTTTGCCAGCATAAGAGCTAATGTAGACAAGACCTTAGTCTGAAATAGATGACTATTAAGACATTAATACCAAAATCTTTCCCATGCATATTAAAACTGCAAGTGGCAGCATAATGTTATTCCAGTGCAGAATTAGAAATGGAGAAATTGTACTGTTTATTTCTATATGCTTTCTGACTCCCTTTTGGGGAAAGTCATGTATTTTTAAGTACCGTATGTCATTCATTTCCTGAACGGTTCTACGCTGTGTATAAAGGAAGGCGACATAATAATGGAAAATTTCCCTCTGTCGCTTTATTTGATTTCCTTTATATGATTTCCTACAGCACTTTTTTTTCATACAGTTGCTATTTAACTTTGTTACAATGACAAAGGTACTGCAAAGTGATGATGGATTGATAGGCTTGTATTACCTGTTTGGACATATCTTGCTCATCAATGTGGTATCTGAACATCAGGGTATCTGGTTTTCTTCAGGTGCACTTTGAAACTGTTCTACTTTGCATCAGAAATTAAAGCAAGTTATTTGATCTGCTGGCACTGTCCTTATCTTTTCTTGTCAGCCTATAACCTTTTAACCACCCCTGCCTCAAGAAGGTATTTCCCACTGATAAGTAATGTGTTGCTGTTACTGAGATATCCAAAGTTTAATGGTTGTCAGGGCGGTCTTCCCTATGCGCACATGACTAACTATTGGCATTAATGTTAGTTATGCAAACATCCCTAAAAAGGAAAAAGTTACCTCTGCTTGATGTATCTGCCTGTATCATAAATTGGAAATTAACAAAATCATATCAAGTTATATCAAATTTTTAAAAGTGTATTATCTTTAAAAAGCTCTCTCTTCATCTGACCTTTTAAAGCAATGTCGCAAAACAACTTCAGTCCACAACATAACCCATAAAAATCATTTCAATGCTTGCTTTAAAATTTGCAAATGATAATTAATTACCTATTATTATTTTATTACAGCAGTGACCCCAGTCAGGATCTGTATTCCATTGCACTAAACACTTACAAATACATTAAAAAACATGGCCCTACCCCAGACAGCTTACCATCTGATTAAATAGTTCAGGTTAAAAGAAATGTAAGTCAAAGAAAGTGCTTGTTTAAACATGAAGTGAAAACTCCATCAGTTTCACTCTTCTAAAATACTTCCTTTTGCTAATCAGAAGGTTAATATTGTCACTCAATAAGTATTTAAAACAGCCTAAGCTATGTCTAGATTAAACACAATATAGCTATGTTAGAACAATATTATGATGAAGTGCAAAAAAATTAGAAACTGCTTGTGCAGTTTGAGTTTGCTTCATTTACATGATCACATAGTATTTTTTTCCACAGGATCCCTACCTTATTCAGTACACCAGATGGACAGTGCTCCTTTAATAAGCAGCTCTATAAATAAATGCTTCCTCTGGTACATGTGCAAAGAAGTGCAAATTGCAACCTACCCCATGGTGAATCAAATGCAAATTATTTGGGATAAAATAATCATGCTGTGACAATACATATAATGCTAGAATGCATGCATCTTTTTCTTCCAGTGATATATCTACACAATATATTACCTCGTCATCAAATGATACTTCACATGACATCACAACGCAGGAATTCAAGAATCAAGCTTACAACATGCAGGGCTGTTCCCTGAATTTTAGAATGGGTAACTCTTTTGAAATTCACAGTCACATCCAGGACTTCTGCACAGCACTAGAGGGACCAAACAGCAGCCAGGAAGGGTTCATATTTTCATTGTTTATTCACTTAAGTAAAAATCAAAAGTTTTTTGGTTACCGATTGTGATACAGGTTGAGTCTACTTTTATTGCATGGATCTGTTTGAATTAAAGATCTCCCTTAGATATAATTTTTACTGAGAAAGCAAGAAAAACAATGCTCTCTTTGCAGTTATGAATTTTTCTGGATGAGTATAGGTTGCAGTGCAAGTATCTCTATTTAGAATTTTCCTTCTCCCACACACCTCACACAGGTCATGAACATCTCTGTTAGTCTGTTTCTCTCTTTTGAAACACAGAAAAAAGCAGTGAGCTCCATATTTGCAGGGGAATGTTCCTTATTCTGGCCTGGTCCACATATTAAGGAAATTTGCATCTACAGCCTTGTCAACACTGGCAGCAGCATGTATGATACATGCAGTTACACACCTATGATGTTGTATGATTAAAATATGACCATATATATCATTGTTACTACCACTGTTATACAATTGCAACAAACCTTAATACAAAGTATGTCATGTCATATCAATGGAAAAGTTACAATTTATCAAATAAGATTATTCTGTTGTATGTATCATATTTGTATCTAAAATTATTAACTATCTACCTATATTTCAAATGTGTTTACTCCTGGGATAACCCAGTTTGCATCCCATCTAGCCAGCACATTGTGAATGAACTATGCAAATTGATGGCCTGTTCAAGGGTACTTAGCTAACACAATAGGTTATAGAAGCTTTTCCTGGCCCAGTGAGTCTTCTTATGGACATTTTAGCCAGAATAGGGATAATGGCTGTTCCCATGACTCATCAAAGCATGTAAGGGCATGTGACTCGCTCATGTGACCCTGGACTCCATCTTGTGCCTGTAATTTTCCACACGCTGAGCCTGAGTGTATCCCCTCTACGTGGGATAAGGTATATACTTGAAAGCATCTCCATTTTGCCTCTTTTCTGCTCTGATTTCTGGACTTATACTAACATGAGCATACCCACCATGGATTGAGGACCTTCCAATACTTTGGAAGTTATCAGGGATTTTGCAAGCCAGCCGTCTATATCATCCCTGCTACAAAACTGATCCATAAACTTTACGATTGTATGTACGTATCGTTGACCATTTTAACTCTCCCCTTTTCTCTTATAAATAAACCTTTAGATATTGGATACTAAAGGCAACGGCATGATTATTGGGTAAAATCTCACTTCTTTATCAACCTGGCTGTGTGGCTGGTCTCTGGGAACCAGAAGAACCCGTTTTTATTTGACTAAACTGATTTTAAATAACCACTTATCATTAAACCTAACGTCCGGGTGGTAAAGCAAGGGGTGGGATATGGAAGGAGACTGCATTTCTGACTTCTTAACAAGTGTGGGGAGACAAATACTTTTGTTACTGGCTTTATACAGCTCATGGAAGAACCACCACCAGTTTGTGGCACATCTGCCTCATTTCTCAGCAGTTTGTCCTGAATCTGATATCCTCAGCTGTGACCCACTGAAGCATGGTGACACCATCACAGTAAAAAGCAGCCTGCATCCACATGTAGCTTACCTGCTGTCATGTGGCAGTGAAAGGCTCTGGCAGCAGGAGGAAGGGCTCCAGCAGCAGGGAACTGCCAGAGCCCTTCCCTGTGGTGGAAAAGGGCTCCTGCAGTACACTAGACTGCTAAAAAGAGCATAGACATGGGAGGCACTGCTTGGGCACACAGGTTATATACCCTACATGGCTCTCTAACTTAACCCTACTTGCCTATGCAACACATCATCAGCTACATTGCTATTTATATCCATGCTAGGGGGTCATGCAGTATGTGATCTACATGCCACTGCGGCTTGGTCTACACTACCACCAGCAGTCGACACACAAGCTACATAAAGTAGCTTGCGTATCTCCCATCAATTTACTTACATTGTTGTACCGTGATGTCTTGACTGGAGTTGCCTTCCGGTCAATGCAGCCTAACTCCTTTCGGGGAAGTGGATTAATGGTGTTGACTGGAGAGCACTTCTGTGAATGAACTGAATGGGTCTCCATGACCCACTCAAACAACTCCACTACATCAATCCCCAAGGAGCCAGCCATGTAGACATAAGTGTAGATACAGCCTTTGTAAATAACAGAGTACAAACCCCTCATTCAAAAAGCAGGGCTTACTACAGCAAGCTGAACTATCGTCACCTGTATAAGCAGCACCAGCTGCCTCTGCAGTAAAGCTACAATAGTGTCGTTATATTTGTGCACATCTCTTCACGAGAGGTACGTTCTCTATTGAACGCACGTTTCCCTAATTGATGCTGCTCCCCGATTACATAGCATTTTGAGTGGTTTTTGTCCTAGGTGGAGGGAGGAGGGGGTCCGTTTTAGAAATTCTTCCGGCTCCTCCTCGTGACCTATTCCTACTGAACTGTATACTTTAGTTTTTTGTACTGTGTCCCTACTTTGCTCCAATAATCTCATTCCTCTGCAAAGCTCAGGTGCCTCATCTGTATGTTGGTGTAATGATTTGTTTTTGAAAAGATCTTTCCCAACAATACCATATTAAAATATACACCATCAAATATTAATTTTAAAGTTGTGTGTTAACTACTCTGATTATATAAGGGGCTAACCCCTTCATTAATGTAATCTTTCAGAAGTGTCTCTAACTTGGGAAGAATAGGTAAAGAAATTGCTGACACCCCTATTTTTATGTAATCTAAAGAATGCTCTATTTTCTTCCTT
This sequence comes from Mesoclemmys tuberculata, assembly GCA_007922155.1. Lineage (NCBI taxonomy): Eukaryota > Metazoa > Chordata > Testudines > Chelidae > Mesoclemmys > Mesoclemmys tuberculata. Next base: position 84,325,034 of record ML675604.1, read on the forward strand.
TACTAAAATGCAGAACACATACCAAGTTTGATCAATACTTTAACTGTGCAGCAGAATGCATGCAAAAATGTTATGTCCCCTCAATTTTAAGCCAGCAACAGTAAACAGGTTTCACCTTTTCTGAAATATTTTGAAGTTCATTCTATTTGGGCATGTCACCTTAATGTAGAATAGTTTCAGATTATTCCTTTACTATATCTTTTGCCAGTCTCAAGGAAACTAAATGTCTTTATTCAGAACCAGTGTAACATTTCTTTACATTTGCAGTCATCTTTGCAACATGAGCTCTAATTTAACATTAAAGACGCTACTTTAAATCTGAGTGTTTAAGGGCAAGTATTTTAACTGAGTGTCAGTAGCAGCTATTTTGTGTAAATGTGTTGTATATATTTATCATTTTCTTACAGGAGGAGTAAAGACACTTGGGCCAAGACAAACACAAATCGGTGCCTAAAGTTAAGCTCCTAAATCCATATTTAGGATTAAGTATTAAAAGCCACTATAAATACTTTAGCAGACTCAGTAAGTGCATTTCAGTATTTATTTAGCTGTTTAAGCTCTCGCACTAGATTTTACAAGCTGGTGAACACTGGCAAAATTATTTCTCCCACAGAACTATAACCACACATTCCCAAGACAGTATAAATATATGGTTGAACTAACATTAATACACATCACCATTTTATCAATTACATAATAAAACAAATTATCAAGTATTCAAATATTAAGTTACACAGCTCAAAAGGCATACAAAATATCACAGGTCTGCCTAGTTGATAGCAGAAACTCAAGGAAAAAAATCAAAAAAAAAATCACACTTTCAACAAAGCAATAGTTGGTAAACAACTTTCAAGAGGTACAGTAAAAGAAATTACAAGATCCTCAGAAATTTTATGATTAAGAATTGTTTTAGCTACAATAACTAAGCATTTCTAAATTTTAAAAAAATATTTACTAAAGTAAAGGGCATATTCTATACTTCCTGCACAAGACAAAGGCAACATTTTACTAGAAATATTAAATAGCCCCTCCCATCCTTTTCAGGCCCTCTGTTAAGTTGCACATGAAGTGCCAACCTTAATTTAAATGTAAGGCTTTTTGTCTGGAGACGTTAAAGACTTTGTGTGCTTCTGTACAATGTAAGGAATTATTTTCTATATGAGTAACCAGAGAATTAATATATTTGTAAAATGCAGAGGTTTAGATAATGGAAGGAAAGGGTTACAGAAAGACACCAAAAAGTCACTAAGTCTTAGTAAAAATCAAAGATTGTGCAAATCTTGATATTCTAGTGCGATTGTGGGAGACAAATATACAGTGAGAGCAGGCAGATTGCCATATAGACCCTATCCTCAATATTGAAATGATTGTAGGAAAAAGGACAAAGTAAGGTCCATATAGTTGTAGTTCATGCACTACATGAACTACACTGTAATTTACAGAAAAAATATAGATATTGTGCTGGGCTTTTTGGCACCTAACCTCTCTACACTTCATACTGTGACAGATTTTATTATTGGGAAATAGATGACGATTCAATTACATGATTCAAAGATATTTCAGTTGATACAAGTTATGACCAAGGAAACATTTCAAAGACAGCATACAGCAAAACATTTACTGGTTCTCCAAACAGGTGATATTATCCTAAACAGACAAGTTGCATTTCTGCCATATAAAGCCTATAAAAACTCCTAAGGAAGTTTCATTGAGCCTATTTATCAGCCCTACATGTCTTTCTCCATGTAGTTTGCCTAATTCTAGTTTCCATCCTCTACCTCCAAAGCAGCAGAATAGGCAGCCTGGCTTTACTGAATACAACAGTTGTTTCGGTGACCATTGGAGTCTTTAAAACGCAGGCGCATTTTGGGACGATATTTCTCCAAATACAGAAGTTGCTTGCTATTAAAGGCTCCACGTCGCTTCCTAAATGACAAAAACAGTTGTTAGATCTCTTTAGACACAACACAAGTAACTTTCTGAAATAAAATATAGTTCCTGAAGTAACTGTTCGGGGGGGGAGGAAAAGGAGAATGATAAAAAACATTGTTTAAAGATGGCTGAGGGCAAACAACAGCTAATAGCATGGTAACCAGAGCAAAGAGAAGGGTGGTTTTAAGATGTAGTACCAGTTACAGCCACAGTAGTTTTTTAAAAAAAAATCTTACTTAACCATATTGTAATCTCCTTTTCAGACAGCATTCAGAATTTGGTGCTTCATCAGATGTGCTCTAAGACAGGATCCTGCACACTGAGCATTCTCCTGGATCTTGGGAAACCCTCAGGAGGAAAGTTTAAGCTATTCTTCCGCTCAAAAGGAATGTTAACTTCATTTGTTTAGTACCTCATTGATAAACTCATTCAGAACACTAAGTTACTGGAAAAAAATGCTCTATTTTTTCCAAAGTGTACTGAATTTGAGCCAGAAGCAGGTGGTAGTGAGGACAGCACACATTTTAGAAAGCATACTCTTATCAGATTTTTATGCAACCCTACTAAAAAGTTGGCACAAAAGTGTCCTTTTTTTTTATTTTGAACATACAATTACCTTAGAACCCAATTTTGCCAACCTTCAAAGCATGGTTAAAGGCCCACCTACCCAGCTTTTTGCTTGAGGTGATGGTTATGGGAACAGAATTCTGTTTTGTTCTAGAAAATGCCATCAGACTAATGAGTACAAACCAGAAAGTTGTGAAAATGGACAGAGATTCAAACTAAACTTACGAACATTAAATTTTCAGTTTGCTAAGCAAAACCAGTTTAAAACTAGTATGAACTGTGGCAGCGTCTCTCAACTGTAGTTGACATCAGAAAATTGATAAGTGTTCAAGAATAACTATGGATACATAATTCCACTTATGAAAGTGAGATATACAATTCAAGAAGTGTTCCAGCTATCTGTACTACAGACTGAACCTGAATTCCAAGTGTCTGGTGTCTCTTGCATACCTACCACTCTGCAGATATGACTGAGGGAAAGATGTATTAGTGGTGTTCTATTTGGACGCTTATCTTTGCAACTATGGCAGCTAGATAGTTCAAAATGAGAGAGTTTGAAGCTCACATTATCTAACATTTCATGTGGCTCACATAAATACATCAAGTAGGTGGGATCTGGCCTGTGTGCCACTGACGTAAGATCTTTAAGTGGTTTTGCAATCCTACTTAAAGAAAATTTACTCTATGTTTAACTCTAAAGAACAAGTTTAATAGCACACCCACTCTCTTTTTTGTTCAGATTCTTACACAACACCCTTGTGTATACAGGTTACGTTTGATAGAGAAGTCTCTCCTTGCTATCTACTTTAGCCTTAAAAAGAACAAACAGACAACGGTTTAATACTTACTGCCTTATAAACTGCACTGCATCTTCATACTTCATTCCACATTCAATCAGTGCAAGGGCAACTAACACTGGAGCTCTGAAAGAACAAGAGAAATCTTTAGAATGTACATGGCAAAGGAATCAAACTTTAAACATCAGTGGAGCCTTTTCAAAGCACTCAAAATGTCTCTTCTATATGGAATTAAGTCATTTATACCTTCTTGATTATGACAGTATACCAATTGTTTTTTAAACTATTCTAAAATTAAGAAAAGTAATATGTTAATGAGATTGATCAAAATGGACATTTCAGGAGATGAAGGACTACAGTGTGAGTGAAGTGGCTACATTCTTTAGTTGTTCTTTTCCAAACTACAATTTTTGCAAGAAATTTCTTTGGAGACAATATTTTCCTCATGTGAGTCTTCACTGATTAACTGATGATTTCAACTGTAACCGTCTCAGTTTTGTTTAACAGCTGTAGTGACTATAATTATTTAGAAAACAAAACTTCAAATTTAGTTAGAGGCATTTTTTCCTCAATGAAATCTATGCTCTAAAGCAAGTTTTTACAACCAGCTGTAAACTGGATTACAGACAGTACCTGAGAAGTCTCAGCTCGTGAAAGCCCAATTACTTATGATCTACTATCTTTAAGCGAGAGAAACAATTTTTCCTAACTTACCCAAGTGTTCCTCAGGCTGATAAGCATGAGCTATTTCAGTCCAAAGGGGAACATTTTCAGAGTTAAACACTCAAAAATACAGGTTTATAATGGAAGATATAGGGTTTATCTACACTGCCAACTCCTTGGGGGATCAATCCCGGAAGTGCTCTCTGGTCAACACAGCACAATGAGGATGCTGCGGTACTGCAACGTAAGTAAGTGGACAGGAGATTGGTTGACAGGAGATACGCAAGTTATGGCGGCAGTGTAGACCAAACTGTAATTATGGCTTTTTTGCATCCAAGAAGTTGCATCTTGTAAAGTCAAACTAATATCTGGTATTGCTGTCAGGGCTTGAAAAGTCAACTTACATGGCAAAGCTTTGCGAGCAATTGCTGTAACTTCTGCAGAAGATGAGCTCAATTAAAAAAGAATATCTAACTTACAACTGAAATAAGCCTTGTGAGTGAAATATAATACTAAACACTGCAGACAGTTCTCGTGCTTCTTACTGCTGGATACCGTCCTGGACAGCAGAAAAAAAAACAAAACTGACTAGTCCTGTCAGTTTTCATTGCTATTCAAAAGACTAGGCAGTAATTGAAACTGACAAGAATTAAGTCCATTTCACTCTGCTACTGTTGGAGAAAGCTGAAAGCAGCAAACACACATGGGAGCTAGTTACCTGGGATGACTTAAAAACCAGAAGCCGATATAGAATCATAGAATATTAGAGTTGGAAGGGACCTCAGGAGGTCATCAAGTCCAACCCCCTGCTCAAAGCAGGACTATCCTCAGCTAAATCATTCTGACGAGGGTTTTGTCAAGCCTCAGCTTAAAAACCTCTAAAGATGGAGATGCTACCACCTCCCTAGGTAACCTATTCCAATGCTTCACCACCCTCCTAGTGAAAAACTTTTTCCTAATGTCCAACCTAGACCTTCCCCATTGCAACAAGAGACCATTGCTCCTTGTTCTGTCATCTGCCACCACTGAAAACAGCCTAGCTCCATCCTCCCCTGAACCCCCTTTCAGGGGGTTAAAGGCTGCTATCAAATCCCCCCTCATTCTTCTCTTCTGCAGACTAAACAGGCCTAGTTCTTTCAGCCTCTCACATAAGTCTTGTGCTCCAGCGCCCTAATCATTTTTATTGCCCTCCGCTGGACTCTCTCCAACTTGTCCACATCCTTTTTGTAGTAGGGGGCCCAAAACTGGACACAATACTCCAAATGAGGCCTCACCAATGCCTAATAGAGTGGAATAATCACTTCCCACAATCTGCAGGCAATGCTCTTACTTATACAGCCCAATATGCCATTAGCCTTCTTGGCAACCAGGGCACACTGCTGACTCATATCCAGCTTCTTATCCACTGTAACGCCCAGATCCCTTTCTGCAGAACTGCTGCCTAGCTTGTCGGTCCCCAGTCTGTAGCTGTGAATGGGATTCTTCCGTCCTAAGTTCAGGATTCTGCACTTGTCCTTGTTGAACCTCATCAGATTTCTTTTGGCCCAACCCTCCAATTTGTTTAGGACCTTCTGTATCCTATCCCTCCCTTCCTGGGTATCTACCACTCCCCCTAGCTTAGTATCATCTGCAAACTTGCCGAGGGTGCAATCTACCCCCTCTTCCAGATCATTAATGAAGATGTTGAACAAAACCGGAGGGAGCAGAGCACCATAGACACTCCCGCACTGCAGTCAGAAAACCGAGTAGTAGATGCGCACAAACAGGAAGTTCTGAGGTGGGAAAGGAAGGAGAAAAGTATCCCAGCAGGCCAGAGCAGGAAAAGTCTTGACATTTAAATAATTTATTTCAGCCTCTAGATAGGTGTAAGATGGAGTCCCTAAATGAGGATCCAAGAACAGAGCTCTGGGGAAAAAAAAAATCTTAACATTTACACCCTTTCCCAGCTGTGGTTGGGAAGAGACTAGCTTCTGATCGAGCATTATCTCTAGACAGTGTCATCACCCTCCTTCTCACTACCCCACATCCATCTGTGGCTATAGTTATAAGTCCTGCTACTAGCAGTCTGGCAGTATTTCCAAACAGGAGGAAGAAAAATAGAGAGAAGATGAGACACTGAAAACAACTCAGATAAGATCATTACAAATGTAGCCAGAAAGGAATGGACTAGTACAAGGCATGTAACAAGCTGAACTAGCCAAATAACTAAACACACACACAGACACTAACAAGCCTTTTTTGTATTATTTGATCAGTTCTATATGCTGGTCACATACTATACAGCAAATTGACCAACTCCACAGTATTAATCTAAAACTTTTAATGATTTTCGGCTATTTGACCAGCTCTAGTAGCAAGATACATATTTGAAAAAGGACAGCTGATTAACAAGGTTACAGTCAGAGCATACTGCTGTTTTATTCCTTTAAGTTAAAAGAAATAGCTGTAAAAGAGCATGATAGCAGAGGAACTTTCACCCCATTTACTAGGTTTAGGGCTTGATTACACATGGTATTTATTGCAGAACAGCTATTCTGCTTTAAAATTTACACCCTACCTTAATCAAGAATAATTTTTATGTTTAGACAAGCCCTTAATCTCCAGTTCCCATCTTGAAAATTCTAGGTAAATTCTCTGAGGCTTGACTACCAGACTTCTTACATTTGCTACAGAGAAAGACTTATTCCAAAGAATTTTTAAAAAACTGTAGCTATATCTGTTCCAAAGGGTGCCGATTACTTTAGAGTTTCACTTACCTCCCAAGACCAGCAACACAGTGTACAGCAATACAACAACCAGGTTCTTCACGGAATTTAACTTTTAGGAGGTTTAACCAATCATCGACAATCTGGTTGGATGGTGGAGCACCATCATCAAAGGGCCAATCCTAGAATGAAAGGCAAATTTCTTCCACATAAAGAATTATAAATTCAACTATTGCTTAGAGCACTAACCATTATGAGAAAGTAAAGTGGTTTCCTCAATTGTCAACCCATCCCTCAATTTAACGCAGACTAAAGTTCATACCATAGACTTAACATAATACAGCTGAAAAGTGTGATTTTTATTAAGAGATAGTCTTTGATCGAATGAACTGACATCTCTCTGTCAAACACAAGTAGATTTATTCTATGTTTGTTTATATTGGTTACTAGAATGCAATCTGTTGAATATTAAACTTAAGTTTTATTTCATGCATGAAGCATTCTAAATTTTTATTCTCTTGTAACATTTCCCAAAGAGAGGGGGTATGGTATGTCTCAATTTAGTGGATAATACCCCAGGGTCAGTCCTTGACAAACTGGCAACACAATATCAACAGTAAACTAGCTTCAGTGGAAATGTATGTAAAGTTTTCTGAACTATCTACTTTTAATAACTGAAGTGTAAATTCACTTTTCAAAATTAAGGTAGCTGATTAACTACCCCATTCCCCAACTTTAATTTAAGATTTGTACTTACTTTCAAGAATGTACAAGGTCAGATTTATAGAGGGATAAAACAGTGCTAGCTGTTCACTTAATGTAAGTAAACTTAACTTTTCAAAATGAGCATGTGTGTAAGATGATTTGCCTCATTTTGAAGTCTACAGTATTTATTGTTTGCACAGCATTGCTTCAGATAGCCCATGGCTGTATGGAGCCATTCTCTGCTGTGCCCAAAACTCAAGACTTAAACAATTTAAGAGCAATATGTGGGGCTGCTCTGAACTACACTAACTGGTAAAACCCACTCCCCCGCTCATCATCTTAGAATAGGTAGAGCATTACAGCACTCTGAAGAGAGGGCAGGAGAGATGTGTGGCCAATTATTCCATGTTTCCACTGCCTAGAAATCCCTTAAGTACTGCTCCACACAAGGGGAATTCACAACATGAAGATTAGGCTGCCTTCTGGCACCTTTGCAGAACAGACATCTGTACTAAGCTTTCTGATCCCAAATTCCGATCATTACTACAGCCAGTACAGTTCCTGCAATATCAACAATGGCAGTGGTTTTTAACTTTTAACATATAGAGACATACCTTGCTCCTTTTGTAATGAATATCCAGCCAGAACCCATCTCCCATTTAGCCATATGGAAAGGTCTTGACCATCCTATCCCTGACACCTGTTCATGTCACCACATTAAGAACCCACACAATGGTGGAAGGGCTAGTGTAGAAAAGGCTTCAGGAAGTCTCCAAAGTTCAACACTATCATCTAACTCTGCCCACACACCATATACCTATACTCCTATACCTGGTCTGGGATGGGTTCTAGTGCCTAGTCTACATTAACACTCCTCACCACTGAACTGCTAGGGAGCTGAACCAGTGTGAGCAATGGTGGGAAATTTTGGCCAAGTATGGCTCCCCAAATTCTGCTCTCTTCTGTTCGCATAGCACAACCACATCAATTCTGAAGTCATTTGTCTTTGTCCTAAAAACATTAGCCTCTAGATAAGTATGATATTCCCATTATTAAGCTTTCTATGGAAAAAAGGTTAGACTTTCCTGTGTTTAAAAGTAGAACTTTTCGGAGAGGATAGGGCCCTATAAAGCAGTGCTCACACTGGTTACTTCTCCACACTAAGTGCGTAACATTGTTAACGCTATTTCAGCTAAAATGGGGTGTTAAGTGGATAATTATTCCTGGGTTTCCCTATCATAGACTGCAGATCATAAATTCTTTGTTATAGGCACAGCTCCTTACGCCCCGTGCCAAAAAAGTTAATGTAAGGAAGCTCCAGAAGAGATCTTAAAATTAGAGAGTTTAGGTCATTTACGAATTTACAGTAGACATTAAGAGCTTGTGATATTGCATGTCTGAAAAAGCCTTAAAGTGAATCTTTTTAAGTCACTCACCAAAACATGAATGCCTTCCTTTTCCACTGGTGCAGTATCATACGTGGCTTCACATACTCTTACCACTGTGGTAACTCCATACTTCTTAAGTTCCTATGGAGGAAAAAATTATCTTGTTTTACAATCAGCTGACAACTTTCTCAGTAATGCAAAGACAAATACTTTAACCTTATTAATGTCTTTCAGTAAGATTTCCCTCCACAGGCTTCCGTTTAGTAAGCCATGTTTAAAATGCAGCTTATATTATTTTACTTTACTGTAAATTACTATCAGATGTTGAACCTTCAAAAAAAAAATCTCAAAATAGTTTGAGTTCCTTAAATTTGCATTATCTTTCGTAGCATGGAGAGTTCTAAACAATGTATTACAGCAATAACTGGAGGCTCCAACCAGAATTAGGATCCCATTATGCTAGACACTGGACAGAATAAGAGATGGCCCCTCTTGTGAAGAGTTTACAATTTAAACCAGATCAAATGAAATTTTAAGCAACACTTAAAATCTCAAATGGCATTTCAGCAGTGTTAATTTTAAGACATTAAGGGACACATTGATATGCTGTTTTCCTGTGACACTTTGGCCAAATCACTTAATTTTTGTGACTCAGCATCCAATCTAAAGTGAGCATAGTGGTCCTTTTCTCCAATCCTTTCTTGTCTATTTAGAATGCAAGTTCTCTGGTGCAAGACTGTTTCTTACTAGGTGCATATACAGTTCCTATCAAAGCAGGGCTCAATACAAAGAATAAGAACAGAACCATTTATTTTAGCACAAGAGAATGACCACTTACATTGGTGCTACTCCCATCTGCCCCCTTTAGAGTGCAGCTTGTTTACTGCCAGAATTATTCGGTGTTATGCTAACTGTCACTGATTATCAAGTTCGAATAATCTAGACAATGCTTCCAGACCATCAGGAGTTAAATTATTCTAGTGACATTTATTCTTTGTGGCATGTTAGAAACTACACTAAAAAACAGATTTCTGCAATAAGAAATATATATGATGCCACTGAATGAGAATTGCTGTCACTGATTTTTAAACAAATAAGTTTTAGAGTCCCCCAACAATGTCATAATCAAATGCAAGTATCTGCATCTCTAGTTTTTAATTACTCTGGCAGCTGCAGTTAGCTTTTCAGCCTTCTAGTCCTCTTTAGTTAAAGCAGGCTATTGTTTATAATGGGTAGTTATGGAAGCTTTATAACAGCTTTTTCTTTGTTAAGTTTCACTGTAATACATCTTCACTGACAGTTCTATGAATCGCTCTTTGGGTAGCAAAAAAAAAAAAGCATGCTAGCTTACCCTAGGTGAGGGTGAAAGGAAAGAGACGCAATATCCACCTTGGTTAAAGAAACTCATAGGAGGTGGAGGATTAAGTTAATGGGCTATGACTAGCTTCATCTTCAGATGTGGAAGTGACCTACGGGAATCTATACATGCTTCCTGACAACAGTGAAGTGTGTGAATCCTTTTTCAGGCCTACTGGCCTCCCAGAATCATTCAATTTTTTTAATGTATACACCCACTAACTATTGGCAGAACTGGCAGCACCAGCTAAAGACTGCCCAATACACTCTATTATATGTAATTCTTGTAAATTGGATAAGAAGTACGTACATACATAGTACACCACTCCCAGGTCATTATTTTTCAGAATAAACTAAATTAATGTGAAGGAAGCACTAGGGCAGAAGTCTCCAAACTGGGGGGGGTGAGTCCCATGCCTCCCCTTTCCCCCCCAAGGGGGCATGGAAGAACATTCCAGAGGGTGCAGTGGGGCCTGGACCAACCCCCACAGGAGGGAGGGAGTGCCATCCAGCCTGCTTCTTGGGGCACTGCACCCAGCTGAGGGTGGTATGTGTGGATAGGGATAAAGAAGGGTGCAATGTAAGAAGTTTGGGGACCACTGCACTAGGGTGGTATATGGAATGCTTAAGTGATAGTTGAACATTATCAGCCTGTGCTTTTTAATGGAAGGAACTTGTCTACCCCTTTGTTTCTGTAGTCCCTAGTATTCAACCTTATTGAATTCAACCTGCAGACCACAATGAAAACCACTGCTCTATATGAATCAAGTTTTGAAGCAATATGAAGAGCAATTAAGAGTTGAGTTTCATTGGTTAAAATAGATTACTAATAAATATGAAACTAGTTTAAGCATTACATGGATGGAATGCTTATTTACAATACAACAGACCTTACCTCTATAAATTTGTTTAAGGTTGCATTGGTTGGATTGTGTGTGATAAGAAATCTCATGTTCTTGTAGGTGATTTCCACAGGAGCTGGGCGGTTCATTCGTGCCATGTTAATTTAGTTAAAAAACCATGCAACAAGATTGTGAAAGGATTAAAAAAATTCTAATACAGAAATGATGTAGTGAAACTGAAGTCTACTTCACTATACTCCACTTGAAATTTTCAGTGCTGGCAAATATGAAATTGGGAGCAATGGGAAATGAAATGAACCTTCTAACAAGAAGCAGCAATTCTTCAATCCAGTAATACTGAGGCAACAAGGCAGTGCGCTGAAGTTTACCCCATCCAGGTCTGAACTCCTTTGTCAAATGCTCTGCCAATTTCAATTCAACACTTCGTATCCTGTTTAACCGCTCTTATGGGGGCTTCTTGGTGGAGTAGTAATGAATTTCTACAGTTCACTTGTCTGCATAGAGGTCGTGCTGTGCCTGGCAGTAGTCTCCACTGCCCTTCAGAAACTCCATAAATGTGTGACCAAGAACACCACAGAACTGCTGTAAAGAGAGGAAAGGAAAACAAAAAGAAGTTACTTCTGTCAGTGTCTTTAAAAAAAAAGTACGAGTTACTTTAAGACACTTTAATATCTATAACCAAAAATAGTCTCACTTGGAATGTCTTACGATCTTGTACAACTAAGCTGTTTTCAAAGAAATTAGTGGGGGGGAGGGGTTTAAACCTAGGCACTGTAATAATACAAAGGATTACTATTTGGACTTCAGGGTTATATTTGCTAGAAATCAGGGTATATTTAGGACAAAAAACGGTATTTGTGAGTTAGATAATACACCAATTTTTTTTTAACGTGCCATAAATGAAACTGTTCTAACAGAACTTTTATTCAACAGTTGTATTTCTAGAAAAAGGCTACCTCTAAGGGCACTCAGAAGAACATGAAGGTAAGACTGTAAATCAATACAAGATTACCAGAAAGCAGGCATGTTCACTGGAAATTAGTGCCTCTTTGAAGTCATATTAACTTTGTCTGGGGCACAACGTTGCTGATATTTGCCTTTGTGGTACAGCAACCTTCCCTGGATCTTGCCTATTGACCACAGTCTCTTTTGGCAGTGGGGCCTGAGGTAACACTGCCCCAATCTGGACAAGTGTTTTGTCTTTTCCCCTCAGCACCTCTCTGACAGCGTTTTGTGGCAGACCTTACTTCAGGCCTGAGGAGTGCCTTTCCACTCCACAGGGGAGGGGACGTGTATGCGTCCCAGGGCCTGGGGAGGTACCTTTCAGTGGCTCCTTCTCAGGGCTGTAGAGGTGGTGGCAAAGCCCTGGAGGGTTGGAGACACTGGTCCTTCCTGACAGGCTAGGGCCAAGGTTTTCCCTCCTCTGCTTTTCTGGCTGCAGAGAAGCACTGTCTCCTAGTCTGGGGAAGACTCTTCTCCAGCTACCACAACCCTTCTGGCAGCTCTCTCCTCCTTTGTTCCCCCTATCCTTTAAGGAAGGCAGGGTTTAAGTACATCTGGAACAGCCCTTAATTGGGTCCAGGTGCCTCTAATTGACCTGCCTGTGCCTACAGGGAAAAGGGCCTTTATCATTCTAGGGCTCCCATACCAGGCCCAGTATACCCTTTTGTAGCCATCTGGTCTGACTTTACCACACTTTCCAGTTTACATGGAATTCCCAACCTGTAAACAGAATTCACATCCTTGGCATTATCCTTTAAACACAGAAGACTTGCTCCTGTAACATATGAACTTTGAGTGCAAGCATCACCAATTCCAATTCAGTTAAGCCATCGTGAAACAGGATCCGTTATATAAAATATTCCAAATGGAAGTTTTGAATTGAAGTATGTAAGAAGGCACATGGCCAATTAATTTTTCCAAAAATATGTAATTTTAAAAGATAGGAAAATTAAAGCTGTCTAATGAAGAGTAATGTTGCAAGATGAATAGATACATTTCAACAATAAAGATGGAAGTCAGCCAGATTGAGAATCCACGAAGAGAGATCTAAAACTGAAGCAAGGACTTCACATGTTATGGATGTACACTATCAGTTTTTGAGTACATGCTGGATTTATGCCTTCTTATGCCAGTATTGTTAGTCTAACCAACACCACTTTCTTTATTGCCAAATCATTAAAACAAAAATCCCACACACCACTGGTTTTACTACTTATAACAATTCACAAGAAAAAGTAGCATTTTGCTGGCCACTATACTTGCTTTATGCTCTGAAGTGAAGATACCCATGGTTTACTGCATTGTTGGGCAGCAAAAAGTTGGTAAGGATACCATGAATGCTGCTTTGAAGCAAATGAGTATTCATATACTGGCGGGCATACTTGAAAGATGTAGAAGTGTCCTTCAAAAAACTTTAGTTGTTTCCTGCTTAGTTTATTGTGGCATCTTATATTGCAGGGATCCATTTTGTGCCCAACCACATTAGCACTGCATGTAATACTTTGCATTATACCAATCTATAAAGGGAAAAGGAAGTGCATAAGGGGAGGCAAGAAAGTTTTTAGCTCAAAAAGTAACTGTGTGCGGAGACAGCCAAAGATGACTACAACTATCCAGAGGTGGATACAAGAATGGGGTTTCCACCAATAACATCCAGAGGCAAAGCCTCAGGAAGAAATCCAGCCATCTCCAAATTATATTAGGCATGGGGAAGATTCAGGGATTTCAAAGTCTAACCCTGGATTCTTCAAGCTACATTTCAGCTATTAGGTATAAACAATGTGAATGAAGTTCCATACTATCCACTGGAATGTAGGAGCTTTGTTTCTTCACCCTAATCAAAGTCTCCTTAATGCTTAATGTGGGGTCTCTGTGGCTATAACTTCACTGCCGAAAAGGTGGCTTCTTAATCCAGAACAGCAACTCATGGCCTTCTCAACCATAAGCAGCACGAAAACATATGATTAGGAGTTTTAATGTTCTAAACTGGATACTGAATATCAAAACTGAAACTGACTAATATCTCATCAATATCATTTCTGGCTGGCAAAACTTCATCTGCAGATTCAGCACAACTACAAAGTATTAGTTAACCTTCTGAGATATAGTGGAGTTTAATCTCCTCAACTACAATAATCAGGAACTCAGGATTTAATGACAGCTTATGTATTGCAGAAATTGAGGGGGAAGTCATTGTCTAATGTCAACAGATTTGAAACTTGGTGGAATAGATATTCTATGGTTTAAACTGAGCCCTGACTTCAGTGATTATACACACCACACAACTTGCATGAGTTTTCAGATTTGCAGTTTGCCTCAGCACTGAGTGATATCCAATTAGTTTGTCCTGCTGGGACAGGATCACATCAATACCATATGATGCTAGCAGGCCAACAGAAAGCATCATGACACAGTGCTCCCACCCCCAAAGATGCAAAAGCCTTAAACATGGCTACTTAATACTGATGTCGCTTTTACTGCTGCTCTGCTGAGGGATGAAGCCAGATAGACTGAACTCTCCTGGCTAGGGTGGGAGAAGCCAATTCTGTTAGAGGAAGGAGTGAAGCTCATGTTGATGCAATTGCAATCTTGTCTCATCACTGCTAACCAGAGGAGCTCAATATGGAAACGAATTTCTTTAAATGGCATCATACCATTAGATTATTTTGCCAGACTATTTTAGATTTAGATAGGTCACATTTAGCTTCTAAAGTGGATACTGAAAGCATTTGGAACTACCTGATTTGTATTAGTCATTTGGGAAACATCCATTTTATGAAACCCTATTACCTTAAGTAGTTCCTAGTCGTAACATATACTACTAACTACATCAGATGCGAAGATAGTTTTATGCCCTGAGATTTTCTAGGACTATAGTTAGACACTGACTAGCATTTACAATAGCTTTAAGTCACCCTCCAATTTTGCGGATGACAGCAGCCAGTTTATAACTTGAAGCAAGCTACCACTGCATTAAGCCAATTTAGTTCAATTTCATTAGCTCTACATTTGGCAACAGCAGACTTTAGTTGCATCAGGTTAGCATACAAAATGAATCTAAAGTGCTGACCTATGTATCTGGTATGTTAAACAGCAAAGAAGTGATTAATTATCTGTAACACCTCATACAAGTTTCCATCAAGTTACTTGATTTGGTTACTTAACCCATGGATGTATAGAACAAGTTAATTTCAGTATTCTTGAGCTAGTCAGTGGTTTAGCTGATCTCCGGAGTTCCGATCTTGACAATACCATTTTTGTTTCTAGAATCCTCTATTACTGAGTTAGAAATGGAATGTTTTTAGATGTTGAAACGGCTAACTTGTATTCCAATTATCCTTTTAAATTAAAAAAAGGATAAACAGCTTTCTGGGATAATATATAAAATAGTGATGGTTCTCATCACCAGATATGTAAACCAGTAATCAAATAAATGACCAGTGTGCCAATGTATTATGTACTGTTTTGACTGGATATACCAGACACAGCTCAAAGCTCATGAGGAAAATGCATAATACACACTGTTCTTAATATCCAGGCAGTTTGACAGTGTCCACACACATTGCTAATAAGTACTCTACTGAAGAAGCAACAATTCTATCTTAATGCTACAGCAACTGTTATAGTAATTGTAGATCCCAACTGAAATGCGTATGTGCAAAAGATCAGAACCTTGTAAAAAGCAGCATCTGCTGGGGGCTGCAACAATGGCCTGCATAACTTTGTACTCCTCTTCCCAAAGGCATAAAGGGCAGATCCCCTCAATTCCCTTGTTAAATCCAAAATCTCAGATGAGATGGATGCTGTTTCAATCAGTCCATCTGGAAGGTGGGACTGAGTAGTCTTGATAATTAAAACAGTGATTGTAGCACTACCCTTCTGAACTGTCAAAAGTCAAGGGTCACTATGTGTAGCTGCCTTACACATTTCAAATAGAGCAATGTTTCTAAAGCAGGCAGAGGATGTAACTTGTGCTGTGAATCTGTAGAGAGGCGCTCAACAGGAATTTGGGGGAAGATAGATATGCACTGCCTCATCCATTCTGATATCCTCTGGGAGAAGATGACTTGACCTTTTAAAGAAAAAGCTGGTGATGAAGAGAGAAGACCATAATCTGTCAAGGTAGTATACAAGAGCCCCTGAAATATCTGAAGTGTTGAGTTTCTCTTGTCCTGGAGCAGAATGAGGTTAAGGGAAGAAAACAGATAAACTGATGGGATTGGTTTAAATGAAATTCCAAAACCACTTTCGGGATGAGACTTCATCCTAATTTAACATTACTTTGTGTTTATGAAACTGTGTGTGCTTGTTGACGGATGGAGGAAACCAAAAGAATATGGAGTGTGCAAGCCCTCAAAGCTGATGTGATGGTTCCTAAATCCTGAGGAATATGGTGTATGGACAGCAAGGAGTTGCCTGAAAAAGGGACTCATTAAGATTTCATTGGGGGGGCTGGGGGAGGAAGTGTCCTTGATTGGCAGGAAAGCATGTAATAATCCCCTCAGAAATCTGGATGGAGTAGGTGGTGAAAAAAAATCAGGAGCAAACTGCTGAATGACATGCAGATATTATTGCAAGGTGTACTATGATAGTTCAGGGTGTTTGAAACACAGGATATTTTCAAGGATTTTTGGTATAAGAGCCCCCAACAGGTCAAGAGCATGCTTGGCTGGCCATACGGACCATCTTCCATTTCAAGAAGTAAGATTTCTTTGTGGAAGTTTTCCTAATTTGCAAGAGCAGCTCTTCCACCTGTAGTGAGCAGTCTCTGTCGGCAATGCTCAGCCTGCCAAAATCCAGAATCTCAGACACACAGACTTCAGGTATGAATGCAGTACAGTATCTGACTGTGGTTCTTTGATATTGTATCTGAACAATCTTAAAGTTGGATGGGAGTTTTAAATGACCTCTGGAGGACTGTTAAAGAACTATCATGATTAATGTGACTTTGGTCTGGTCTATACTGCCAGCTGCTGTTGACAGGAGATAGGTAAGCTATGTACTGTAACTTGCGCACCCTCCTGTTGACTTACTTACACTCCCTTACCGTGGCATCTCCACTATGCTATGTTGATGGGAAACACCCTGTGGGATCAACTGAATGGGTCTCCACTGCCCGCTCAATTGATCCCGCTGCATCGATCTGTGCAGCTCCGGCATACACTTTATTCCTTCTGGTTTTGCACAACACCCTTAGAATTAGAGAAATCAGAGGGAGATCTCAATAGACCAAGATATAAGGAAGGCATCTCGCAACAAATCCAAGCTCATGCTTCCCCTGGAAGCAACGATTAGGCATTTAGTATTGTTCTTGGTGGTGATCAGGTCTATTAAGATGTCTCCCCAAACCCTGCCATGGTGGAATGCTGGCTCTATAGTGGACTTCCACAGTGACCATCCATGATTGCTGACGGACTGACTGACTAAGAAAACATAGACTGTTGCTGACCCAGGGGAGGTAAGGAGCTATTGCAATTATCCCATATTGCTGACACCATGTCCATAGCTTGATTGTTTCTTGATACAGGGGTAATGAATGCTTTTCTGCTTGTTTATGTAATACATTGCAAATGTGTTTTCTAAATTCTGGCCTGCTGAATTTTGTAGCATGGACTGGAATGGCGTATAGGCTGAATTGATTGCTTCCAGGACACACATGTTGAGTTAAGTCCTTTTGAGACAAGGAGTAGATTCAGAAGACAGTGTTATGCATTGTAATGCTAATTTTTAGGTGCCCTACTTCTTAATGGCTTCCAGAGGGATAGCCATCTGATGAAGTGGGTTACAGCCCACGAAAGCTTATGCCTGCAGAAACTGAATTCGTCAGTCTTTAAAGTGCTACAAGACTCTTGTTGTTTCTACTGCTTATTGGAACCTATAGCCCTAAACTAGGCACCCAGGCTCCCAAGAAAATATCTAGGAAGAGTCAAGTGCCTTTAAAAAAAAAATTCACAGAAACCTGCATGCTGAGAAGGGAGCCATCTAAACTAGCCAACAGGAAATGATAAGGAGGAGAAGGGTGTGACCCAAGCTCCATTTCCTTACCACTCCGGAGTCACAGCCATGAACCTTTTCCTGGAGCTAGGTGCCTGAACCAAATAAGCCTTTATACCCACCTTGTAGCCCAGTGGTTAGTGCACTCACTGGCATTATAGCAGATCCAGGATCAAATCCACACTCTGCCTGATGTAGAGAAGGGGCCTGAATACAGGGCTCTCACTTCCCATTTAAGTACTATAACCGGTGGTCACAACAGTCACCTGGGAGACCCAGGTTCTGGCCCCTGCTGCAGTAAATGCTTAAGTATTTATACAAAGTGGAACAGCTTCAACAGGAGAGGCTGAGAAACCCACTCCAGAATACCACATATCCCAATAGCTGGGCATCCACCTGGGAGAATCTAAAGGTTGGATTTGGCACCCAAGTTTCCTGTACGTATCTAGTCTGAGGTACCTTTAAACTGGATATGTCATGACTAATCAGTGTCATCATAAAAGAAGGGTGGAGAATAGTATGCTTAGTGAAGGTTTTCTGGAACTGTAACAAGGAACAGGAAGATAACTGAGTTCTAACTTGGTAGATAGACAATATCACTAATAGGTGAACACAGCTGGTTCTGGGGTCATGTTGCCATAGACAGTAAGTGGAAACTGAAGAATGCCACCGTGCCCTTTGTGCCCTCAGGAGAAGGGGCACAAGGGACCATGCCTGCACATCCAGTCCCAGACACTGCTGTTCAAAAGATTTCAATCTCACATGACTGTACCCAAAGAGTGGGATCCATGCTGATGCATCTGAAGAAGAGATACTGTTCATGTTTTCAATCATAAAAGATGACCTATTCCTTGGAAGAAAACATTTCTATATAATCACATCAAGCAGGAGGTTCCCAGTGTTTAGAACCCAATATCTATATACTGGAAATGCTTCAAGGAGGAAGGATGTTCTTGTGGGTTACAGCATAGGACTAAACTGGGAGATTGCCAGACTTCCTGCATGAATGACCCAAGGCAGGTCATGTAACCTTACAAGTCCTCAGTTTCATTATCTGTAAAGTGCTTTCCTACTTCATAGGTACAAGGGAGGATAAATGTATTAATAGACACGCAAAAAAAGTCTGCATGTTTAGTTCATTAGCACGTCATTCCCTCATGCACACAAGACTTGTGCCTAAGCAGATTCAAACACATTCAGGAAAGTTAGTCCAAATTAACTAAAGATGTGAATTTAAAGTGGATTAGTTAAACTCCCATGTAACTCTTGTGAGGATCCTCTTATTCAGAATTCAAGCAGCCTTAATTCAGTTGCACTTAATTTCCAAAGCAAAGTAAGATCACATTAATTCTGAATAAGTGTCCATGGTGACATTTAATTTAACTAATCCATTTTAAAAATTCACACTATCAGTTAATTTAGGCA
>ML675604.1:84344440-84383152 GCA_007922155.1 Mesoclemmys tuberculata
TTTAACTAATCCATTTTAAAAATTCACACTATCAGTTAATTTAGGCAAAGCTTCCTGAGTGCCCCCCATCTAGTCTAGCCCTAATTCTAAATCACACCTTCCTCGTAGTTATCCAGTACTTCCTGTCTGTCTGTCTCTTCCAATTGTAAATTCTTCAGAGCAGGAACTGTTTTTTGGTCTTGTACAGCATTTTCTAAGCATATTGTTTGCAAACAGCAAGTCACTAGAATCCTGTTAATTAAAGCTAAGCATCTCCCATCCATTTCAAATGAGAGCATGGTATATAGACATGGTGATATATATCACTATATGAGATTATATATCATTTGAAATGGATGGAAGATGACACACACCCACCCACCCCAATACTCTTTCTTGAGATTTAACAAACCCACAGTATTTGATAGTCAAAAATTATCTTATTTCATCACTGCTAAATCAACAGATCTGCATGTTTGAATACATACATGAGGAGAATTATGAGAACCATCACGCCTTAGCAACATGGGTTGCATACATAACATGTAATTAATTAAATCTTAACTAAGATTTGTATTGCTGATATAACAGGATAATCTGCCACTCTAATTTAGAATTCAGTAAAAGCCAGAAAAAAAACCAAAGAACCAAACAAAAAACCCAACACATTTCCAGATATTCAGAGCAATGAACTATTTTGTCAGGAGCCTGTAACGGAGCTCATTTGGAAGAGAGGAACAGATTTTGTTTGAGGTCTGTCGGTCAGAATGTAAATTCAGTATTCCCTACACAACTCCACCCACAGAAGATCTCCTATTGACGTCAGAGTGAGATAGCACAGACACCAAAGAGAAAACAAAGCTTTTGTTTTACAACTAATTTTTATCTAATTTAGTACTTTGACACATTCACTATCGCAGAAAACACACTGTTCTCTTGACTGCTGCTGTTTCTGCCCTTGCTTTTGCTAGCTCCCTCTTCTGTCTTTGTGTATCTTCTATTTCTTCCCTCCCAATCTTTTTGCCATTCCATCTGCTAAAGAAATCAGCAATGGAATAATGAATGTTGACACTTAAGTGTCATCACTGGGCTTCTGAGTTGACAGCCCCATGAGATTAATAGGTGAGACAAGTAGAATTCAGACTGCTGAGTCATTGTTTCAGTCTGCAGATCAGGTAGGCATGGTAACATCAGAAGGCTCCCGACCAAGCTATGAAAGCTAAAAACACTTAAAAAAGTTCAGAGTCCTAATGCATCACCTACGTCAGATATCTGACCACCTGTACTGTTTGTTAAAAAAAAAATCTGACTGGATTACATCAGTTGACATGTGCAGCATGCACAAAATGTCACTGCTTTGACTTTCAAAGATTACCATATACTAGTTGCCTAGCTTTGATGAGAGAAGGCCAGAAAATGTTGCCCTTCTTCAAGTACTCCCTGATCCCCCTTCACATACTTTCCCTCTTGTTTAAACAGTGATGATACTCAGTGTCTTATCAGAAGTCTTAATTAATACCCTTGCAAAGGAGTGCCTGTTAAAAGTCTCCATTTTACTGATGAGGAAACTGAAGCAGAAAGGTTAACTGACTCAGTCACAGCAGAGAAAGCTCCTGATACTAATCTTGTGATTTACTCACAAGACAACCCTCTTTAGCTATACCAGGTGCAACTAGAAAAAGCAGTCTCAGCCAAGTTACCAGGATATACACCCAGTAGCTGTATGAGAAACATTGTGCAGCAAGTCAGACTAGATGATCATAATGGTCCCTTCTGACCTTAAAGGCCATGAGCCTAAGTCATCAAGCATTTCTGAATCTGCAAAAAAGCTACTGGAAGTAGACAATGCATTTACGAAAATAAGTATATTAATATGCGTTTTAAAATAAGGCAATCAGGTCTGGCAGCACCACCCAAAGCAAAGGAATACAAAGGACACCGGGTTTCCAAAGACCCCGAGGCAGGCTCACTAGACACTTCAACAAAGAAGCAGGCCTCATGTTTCTCGGACAAAGGAGTCCTACACGAGGTGTCGGTGGCTCTAGTTTCTCAGCCTGACGCAGGTAACAAAGGCAGTTTCTCGGCGGGCCTGCGCAGGGCCACCCCCGCTGCTGAGACACGAGCGAGTGACCCGCGCCACGGCTCCATCGTGACTCCCCAGCGCGGCTCCCCCTCCCGCGTGCGGTGAGTCACTTCCCAGCCCCTCGGCTCCCTGCGACACGGCCCGCCCGGCCAGCGGACGCCCACGCGCAGGCCTCGGACAAGCCGGGGCTTGTCTCGGCGCTTCCCCGGCCCGGCTGAGCCCGCCGCCGCCACGCGCCCGGCCAGCTCCCGCCCAATGAAGCGCGCAGGCCGGGAAAGCGCCGAGCCGAGCTTCAATTACGGACGCGGAGCCATTTTGTCACCCGGGGCCCCGCGCTCTGGCGGGGACCGGCCGCCTGCCAGGGCGGCGGGGGTCGGGCTGGGCTCGGCCCGGCCGTTGCTCGGGACGCGGGGGGAGAGCAGCGGCTCGCAGCCACGCAGCGAGGGCGGGCGGGGCCGGCGGCAGCCGCGCTCACAAAGCGGCTTTGTGTCGAGCCGCCTCCCGGCCCGGGGGGGGGGGGGAACCGGGGACTCCTCCACCACCGCCCTCTTCTGCTGCCGGGCCGGCCCCTCCGCTTTTCCCCGCCCGGCAGGAGCCGCGGCCGGGCGCGGAAGGGACTCGCGGAGCCGGCCGAACAAAGAGCCAACATGGAGGAGCCGAGAGGGGGCGAGGCGCGGGCGGCCCCGGAGGCCAGAGCCGGGTCCACGGGGCAGCCAACGCGGCCCGCCGGGGGGAGGCCGCCCGGGGGCCGGTACTCACAGGAATATGGTTACTCATTGAAGACTGTAGCCTGATCATACAGCCGGGGTGCGGGCGCCACCGCCGGGGGCAGGAGGAGCAGAACCAGGAGGAAGCGGAGGCGCTGGAGGCCGCGGAGCTGCCGGAGGGGGTGCAGCGGCGGAGCGGGGCTGGGGCATACAGCTGCGGCGGAGGCAGCAAGCGGGCGGCTCTGCGGGGAGCGCGGGGCCGACGCGGACGAAGCTGCACCGGAGGGGAGGGACCCGCCGCCAGCGCCGCCTTCCACTGCCCGGGCGTCCCACTGACCCCCCCGCTCCGTGACGAGCGCCGCGCGTCACCAATCAGAGTCCCGGCTCGGGCGCCGAGGGGCGGGGCCTGAAGTGGAGAGGCGGGGGCGGGAGGGTGTCGAGAGGCGGAGGCAGCCGGTGAGAACCGGTTCGCGAGTGAGCGAGGGGCGGGGGTAGGAGGGGGCCGCGGAGGGGCGGGAACTGGGCGCCCACGAATTGCCCTGGGTCAGAGCGGGGAACTGCTGCTGGAGCTTGCGTTGCCTTGTCTCCGTCCCGCTGACCGGCCAGCCCTCGCCGCTCCAGGCCAGGCCCAGGGGAAAGTGACATGCAGCCTCGAGTGGCCTAAGTTGCCCGTGGGCGGATTGCCCGTCACCCCCCACTCATTAGTGGTCTCCTTTTAGGGCCCGTCTAGCAATAGCCCCGGCCTGTGTAATGTACCCGAGCGGGAGGCACCTGGGGCAGGGAAGAGCATCCATAACGGTGTGCGTTCCAGCTGAATAGCGCTGCTACAGATGGTAGCGCAACTTCTCAGCGGCTAAAGCCATCGGAAATATGTATTTTCCGATGGCTTTAGGCGACCCCTGTGTTTTGGTCGTTTGACCCCCGCCGGGGTCGCGACCCACAGGTTGAGAACCGCTGGATTAGTTCCCAGCATCCATGAGGCTTCATTTTGGACTAAGAAACCAGACTGCTCAGATGTGTGCTTAAAACTCAGTATTTTCCAAGGACAACTCAATTATTTTCTCAATTTCCCTCTGTTGCACTGTCACCTGTGAAGCTCTACCAGAGGCCCCTGGCACTTTAACAACTGTGTCTTCTAGACCTGTTCAGAACTGGGTTAGAAAATGGGATGATTAAAAGGCTAGTGGCTTCCTGAAGCACTCTCTCCCCTCTTGCCACTCCACTGGTGACAGTAACAGTGGAAAATTTTAGGGCTAATCTACCCTTAAAACTTAGAGTGGCACAGCCATATCAGTACAGTGCTTGTATAGCCGGATCATATCGATGGAACAGAGCTCTCCCACCAACATAATAAAACCACCTAAAACAGTTATATCGGTACAGCGTTTGTATAATCGCATTATATTGATGGGAGAAAGTTCTCCCACCGACATCATAAAACCAGAAGATCATCTCCTGCTAACGTAGTACTGTCTACACAAGTGCTAATGCTGACAAAACTTATGTTGCACAGGGATGTGGTTTTTGGCACCCCTGAGTGTCAAAAGTTTTGCCGGCATAAGTGCTAGTGTAGACAAGGCCTTAGGGAAAAAAAATGGGAGTAGACACAACCGCTTCATAACTTGGATAGAAGTCTAGGGAATTTCTTCCGGGAAGGTTTTGAGAAGAATTAAACAGGCCCTTTATCTGCTTTAACCTATGCTGTTTTTCCTCTAACGATGCAGACTTTTGTTTATTTTTTCACTCCATATTAGACTGATCAGGGTTTTAGGGATTGAGTTACTTTCTTCCTTAGGCCTGGCCTATACTACAAAATCACTTTGGTATAACTACATCACTGAGGGGTGTGAATAATCCACACCACTGAACAACGTAGTTATAGCAGCCTAAGCGCCAGTGTAGACAGTGCTATGTCAGCAGTAGAGCTTCTCCTGCCAACAGCTATTGCCACTTGTGCAGGTGGAGCTATTAAGATGACAGGAGAGCTCTCTCCTGTTGGTTTAGAGCAGCAGTTCTCAAACTTCATTGCACAGCGACCCCCTTCAGACAACAAAAATTACTACATGACCCCCAGGAAGGGGATGGGGGTGAAGCCAGAGTCTCGCCGCCCCAGATGGGGGAGGCCAAAGCTGAAATCTGAGGGCTTCAGCCCTGGACAGGGGTGGGGGAGACCTGAGACCTGCCACCCAGGGCTCAGAGCAGTGGAGCTCAGGCTTTGGGTTCAGCGCCCGGCCCCAGCAAGTCTAACGGCAGCCCTGGTGACCCCATTAAAGCGGGATCGCAACCCACTTTGGGGTCCCGACCCACAGGTTGAGAACCGCTGGTTTAGAGCATCTTCACCAGTCAAGCTACAGACAAGCCAATGTAAATTTTTAATGTAGACCTGACCTTAGTATGTTGCAGCACCCTTACTGTATTATAGTAGCTTATACTATAAGGAAGAGTCACAAACACAGAACAAAAAGACAGGCCCTAGACTTTAGCCTTCTGAGAAAAGATGGGTGGTGCAATTTTTAAAAGGAATTATTATTTATGTATTATTCATGTTAGAGTAGCATCTGGAGGCCCCAGTCAAAATGGGGTCACTTTAGTGGCATACCATGGATCTCCAGCATCCAGGGACCAATGCTTGCATTTGTGTGCACCCCCCTCATTGAGTTGGCCTGCTTGGGAAACCCCAACCCCCTGGGGGGGAATTCAAGCCATGAGTGAGGCACCCCTCTGTCTCCCCGGAAACAGCACCTCTGGCTGCGCTGCAAGTGGCTGGAGTTTGCATGAAGGAAGCTGTGAGTGCCTCCCATAGAACTCTGAAGGGCCTGGCCAGTGCCCACACCCAGGCTGGCACCCAGGGGACATGGCCCCCTTCCCCCTGTGAGTGCACCACTGGGTCACATTGTACTATGCACTACATAAATAGACAGCAACAGTCTGTGTTCCAAGGCATGTACAATCTGAGACCTTGTCTACACTTAAAAGTTTGATTGGCATAGCTACATTGCTCAGGTTTGTGAAAAATTCACACTCCTGACAGCCGTAACTCTGCCAACCTAACCCCCAGTATAGACAGGGCCTCGGAATGCTTCTATCAACTTAACTACCTTTGCTCCTGGATGTGGATTATCTGCAGTGCTGGGAAAACCCCTTCCATCACTGCAGGAAGCATCTAATGGCTTTTTAAAAATTAATTAATTAAAAACATCTCAGCTATACCTTACTGCTTCTCAGCCTATACTTTCTCGTTGATTTCACAGAAGAGGTGTATCTTGGAGAGATTTAAATTAGAAGACAGTTGGCAGAGTGCATTTCTTGCATATGCATAGCATAGAGGAAGGTACAAAGATACTTTTGGGAGAAGGACATGAATGATCACAGCTAATATAATTTATTGAATAGAGCGGGTTTAGGAGAAGTGACAAAAAAAAAGAAATACAGCTTATAAGTACAGAGGGGCAGTACTCTGAAGGGACTTGAAGGTGAAAAGAAAGAGCGAATAGAGAGATTTAAAGGAGGATGACATGGCTAGAGTGACAAGGAAGAACCTTTGCAGCTGCCTTTGAATGAACTGGAATGGAGAAGATATGGATATCAGAAAGGGCATTGAGAAGGAGGATATAGTTAAAATATTCAGAGACAGGAGACGATGAAGGCCTGGACAAAGTTTTCATTAGCTATTAGAGACTTTACGACACAAAAAATGACAACATTTAGACATAGCCTGGATGTGGAGTCAAAGAGTCAGGAATCATTGATGATGCCCAGGTTATAGATTTCAGCTACAGAAGACATAGTGAGACATCTAACAGCAATAGAGCTGGGGTGGGAAAAAGACTGGACTGGGATAGAGATAGATTGGAAGGGATGGAGCATAAAGGGTCAGGCTTGAGTGGACGAGAAGAAGGTCTGTGATCCCTAGAGCATATACTCTGACAGCACCTTGAATGGAACCAATATTCCTGAGTCTCACCATTCCTCTGCTGTCAGCAAATACCAGTGAAACCCATTGGCAAAATATGTGTTCTGTCCCCATCTAAAGGTAGTCCACATACATAACAACCTACAATTCATATTGTCAGCTTTAGTGGCAGAGATTTTTTTCTCTGGATCCAAATCTATTTATGACCCATGGGGGTTGTTACCTGGCAGCTCTGTGTTCTTGGGGAACCAGGGCGCAAAACCCCAATTCTCTCTCTGGATCACTTGAATCCCCCCCAGCCTCTGCTTGAACCAGAAACAAAAGCTATGAAAAGGCAGTGGGAGACACACCTCCAAACAAGGGTGATCAGATTGAGACAACTCCCCATGCCTCATCTACATAGAAGACGTAAAAAGAGGCATCTCAATTAGCACATTGAATGGAGAACTGGAGCCTCATTTATATCGAAAATGGAACAAGAATTAGCATGAAGAATGGAGAACCAAGCTCCAAAACAGGAACCACACTGAACTCTGGGATTGGCAAGGCAGGGACGCACTGCATTATGGGAGATCTCTACTCTTGATGTAAATGAACTCACACCTACACCCATCCAGCTCCGCAGTTATCAGACCATTCTAGTACTGATATGCAAAACACTGAATCTACCTGGTTGCATTGTGAGCTCCCCCAAGAAACATTGACCATAGCTGGGAGTGATCAGCTCCTATTGTCCAGAATAGAGAAAACCACCCTGGGGTACTTCATTAAGACATTGTTTACCCACAAACAAACCTGGTTCTACAAAAAATCCTTACCCAAAATTCAAAACCTCTCTCTTCTTCTGATGCCTGGACCGAAATGCTGCCTGCTTCCCCATTTCCTGACTGATCCTGTTGTGGGCTTTGCCTCTCTCTCAAGCGCTCCTGACCCTAAACTGAACAGCCTGTGTCCTGGGAGCTTCTGAGCTACAAGGAGTGGTGAGATTTCTCCCCCTCCCCCCATCTTTCCCCAATTCTCTCTCTCTCTCTTTATTTAATCCAGGTATAACTTTCTACTTTTGTAATCAAACCTGGGCTAGCCTTCTCTAATACCCCTACTGTAATTTTGTTGTATTGTATGTGTTAGGTTGTTTTTCTCTCCTTGTATGGCATCACTATTAGTATCATAAGTTTTATATACTGGCAATAAACTAACTATTATAATCAAGCTGGTTGCCAGGTTCTCTCTCTCTCTCTAAATGCATTTATTCCTTTGTGTTCTTGGCTTCCCTATCTTGCTCCGTAGCAACGCTTCTTTTACCTAAGCCAAAGATCCCTGGAGTGCCCAAAATCCTATGGGGTTTGCTTATCAAGGGGGTTACTGTTAGAACAATTGTGTTGCAAAGAGGCACATAAAGGGGGCAGCTGAGAAGTGCTGCTCTGCCTAGCCTCTGGAGTCCAGGGGCACATAAGGGTGACAGCTGAAAGTGCTGTTTGACCCACGGTGATTCAGTCCAGGGGGCATATAAGGGAACAGCTGAAAAGTGCTGTTTGGACCCAGCCTGCTCATAAGTGTGCTCCATTCTGGTGCGGTGCAACGGGCACATAAGGGTGACAGCTGACAGTGCTGTGTCACCAGCCTGCTGAGCTCAGGGACATATAAGGGGTCAGCTGAGAGTGCTGATAGCCCGGTCTGCTCAGACGCACTCAGTTAATCTGGAATGGTTGTGTGTGTGGGGGGGGTTTATTTGAATCTGGGACTGGAGGAACCCAGCCCTGAAAACCTCAGGTCCTTCAAGATAGCTCCATTTGGAGAGGACTTATAGCCATATGAACACACAAGTAACACAAGCAGCACATTAACAGAATAACACCCCCTCTTCCAGGAAGGTAACCTAATAAATAAGCATACCTCAAAGTGACGGGCAAATGTGGCAACAGGGTGGGGGAGCAATATAATTCAGTATGGAATTTTTTCCCCAGTTTTCTTTTTAAAATTTAGGAACATTTATACACATAAAACATATTACATGGATACTTAGGTTGCAAAGCCAAGTACTCAAAAGTTAGGAAATACTAAGTGGTACTTTATGATGTAAGTTTTCCCACTGAAGCAAGTGAGACTACTCAAATAGTAAGGGTTTCAGAGAGTGAGGGTATCATAATCTGCTCCAAAGTTACTAATTAATTGATGTAATTCAAGAACAAGCCAGGAATAAATATTTATTCAGTTTTCCCTAGTTGTCAAAAAAGTCAACAGGAGTTTTGTCACAGTAAGAAATGCTATAGAGAGCTCATTAAGGGGACACAGTCATCCTACATAATCACATTGACGTCTTTTTTTCTTGTGTTGTAAAAAGCATCACCTAAAATTAGTATAATTGTAAAGATTAAAAATGTTTCTTAATTTTTTTCATTATGTTCATCTTTTATAGCCCTTTGTATATACGGAGTTGCCTCTGTATAGTCAGTTGCCTTTGTCATTAATGTAGGTCTGTCACATAGGGGAAAAGATCAGTTTATAAAAATAGGAAAATGTGATTCTAAATCACAAATAAATATTACAGTGATACAGGGACAAGTTGAATCTACTTCAAACTCTTTTTTTCTTTTGAAAAATTGATGAGATTTCAAGTTATCATCCCTTTCACAGCCTGAGCTAAACCACGTTAGAGTGAAAAGTTTAGAAAATTCAAAAGAACACTGTGGGCCAGATGTTACACTAGTTTATACCTGTGTTAATCTGGGGTAACTCCTTTGAAGTTAATGGAGATTTAATTCTCTAGACTGACACTGGTGTGAATGAAGGCAGAATCTGGCCATTTTGTTTACAAATGAATTTTATACTCATCACTGTGTTCCCAGTGTGGAATTAACACATAACTTAAAAGTTGGCTGAGGAGATATCTAACCTGCTGCTGTTAATTTTTAATAAATCATGGAATACTGGGGAAATTCTAGTGAGGGGTCTGCAGGAATTGGTATTAGGCCCTATTCAACAGTAATCTGGAAAGTAGATATAAAAATCACAGCTGATAAAATTTGTATGTGATCCAAAGATTGGTGGCATGGTAAATAATGAGGAGGACAGGGTGATCTGTATTGATTGGTAACCTGGACCCATTTAAACAAAATATGTTTTTAATATGCCCTATGCAAAGTTATAGATCTAGAAGCAAGGAATGCAGGCCATACCTACAGAATACAGGGCTATATCCTGGAAACCAGTAACTGAAAAGGATCTAAGGTTGATAGTGGGCAAGCAACTGAACACAAGCTTTCAGTGCAATCCTCAGGCAAAAAGGGCTAATGCAATCCTTAGATATATGGAATAATGAGTAGGGGGAGGGAGGTTATTTTACTTCTGTATTTGGCATTGGTGAGTCTGATACTGGAATACTGCATCGGTAAAGCTATGTTGCTGTAAGAGCGCTTGTGTAGCATAAATAAGCGGTGGTAGGTATGTCTGTGGGATAGCATCTCTCACCTACATAGCACTGTCTACACTAATGCTTATGTCAGCAAAACTAATTTTGCTCAGGGGATTTTTTTTCACACCCCTAAGAACGTTCTGGCGGCATAAGTGTAAACAAGACCAGAAAGAAGATTGAGAGGGGACTTGATTACTGCATATAAGTAACTTCACACAGAGAAAAAGAGGTACTAAAGAGCTCTTTAATCTAATGGAGAAAGGCATAACAAAAACCAATGGCTGGAAGCTGAAGCAAACATTCAAATTAGCAATAAGGCACTATTTTTAACAGTGAGGATGATTAACTCTTGAAACAAACTACCAAGGAAGTGGTGATTTCCCCACTTTTTGATGTTTTCAGATAAAGACAAGCCTTTTTGGAACATATGCTTCAGCCCAGTGATTTTTAAATTTTTTGAGCCCTCACCTTTTGAGTTACAATTTTTGGTTGCACCCCCCCCCACCCAGACAAAAATAGACACATGCAAAAATATGCTTTGTAGCCTTCTCATAAACCTAACAGAGATCTTAACACAGCTTTAATTACATTACCTATAACTGTAAATTTCAAATACACAGATACTTACCAATGGCACAGCCAAGGCCTCCTCAGCAGCAGGCTACTTCTATATTGCAGCCAGGTTGCACTGCTAGGGCAGAGCCAACACCTGCCCCCTTGGATTTTCAGGATGGGGGAAGGTATGTGCAATGGTCTCTGGGGGTGGAGCCAGCGCTGGGCATGGAGGCTGCCAGGAGCAGAAATTGGTACAGTCATGGTGGATGTTGACACTGACCCTCAGGCCTGGTGGCCAGGTGAGGTGAGTCAGATGGTCGAGGTGTCGCTACCTCCCCACCTCCAATGGAGACTAGCACAAACCACCTGATGTCACCACTCGCCCCCCTGAACATTCCTCCATGCCTCAATGGGGGGCATGCCCCTCAGTTTGAAAACCTCTGCTTTAGCCAAACAGAGGTTATGCTTTGGTCAAACATAAGTTATTGGGTTCAATACAGAGATAACTGGGTAAAATTTAGTGGCCTGTTATAGAAAGATTGTCACACTAACTGATCTAATGGTCCCTTCTGGCTTTAACTTCTATGACTAAACTCTTTTCACATGTTGAAATCAAGGTGGGATTTAAGATGAAATGGTATATTGCCTACGCTAATTGTTTTTGGAGGTAGGAAGAGGACGATATTAATAACAGCTCCTTTATTTGTGTTTATTAGCTTAGTTCAGTTCTTTATGTCACATATTATTTCTTATGCCTTCTGAATTTTATATTTCAGCTGGAAATTTTGCTTTTAGCTTCCCTATACAAATTATTAATATGTATAAAATAGATCCCTTAATTGTAGCATTACTCTAATTACCTTTGCTCTGTTTGGAAAAAAAAAAACCTCCTTTTACGGCTACCTAGTTTCTCACCCTTAAGTCAGTTTTTACTGTAGCGAAAAATTCATTGTTGTTTCATTTCTGTT
Organism: Mesoclemmys tuberculata; assembly: GCA_007922155.1. Lineage (NCBI taxonomy): Eukaryota > Metazoa > Chordata > Testudines > Chelidae > Mesoclemmys > Mesoclemmys tuberculata. Next base: position 84,356,058 of record ML675604.1, read on the forward strand.
TTTGATCCTTCTTTTTTATCCCTATTATGAGCCACTATGTGGTTTCTTATGGTTCAGTGGATGTCTCTAATCAGAATCTGTTTTTCAGACTGTATCCTTCTGTTCAGTCCACAAAAACATGTCTCACGATTTTGTTTAAATAGGCACTATCAGATAAAAACAATGGCTCAGTTCTTCCACCTCTGAGCTTCAGAAGAGGAGAGGGCAATCAGGGAGCCAGTTATCTCTTCCTGATTCGATGCCAGCATGGCCCAAGTGTGAATTAGAGCAGCCTGATACTAGCATATGATCTCAAGGATTGACGGAGCAGGCCTCTGCTCCATTCTACCCCCTTCTTCTTCTGACATATGCTCTATGTGGGGGACAGGGGTGGCTGGTACTGCCAGCTTGACACCAGCAAGGAGTTCTTGTTTGTCAGGGAAATTTCAGCACTGGTAAGGCCCTTTCAGCTGCTTGAATGGAATAAAGGGGCCAGTGTGTAATACAGAATCTTGCCTAATATATCATGTAAATAAATGTCTCTTTATCTGTATTGCTATAACACTCTGAGTCATCAAACCTGAAAGATTTTTAAATTGATGGGTTTTATTTCTTTAGTTTCATTGTATGTCTAGATCACAGTATACATATTTGTTGCTGGATCTTTGGATATGGCTAGATCTTGGCTATTCATTTTCACTATTGTTATTTTTAATTTTTCTTACAGCCATCTGCTCATTACAAATCACTCTTACATATTTAACTTTGTTCTTAGTGTTGGAAGAGAGAACCATGTAGCTTTTTTTTTTACCAAACCACTGGCACTATGGTTCAGTCATGGACTGGTTAAAGGATACCTTACCCACAGATACAAAAAGTTTAACTTTTTTCTGTAACTTATATTGAAAACTTATGCTACTTCTTTACCTTGTTGCCTGTACATACTTAATATGTGGTAGTGTCCATGCAATGAGACTTTGGTCCAGTATATGTTGAAGTGCAGAATTCAAACAAGAGAAGGATTTATCATGACTGAAGAAATCCATAAACTGTTGTTTTTTTTAAAGCCACTTATAAACGGTATAGTAAAGCAGTTACTCAACAGATTTTACAAGGTTGGCAACTAGGCAGTAGATAAACCAAGCAAACACTGACTTTACAGAAGAATTACCTCAATAATATTGCTAATGATGAATGTTCTTGATTTCTCCAACATATTAGGCACAAACAGAACAAAAATGCATGCTAATGAAAAACCTATCTATACATTTTTATTGCACAGCTGATGTGTTCTTGTATGTACATACAATGCTAGGATACACCCACCCTATTTACATATTGTTTGATTTCCATCACACCCTTTTGAGAGTATTCTAGTGGTACATAAAAACATCGTATTCCACATTTAGGGCTTGTCTACATGGGGGAAATTTACCTGCGTAATTATATTGCCATAGTTATCCCTGTTTAACTCTCCTTGCAGACACTCTTATTCCAGAATAAGAGCAGCCATATGGGAAGTTATAGCAGTATAGATTTTAAAGTGTGCCCTGTTGTGGGCAGGGTTGGTCCCTCACCTTCAGTCTCTAAGGGAGGCCACATCTCCTGGCATCTGCGCCCTGTGTGCAGTCCAAAAACAAAGGGGACCATCTCCTGCCCTTAGCAGGGCGAGTCCTGGTTTCAGGTTTTAGTAGGGCGAACCCACAGTTCAAGGGCCCAACCCTTAGGCAGGGCGGGCCGGCAAATGAGAACAATCTTGAGCCCTGCATAGGGTGAGTAAACTGTTCTGAGCCCTGACCCCTAGGCAGGGTGGGTGTAATAATGGGAACAGTCTCTAGCCCTCCGTAGGGTGAGTAAGCAGTTCTGAGGCCTGGCCCTCGAGCAGGGTGGGCACGCAATTAGGAAAACAGTCTCTAGCCCCTGGCAGGCGAGCAAATAGTCCAAAGCCCAGCCCTCAGGTAGGGCAGGGCAGACAGCGGGGAACAGGCTCTGGCCCTCAGCGGGCAATCACCCCTAGGTCAGGGTAGGAAGGGGGGGAAGAGGAGGCAGGCTCACCCCTCTCCACTGCACCCCAGCCCAGGCCCCTGGCAGTGACAGGGTGTCCCGTCACTGGGTCAGTGGGGCTTCAGCTGACACATGCTGCCTTAGTGTGAGCACAAGGTCAGCCAGACTGTAATTGGCTACCCCTCGGCTACTTCCTGCCACCCTCTCCCTAGAATGCCTCGTCCCTGGGGTCTTACCCTGGTTCCTTGGCGTACTGTGCTGACAGAAGTACCAGAAACTCTCAGCCTCGTCACTCGATGGCAGGTCTGGGAACTCTTTGGACTCATCCACAGAGAGCAGCTCCTCCAGGTCACAGGGTCTTAGGGCCTTCTCTGACCCAAAGGGGGTTGGCAACTTAGGTAGCTCTTCCAGGTTGCAGGATCCAGGGGTCTCCTCTGGCTCACCGGGTTCAGGAAGCTCCTCCAGATCCTCCAGGCCCCAGGCAATGGGCAGCTCTGGCAGCTTCTCCTCCAGGTAATGGTCAGGCGCAGGTTCAGGCCCCAGCACCAAGGAAGAGATGTCCTTCTTTCTGGGCCACCTTTCCTTGACTGAGCGGGAAAGCCTGCCTCTTATACTTCCTGCCCAACCTCCCTGCTTCTGGTCAGGTGTTGCTGTACTCCCGGGTTCCTCCCCACAGAGGGTGTTTCGCTCTTCCTCGCTGTCAGTCTCTGAGGGAGGCCACACCTCCTGGCTATAGTCTGTATATATAAATACATACACACACACACACACACACATTATACTGGTATATTTCCCCATGTAAACCAGACCTTATTTACTTAGGATTCCCATTCAAGACTGATTCCTTCTCAAGACTCAAACATTTTACAAGTATAATTTTATATTCTGAGGACAGATTGATTTTTTTCCTCATTCTGGGAGGTAGAAGTCCAAAGTATGCTTCTTGCTTCATTATCAGTAGTATATTATGGCCCCTGCGACATTGAATGATGAGGTGGAAAACTGTAGGATATCAAAATTATTAACGTGATCAAACAATGCTGAAGAAGTTTACGTATTTCTGTGCACTATGAGGCTACTGCTCGTTTCAGTAATAACATGGAATGAAATGTAAATTGGACCTTTATAATAGAGGTAATCAGCAACAGTTCATGGGAAAATTTAGGATTCTCTTGCATAATGAAAACTGTTTCAGTTGATGATGACAGTGACTTAATAGCATGATGATGTATATAGTAATAATAAATTACTTCTCCCCTCCCTACCTCTGAGTCATTGGGCCTATTTTGGGTTAAGCATTATATGAGGGGCCTTAACAATACCCTCAAATGAAGAAACAAAGAGATAATTAAACAATTAAATATACAGAAGATAAATAGATTTGGATATAATTTTTTCAATGATCAAAATACAAGCACGGGCAAAAAAACCCAGCTTGCCTGTCCAATTTTTTCCACACTATTAACAATTGATAGATATGCCTAAGTAGTTTCATTCAATTTAATAAAATTACTAAAAACAACACATCCTACATGTTGTAAAGACATTTACTCAATAATATGGTAACACCTGTTAAACAGAGGATTTGATTATTACTGCATAAGATTTCTTTAAAAGTAAGCTCATTGTTTTAATTATTATAATTTTGTTTTTGATATTTACATACCAATGATTTGTAAACCTGTCAGAAAATCCTAAATAAATAGGTTTTTTAAAAAAGAAGAAATAGCAGTGTATAAGTCAACTGCATCCATTTTAACCATAAAGGGCCTGATCCTTCATGCAATCTGTATGTGGCATTCCAAATGAAATTAATGGGAGTTCCTCAGAATCATATGAATTTTATACCAGCGCAGTCAACATAGCTGTCATAATAAACTATAGCATCTCCTTCCTTTGCTCTTCACAGTGAGAAAAGGAATCAAACTCAAGGAAAATATTATTACATAGTCTATGAGAACTGGTTTTGAGCTCCATTAAATATATCTTAGAAATAATAAATATTTTATGTTTATTTCAGTACACTTTGAAAATATGACCTTAAATGATATGCCCAAATTCACACAGCAAGTCAGTGGTGACTGTAATGGCATTGAATCCACCTCTTGCTAGTGCCCCCTCTGATCAGGTGTGTCTGCAGTCTCCATTTGTGTTGACCTCTTCTGGCAGTTTCTCTGGTTACTAGTGACACAGTCCTCTGGCCAAGTCACGCACAGTCAGTATGGAAATAGAACTCAAACAGACCCCTTCCAGAGTATTAATCCAACAAAGTCTTTAAACGCTCTAGGCCCTGGTAAGGAGCTGTGCCCCCAGGACTTCCTCCCTGGAGACTTCACTCACTCTGGTCTGTTCTGACCTCAGCTGGGCCTCTTAACAGTTCAGGTCCCCTTCTGTGGGTTTATAACTTGCCAGTTGTAGGCCACTTCCCCAGTGGCTTATGGGGGGGACCCAGACTAATCCACTGCTTTAGGTTCCAGCCTAGGGACCCTAATAATAGCAGACACATGCCACCATGTCCCTTTAACTAAACTGCTTTCAGTTCCCTGGGCCACTTCCCCCTGACCCCAACCTTCACCAATGCTTCAGAGCTCTTCTGTGCTCAGGCTCAGCAGTCAGCGTCACTCCTCTGGTCCCTGCCAGCACTGAGCTGTCCATGGTGCTGCAGTCCTTCAGCCCACTACAAGCACCACTTTCACTCCTCAGTAACTGGCTGACTTTGGCCCTGCAGCTCCCTTTATGTGAGTCTTCGGGGCCCTAATTGGCTGTTCCTTGTAGCCTGTCTGATTGGTTGCTTCCCTGAAACCACTCTAGACTGCTTGGAGCACTTCTCTTCTACTTCCTTCTGTGCAGGGTGTAGTAGGATGCTGAAGCCTCCCGCACGAGGCCTCTGGGCCTAGTTCACCCCATCACATAGACCCTATCCCCTAAAACAGTGGTTTTCAACCTGTGTTCCATGGACCCCTGGAAGTCTGCAGACTGTTAGAAATAATCAAACAGGTTGTCCCTTGGGTGGATTGGGGAGACGGACCCTTTATTGCCTGCTCGTTCCACCTTGAAGCCGCGAATGAGCAATGAGGGTTTACTTTACAATTCTTTTATCCATAGCAGTATGTAAATGTATACATTTCCAGAAATTCCCCATAGACCCGTATTTGGTTACATTGACACCTATAAAATGAATATTAACAACTACATAATAAATACAATTATACCCACCCCTGTTTGTTATTTACAGGATTATTGCACAGAGCACAAGTACATTACCTTGAAACTTAATAACATTCTTTAAAGTATACAATATGCAAGGGAGGGAAAGAAGATAATGCTCTGTTCCCACCAAAGGCCTTGTGCAGGAGTAGTGATAGTTAGCCTCAGTCTTATCCCCTGCACAGATGGCCAGGAAGGGAGGAAAAGAAGAGAGATAAAAGACTAACTAGAATTAATACCAATTAGCAGAAACAAGGTTTGCCTGTGTCTTGACCCCATTCCCTGTAACTTAGGCCTGACCATTTGTCCAGCTTTTAACTCTTTATTCTCCTACACAGACTATGTCTAAGGGGTCCGTGAAAGGTTGTAATTACCATAGAACAGAATAGGTTTTCAACCTATGGTCCACAGAATCTGGTGGTCCACAGACTATGTTTAAGATTTCCAAAGGGGTCTGCACCTCCATTTGAAACCCATTGCCCTAAAAGAGCTCTACTGAGGAGGAAATTTTCTCCAGAGGGTGAAAACTTCAAGACGAATGATGCATTTTGTTAAGAACACCTTGGAATGTCTTCCTGAGAAACTTGACAGTTAGAATTTATTTCAGGCCTACAAAAACAAAACAAAACAAACAAACAACACAACTTTCCAAGGCCTCTGTCTCTGAAGAGGGACTTCTGTATATTAACTCCTAGAACCCTTGTCTTCATTAAACTAAGCAAATCTTAAAATGAATATATTTCTCCTTGCAGACAGTGACTCCCACAAAGATTCTCAGTCTAATCCCGTCCTTGTTATGTAACCCTTTCAGTGCTCCTCAATGCCTCCAACTCGCTGGAGGTAGCTACAGTTTCCCACTCTAGACAAATGGCTCAACCCAGAACTCCATCCATTTGCATAACTCTCTCAATATAGCAAATCCCCTGGCTTAATCTTCCTCTCAAAGCCTTGGAAGCCTCTTGCTACCTCCTCATGATGAATTCTAGATCTTAATCCTCTCCTCACATTTTTCAATCTCTGATATAGTTCAGAAAAAGGAATTCAGAAAATCCAACATTACATTCACAACAAAATCAAGAAGGATGAAACAGCATTCATTGACTTCAATAGGGACAGGATTTCATCCAAAGTCTCTCAGAATATGTTTTAGATAATTGACATACCAAAGAAATTCACACAATTTTCCAAGATATGTACAAGAAAGATACTCGCAGAATACAGATAAGATTAATTTCAACTTCTTAAAAACAAATAGATAGAGAAGTCATTTCACAATCCTTCAGAGTAACAAAAAGCCAGTGACAGAGAAGAAGCCATGTTTTAACTTCCAGAACACATCTAAGAAACATGCCGCAAATCAAGATTTAATTTTGTGAGCAGGAGACATACTGAAAATGATATCAGAAGTCCACACAAACTACAGTCTGAGAACAACTTGCATTACAAAATTTGACAGGAAAGGATTTGAAAGCAGACACATCATATCGTTCAGTAGGTACAAAATCAGCACAAAGCCTAAAACTCTTTGCCATCAACGTTGATGCTACCATAAAAGAAATCCATGAGCCATACAATTTAGGAAGCCGCTTTTCAAAACTCTATAGCAATTCAGCAAGTCCAGCCTTCAACAAAAGCTTCCAGAACTAGCAACCTTTTGAACAGGACAAAAAGGTACAATAAAACACCACCAGCTTTAAAAAAACCACAGTAAATGGAAACTCAGAAGTCACTATGTTCATAGCTAGCAATACAGTTGTTTACAGAACTTGCCACAAATACTATTTTCCTGTTTTGTGTTTTCATGTGTTTAGAGAACCACCTTACTTTCTTTCTACTTTTGATGTGCTATTGCTACCCTTTATTAACAAAACAGTGCACTTTCTATTTTAGGATTATTAATTTCAGACCACATCCTGAGGTCCATATTTAGATTTTACTCAGTCCCAAATAAATCCAATTTAGTTGATGGGAATTTGCTTGAATAATGACTGAGTAAGAACTTCAGAAGCTGGTTCATAGTTTAAAAGATCATGGGTAAAGTTTTCAAAAAGTACTTAACTGACTTAAGAGCCTAAGTGCTGTTTTCAAAAGTGAGTTAGGGGTTAGGCTTAGCCACTTAGGAGTGAGATTTTGTTAAGAATTTTACCCCATGGATATTTGTAACATTTCTCAGCAAATGCTGCACATCCTGCTGTGGATGCAGAAGGCTCATTAGGCAGTGGGAATGATGCAGTTTTGCTGTGTCTGGAAGAAGCCAGGATGTGGAGAGCCACCACAGAGAGTACAGACTCTTTGCATGCTGCAAAGCTGTGCTTCATGAAAGTTCCTTTTATACTGCCAGAGAGGGGAATAAGCCATTTGGGAATAAGCCACAGGGGCCTGACAAAGGAATCATACCCCTGTGTTGTCTATTGACTGAATTCTTCACAGAAGGTCAGGGTGTAAAATATACATGGAGTCATTCCAGTACAGCACAGTGACCTTAGAGGAAAGATTCTCTCACCACGGCCAGCACAGAATACTAACCCATGCTCAGTTACTTGGGGTTGTCTCATTCTTTAAAAGTCTGTTACAAATGTGAAAGAACAAAGCACATTAAAAAGTAATTTACTACAATTGTGTGCATGTATAATAAAGAATGCCTCTTTTTTTTTTCAAGCAATGATAGAAAATGACTGATTGTGAGGCTTTGACCATTATACATAGTTTTAATATTCAGTTCAGGGTCTGGAGCATAACCATTCTTTCTGTCTAAAGAGAAAGATGGTCTTGTGCTCCACGCACTGGAGTCAGATTCCAGATTCATCTCAAGTACAATTCCCAGCTCTGCCAATGACATTCTAGACCTTGGGGGAGTCACTGAATCTCTATGTGCCTGAGTTTCCCAGCCATAAAATGGAAATAACATTTCCTTTCTCTCTCAATATTAGTCTGTCTTATCTATTAGATTTTAAACTCTTTGGGGTAAGGACTATCTCTTTTTATGTGTTGGTACAGCACCTACTGTGGTAGAGCCCAAACCCCTGCTAGAGCCTTTAGTCCTACTGTAATAAAGATAATCAATAACTTTTTAATTTATTTAATTTATTTGGTCAATATTTTACAGCTATTGCTCTCAAAACCAGATATGTAAAGAAGAAAAATGTCTAACATAAGGCCAACATGAAGTCAATGGGCCTCTGCACAAGAGCAGGAATCCATGCCAGCAGATCCACAGGAAGGATTGGGACCAATAACTAGTGAATTTCAAACACAATCACAATCAAAGAATAGGAACACTGGTGAAGCATATATATACAGTTCATATGAGGATCAGTTCTTGGACTATGAAAACAAAACTAGTTGTACAATTTAAAAAAATATCCTGGCCCCTGTGCTCCGCCAAACCTGCTGAATACCGGGCTTGGAGAGCATGGGAAGAACAGTGGCAAGGTCATGAAGAGAGGGAAAAATTTGGCTACACATGAGATTTTTCTTTTCTATACAGAAATTTGTATCTCCTTTACAAAGTGACCAGGTAGCAGAGAGGTGAAAAAGAATGTGACCAGGGAGAGGGGAAATGGCTGCTTTATACATTTTCCCATATGAATACTTTCCAGCCTGTGCAGAATGAGAAGCATAAAGTTAATACTGCTTGAATCCAAAATCTGTTCTGCCCTTTTGATGCTTACTAATAAAGCCCTCGTATACCATGAGCATGGAAAAGAGAGGGAGGCTTGACTACTGTAATCCTCCAACGTAACTTCCCTAATTCTCACATTGCACCTCTCAAGTCCATTCATTATGAGACAGCTAAATGATCTTCATAATTTGCAATTGTGATATATACTGAGCTATAACATTGTCATGCTGGCTGGATTGGGGGGGAGCATTTATTATATTATTTAACATCAGTGTGTCAAAATCATCATAATTCATGAGATATGCCATGTCAGGTACTGTTAGAAAGGCTATAATGTGCTAAGTAAGATGATAATGTTTATATCCATGTGATACATGTGTAATGGAAGTTATGGATGTGTTTGATTTATCTGTATTTCAAATTGTGCTGTGTCTGGGCGACACCCTAGACAGGATGGCTGCAACACTAGCCTGCTTAATGCCCCATTAAGGAAATTCACAGGGCCCAGGGGGAGAAGCCAGGGATATCCCTGATGAGTCACCAAGACTTACTCATGTGTCTCTGAACTCCATCTTATTCCTGTAAAATTCCACAACCAGCATGGCAAAGACCAAAGGACATAAAAGGCAGCTGCCCGAGATCCATTCAGTCTTTCAGTAGCCTTCAGCCACCTACCTACCTCTAAATCAATTCATCTACAACTGAACTCAAGCTGTGAAACAAAGGACTGAGACCCATCCAGGTACTGGATGTACACCAGAGGGACTATATAAGCCTGCAAACTCCACAATTCTATTAGAAACATGATATATATGGACTTTCAAATAAATTGTATGTATCTGATTGCTTTAATTATTTAACACTTCTCTTATAGTTTGTCTCTTTCTTTTTATAATAAACCTTTAATTTTAGTTACTAAAGGATTGGCTGGCAGCATGGTATTTTGGGTAAGATCTAAACTTATATTGATCTGACACTGTGGCTGATCTGGTGGGGTCAGGAGAAACCTTTTTGGTAAAGAGCATAGAGTTTTAAATAACTGGTCTCTTTATTAGACCTACTGGCTGACTGGGAGCCAGAGACTAAAATGCAGTAAAGGGGGCTCTGTATATTTGTATTTTGGCTTCTTGATAACCAGTGTAGGGAATCAGTTTGTGGCTTGTTGGGAGGTCTGACTTCAGTGCTGAGAGAATCTGTTCTCCTTTTACAGCCTACCCTGACCTTGGCATTTTCAGGTGGCTACCCTAGGCATGGACGGGTCATAAACAGATTGCCCTTTAATCCTTTCACCATAGGCTATAAGAAAAAAAAAAATCAAGGAGATGACCAAAAAGAATTTTTGCAGTCTAGATAAAAAGAATAGAGCTCACTGAATATAAAAAGTATGAAGTTTCTCCTCAGCCTTGTTAGAGTGAAGCTTCGGAAAGAACACCAGAAGATATATGGTCAGATTGAGGTGGGAACAACCTTTAGCCCCAATATGATATAGATAACTTTTTGATCCTTTGGTCAATATTTTACATTAGGCATAAACTTAGGGTGTGGCCTGAGAGAGCCAAACCCTATCTTTATGGATTACTATATTAGGATGGTCAGCCCTTAAATCCTGAAGTTCTCACACCCTCCTCACCAAATTAATTGTTACCAAAAATGCTGTTTTCATTGCTACAATGGTAAGGATGCTGTTGCCAAAGGTTCAGAGGCAGAATCTATTGAGTGACAATACCAAATCTGATCTCATGATAGAACTGGATCAGACACAGACAGGTAAACATGTCTAAGTCCTTTTAGAAATCTAATTATCAAAGGATATGTAAAGATTGAAAAATAAATCCAAAGGCAGGCATAATGCAGAAATGGCTGATAAGTGGACTCTCACTGAATTAATTTAGACCCCAGAATATTTCAAATGGAATAAGTAGTGTGATATACATCTATGTGTCAAGCTGATTACTGGTGCAACTCAGCCCAAACTGAAAATGTTGTCCATTTTGCCTCATAAGTGGCTCTAATTGGGACCTTTCTGCTGTTGGCCAAAATGATCTGGTCATCTTGAGGGCAGATATTTTCAGCATTACTCAGCCAGTGATTATCCAAGAGATTGCAGGTTGGAAGTGACTGGACTTGGTCCTGAAACAAAAGGCCCTCAATTAGAGACAGACATTTGGGTGTCAAATTGAGAACTGAATTAGGTCCATGTACTAATAATGCCTTGGCCAGGCAGAAGCTATGAGGATCATGGTTCCTTTGCCTCTTTTCAGCTTTCTGATTAACCTTGGAATTAGTGGAACTGGAGGCAATGCATGTAGTAAATGACTTGACCAGGGAAGAAGAAGGATATTTATTATGGCACCCAGGCTGCAACCTGCCCTGGAGCAGAACCTTCTGTATTTGTTATTCAAGTTTTCTCTAAAAAGGTTTGTTACCATGTTGAACCCTTGTTTAAACCATCATGAGTAGTCTACAAAGTGTCTGCTGAGAGAGTCCTCTAAGATACTTTTCACCCCTAGAAAGTAAAAAGTTTTAATAAAAATATTGTTTCTTATGCAAAAGTTCCACAAACAAATTGCTTCTTAGCAAAGCTGAACTGACCTCCAACCTCCCTCTCTGGTTAGATAAAAGTTGCTATTGGTAGGAACTTGAACCACTTGATTTCTGATGGTAGCAACGAATACCTCGCAGGTCTGACAAATGGCTCAAAGTTCTAATATATTTGCATGGAGAGTAGCCTTCTGCGTTGATCATAACACCAATTCTTGACTGTGTCCAAGATGAGCATCCCAGGCCACGTGGAGACATCTGTCCCAGGGTCATTGTCTAGTTCGGAGGTGAGAAAGGTACCCCTTTGCTGATGTTCTGGGGGTCTATCCACCAATTCATGGACTCAAAGACCTGGGCATCTGTTCAAGTCAGCATATCAAAAGTGTCTGCTTGAACAGTACACTGAGTACTGGCATGCATTCAAGAATCTGAGGTAATGTTTGGTACTGACAATATGGAGCATGTGCAGTAAAGATCTGATATTGAGACCGATATGATGATACGATGGGCAACATTTTAAGTTACTGGACAGAAATGTTAAATCTGACATCTTTTCTTTCATGGTAATAACTGACTGCTGCTAATACAAACTAGCATTGAAAATAAAACAAACTCTAATAATTAAACAATAATGCCTTTCATCTCATATGATACCTACTCTGAAATAAAGCCGCCTCTTTGCAAAACAGCTTGTAGGAGTAAATGAATACTGTGTTTTGTTGAAGCTAGAATGTTAGGTAAACAAAATATCATTATCCATGTTTGCCAGCTCACCATGTATTACACTTGCACTTTTGTCATAAACTAAAGTATCATTGTCCTGTTCATAGTTACCAGTGGCTAGCATTTCCCTTTTATATCTCACAGCACAGTGATATGACTGTAGGTGAATATATTCTCTTCAGCTAGAAAGTGATGCAATGTATGTGAATTTCCATACAGCACAGTAATTCTTGGCCCTCTGCTCACCCTCCCCATTTTACACTGTAGGATTTCAACACTTTTTAGTTGATGGCTCTGAAACTAAAGAATAGCATAGCATTTATGACCTTAATAACTAATTTGACATGTACATGAATTTGAGAGTCTAAAAAACTAAAGGCCCAAACTTTCAAACATGTTTGCCTATTATACACCTGTATCTGTATTTCTTGATTTGAATGTGCTCTTTAATCCGTAAGGAACATTTGAAAGTCTCTTCTCTCCAGATCGCCTGAGACCCAGTCAGATACCTTAATCATAAGACCATCTTATTCACTTGAATGGGAAGCATTAGTATTCAGCATCTCTGAAAATAAGGTCACTTATTTAGGTGCTTAAGTATGTATGGACTTCAGACACTCAAGTTTGAAAATTTGGCCAAAGGCAGCCATTACCTTTGGAAATATGTATCTGACTAGTTCATTGATATAAAAACAAATAGGATGCTCAGTTATTTAAAAACTGCTTACATAGAGACAACAACCTTATATTGTTGGTTTGACTCACTTATATTATCTTAATAAAAATATTTAAAAAGAAAATGCTGGGGCAGAATTGTGGGTCTTTGCTACTTTATGCTTGTACATCAATGACAATAATAAATAAAATCAATGACTAGCACTGACACAGAGAAGACATGCTTCCTCTATCATTTTTTCTGTGTCAACAAGTGACATCTTAAAAGTTTCATTTTATGCTGAAAAAAAAAAATCAGTGTAAGATCTCTGCTCCCTGTAAGCCCACAATATATAAGTTTAAGATTCATTTTAGGCCTAATTTTGATTTTGTCAAAATCACAGTGACAATATTCGTGAACACATCTATTTGCATGTGACTATCCAAGAGTATTGTCCATTTTCTTTATTATTTCCCCCACATCCTCAGTATTCAAGTTGTACAGCTTCCAGGTCTGAACAAAGAATCCTCAATGCTGGAAGTGGAAGAGATATGGTACCTTAAAGATCAAACATCAAATTGGTCAAGTGCAAACCCAGCACAAAGTTAAAAACAAGTTTGACTTCTCTTAACTTCCACCTCTAAACAAATGCCAATCTTTTCGCTGTCTATCCCACCACTACTTTTGAACTTGATTTTCTACTTCCCCTTTAACTGAGCACATGCAAGCCCAAAGCTTCAAAGGCCTGGATGTAATTTAAAAAAAAAAAAAAAAAAAAATCAACCCATTCTTTTTGGCTACAATTGCTGTTTGCTGAATTAGTAAGAATGAGGAATAGTAGCAATCCAGTATTTCAACAAGTTATGAAAGAACTAAGAGCCAAAGGGTTAGCAATTGCATTAATTTTGGAGGAAAGAGGGACAGGTCCTATAGCTGAAGTCCTGTAGTTTTCTTACTGTAGCTGGTGAGGAAGACCGTGTTCTGTTTATTGCCTTCTGCTGGATGCAGTCTGCACATTTATGCTTCTTGGCTTCTGCTCTTAAAAGGCAAAACCCAATTTTTAAAATGGTCATTTAAAGAAAGTGTTTCCAACCCTATGTGATTTCCAAAGAAGGGCTATTATATGTAGTTTTAAAGTTATTTGGTTTTTTTGGTGCTCTTTTAAGTGTATTTTAAAACAATTACAGGTTTTAGAGACTACCATTTTTTCCCCAATATCTCCAAGTTTTTGGATAGGCAGAGGGGATTGGGTATGGCAGGAATCTCTTATCTGTAGATACCAGACATGTTTTCTAAAGATTGTCATGTAAAGTATCTCCTGAAACCTGTGTCACTGGTCTTCAGGTCATTGTAAAATTTATGTATGGATAATACATAAGGAGTACTATACATAACAATTTTCAGTGTAATGCCTGTGACTTGGGGCTGGTCATCAAGAGATGCAGGTTTCTTTCTGGGAGGAGATGTTTATCTTTCTGACTACATGTAAATGGAGTATTGTATGGATCACCATGGACACCCATTTACAATCTGAGCCAAATGTTAATGAAAGGATTGTGAAATCTTCCAGAAAAGGCATTTAAAAAATGAAAGTTCTGTTTACAAGTGAAGACAATGGATTTTTGGACTATAATTGTAGGTACAGTGCTACAGTTTGCATCCTTTATTGAGGAGATAAGATGAGAGTGTGGCTTATGACATGGAAAAGAAATTGCAGCCTACCTGGCTGAAAAAAATGCTAATGAGAAATACTAGATTCTAAAAATGTGTGGGAATGTTTTATATAACCATTGGGTTACATTTATTCTACTTGCTTCTTCTAAAGTTTGTTCTTTGTTAAATAAACTTCTTGTTTTTATTATAAATACATCTGGGAGTGAGCAGAGTGGTGATCCGGACATGAAATTAGTAAACTGGTGTTTACTGTTCTTTGGGAGTAGCAGACCTGTCAGTGCTGTGAATGCCCAGTGGAACAAAGGCAGGGTATTTCATGGGCATACTTGGAAGACTTGGGGGTTGGAGTGTTCCTATCATTAACCTGGAAAGAGAAATTAGAGCATACAGAGTCCTGGAAGGCAGTGATTATTAACTTTGACAACTCAGAGTTGGGATTTTGGCCCACAGCTGGCACAGACAAGGCTATCTCTTGCTAAGAGCAGGTGGTAGCAAGGTGCCTCACAACCTTGGATACTCCCAGGAAGCAACACAGCTAGAACATGGGAAAAAGAGGCCTGGTAGATGTTCATTCCCTTCTGGTCTCAGATGCTGCATCCCAGCAACAAACTTTTGAATTTCTCCACATGACCTGCCAGGCAAGACAAAAGGAACTCCTAGTGCAGCAATTCCCGAACATTTTCCCTCCATGACCCCATTTGCAGATGGTATTTCCCACTACCCCAGACAGCATGGAAGTTGCAGTTTATAACTGATGTCCCCCCTGCAGTTTGAACTCACATGCACTGTACATGCACAGTCACGCCACAAAAGGTCATGCTGTGTGGAGGGTGCCATTTTGTAAAGCAAAATATAATCCTCCATGCAATGTGACCTCATGCATTGGAGGTCACACTATGTGGAGGAGGCCATTTTGTCCTCTGCATGCTCATGATTGCCATGACCCCATCTGCTGATGAAGTGACCCCAGTTACAGTCATGACTTAGTTTGGGAACTGCTGTACTATTGTCTACAGATAGGCAGTTCAATACACTGTTTTCTAGAGTAACTAAATGACCTGCTGCTTATCATGGTGGTGGAATTCCCAAGGTTTGTCATCCACAGCAGGGTTTCATATAGACAATGCCCAGGATGCATTAACAATCACTCAACTACCATTCCACATCAAAACTATAGGTTTCACATATGCCACCTCTAGACTAAAACACCATGGGTACTAGAAACTGTCATTAAAAAAGTAAGATTAGATTCTTACAAAATAAAATGACTTCAGGAGCTGGAAGGTTAAGAAAACACCAAATAGCACACAACTTGCTTTGAAATTGCAAGAGCTGGCAAAACGGGTCTTCATGCATGACCAGTCAAGAAAGTCCTGAGACAATGCAGCTTAGAAAGTCTGAGAAAGCTGCATGAGAGGTGGCCATAAACCATTCAGTCCAGAAGGCTCAGCCTTGGGAATGGTGCAGCAGCAACTACATGCCCAAGGCATGCTTAGACCACCAGGAGGAATTTCTCAGAGGTCTTGCTGTGGAAGTGTGATAGCCAAAGAGCCTCTAGAGACAGGGCCAGATTAATGCAAGGCCTTTAGGGGCTGCAGCCCAGAGCCTCAAGCTAAGGGGAGCCCTGCAAAAATAAATCCAGGAGATTGGTGAAGTATCCATTCAGGGAGGCTAGCCCCCCAGCCACATCCCTCCACCCCTCTCCTTTAAGAGCCCCACCCTTAGCAGCCCAACTCCAAGCACCACAAGCCAGGCTGGCTGGCAGCCAGGTGACCCCAGTACCAGAGTGCCCCAAGCACCCTCAGAGCCCATGCCTACCCCAGCACTGCCCCACCCCAACCTGCCCTGGCCATCCCATGCCCCATCAGCCTCCCTCCCTGTAGGCTGATGGCACAGTCCAACCAGGACATTGCAACCCTTTCTCAGGCCTAGGCACCAAGGAAGGCCACAGCACCTTGGTCTAGGGGTATAAGCTCACAGCTTAAGAGTCTTTTAGCCCCAACCGGGACAAGCTTCCCTTGCATTCTGTAGCCCCTTGGCCCTCACATAGGACAGGGCTGGTAAGGAGTCCATGAGCCCCAGCCTTCCAACAAGCAGGGCAGGCAAGCAGTCCTTAGCCCCCAGCCATGCAGGCAGGACAGGGCTGGCAAAGCTCAGCACCTCTGGTATGCAGGTTCAGAGGAAGCCAAGCACTCCCAGGGTGGGTAGGGAAGGGGGATGCAGTCCCACCAAACACCACTGCATCCCAGCCCAGGGTCCTATCATTGGCAAAGGGGTTTGCCACTGAGTCAACAGGAATCCAGCCACAATACATTGACTGGTCCAACCCCAGACTCAGCCACTTTAGAGCTGGTTGTCCCTGGGCTACTTCCTCCCACCCTGTCCCCAGGTACCTGTAGCCAGTCACCTCTCTCCAGGTCACTGGGATAGAACACAGGCAGGAGACCTACACGTTCTTCACCATCAACAGGGTTGTCAGCAGATGACAGCTCCTCCAGAACACCAGTCTCAGGCAGCTCCTCCAGGTCAGGGCCAGCCTCAGGGAGTTTCTCCCACTCAGTAGTCTCAGGTAGCTTTTCCCAGCTACTAGGGCTCTGCAGCCCTCTCCAGTCACTTGAGGCCAGCAGTCCAGGCAGGCTTTGAAGGCTCCTGACAGTGGGGCAGTTGCTTCAAACAGAGACAAGACCTAAATCAGACCTAGACCACAGTCTCTGAAAATACACATCTACCTCCCCACTAACTGAGCTCCTGGGCCAGCCTTTTATACTTCCCTTTTCTGTCCTGGCTCCACCCCCTGCTTCCAGGTTGTTTGGCCTGCAGGGCCTGGTTCTGCCCAGTAGGGGCGTTGCAACCCTTCCTTGGGCTCAAGCTCTGCGGAAGGCCACAGCGCCTTGCTACACTCCCCCACTGCCAGAGTGACCCAGCACCAGAAGCAGACCCAACCCCGCCACAAGCTGGTCAGTCTGCCCAGCCCCCAGGCTAGCCGGTCTGCCCCAGGTCCCAAGTGCCAGCCTGCTCCGCACCACAGCACTGGCCTGCCTTGCCTCCAGGTTGGCCAGTCTGCGCCAGGACAGCCTGAGTGCTCTCAGCCCACAGAGCACTGCTGCACTAGCCTGTAAGCAGCGCCACAAATCTAATAGCCCCAGACCCACAGGAGAGTTAATCCGGCCCTGTCTGGAGGCATAAGTGATCAGGAATAGAACCTGGCTCCTAGTCCCATGCACTGTTCTTAACCTTGCCTTGCACAGGGATAGACATAATACCTTTAGTCATACCCTGAGAAAATGAACTCACAGGTGGTCCATGCTACTACATCTTTGGAAAAGATGTGCCTTGTGCTCCCCCAGTAAAACCAAGAAGGCGGAAAATCCACAATTATCCCTCCATTCTGCTCAAATGTACCCCCTCTATAGCACTGAACAATGCCAGCACCGTGAACATCCCTAGGGGAGTGCATGCAGTCATATGCCTGCTTCATGAGTGAGAGTGCTAGAGCAGGGAAAGAGCCCATCTCCCTCCTCTAACACATCTGCATTGGGAAGCAAATATTTGTCTCAGATGATGAGCAATCTGATGAATATCAATGTCACCTTCGTCGTCTACTGATTAGCAAATGAGCTACTCCACTATTTTGAATAAGAGAAAAAAATCAAGGAAAAACTTGCCGTCTGTACTGACCTGTCTGTCTGTGACAGATTGACAATTCTGGGGGACTGGTATGTCCTGAATGTTCCTATTGGCTCAGTTTGGAGTCTGTACAGTCAACATAGCTGCAAAAAGGATAGCCATTGCATTCTCCCACCTTCCATCTGCTCTTGCCACTGTGGTTCACTCAAACCCCATCAGACACACAGGAATTGCTTTTATAAACACAAAACTCTTCCAAATTTTTTACATGAATACTTGTTATGAAATGCTTCATGGACAAGCTTAAATGAAGAAAGCCTTTGCTCATAAGAATGGGCAACAGTAACTGCATCCTGATAGTCATTAAATGGATTGTATAGGTTAGGCAGTCGTTTTTTTAAAATGGGGATATATAGGAAAGCCAAGCAGGACTTTGGTTATGACTGAACCTGGCTGAGGAGTTCCTTCATGTTGTAGGGCTACTGGACAGCAGTGGGAGTTAATAGCCATGTCCACTTGCGTTAGCCCGTTTTTAGCATGGAGGACATTGAACTCCATCTCTTCATGCTGTATTCCCAGGTGAGAATACAAAGGCATCCAGGAACAAACAATATGCTGAGAAACCCTGGGTCAATGAGGCAATACTGTCTGGCCACAGGACTGGACCTATTGGAGCCTTAACTAGGCTTTCTGCAGGTAGACTTGTCTGGCTGTAGCTATGCTTTTCATTTTTGCCAGTTCTGTGTAAGGTAAACAGGACTTGTATTGTGAATAAAAATAGAATAGGAGAAAAACAGATACACAATTTTTTGCAACAGAAAATGTGAGTTACTGCAAAGTTCTAAATCTGCTGCTGCTTGGCCACGGTACAATACACTGTTTAGACTTTTAAGATCAGTGCTATATACACGTCTCTCTCTGTCTGACAGATGTTGGCCCAATAAAATCTAATTTGATAGCACTTTTCCTCAGGGATGTCACATTATGTGCAATATTTACACTGTGAGCCAGATTCTGGATCCAGGAATGTGTCTTTGTGCTTCTCCCCTGGCGTAGGTTCAGCACCTCCACCTGCCCCTCCCCAACCTTAAGGACACTGTGCCCTCAGGGGAAGCAGGAACAGAATAATATTTTTTCCTATGTTCCCTAGTGTATAGGGACTGTAGTTCTTCTTGGTTCTTAATTGGGCCATAGGTATGGGGAAAGTCCCACATCCTCCACCACACACTACGTACCTATTTACAGATCAGGAAGAATCTTCCCCATAAAAATCTAAATACCACTTTAAGGGAAAGCTAAACAAGATTATTTTGAAATCCCAAGGGTTCTGAGGTAAATATACCTTAATATGATTCTAATTTTACATTGATATTTAACAAAGCATGGCAACAAAATCCTGGACAAGTGAAAAAGACAAAGTTTACGTGTAAAGCATATACTTTGGGTGCTACTGACTCATAAATAATAATTGCAGCCCATACAGCAAGCAGGATAGCTCTACCACCAGTGCCATCCTGTTTACTTTATGGCTTTTTACCCACTTTGGACAGAACACCACAAGTGTTTATAAATTGGAAGTTGAGCACAGGGAGAACTTTGTGTTCTCTACATAAAATATAGGATAGCAATCTGACACTTAAAGCAGAGATGGAATTTATAAGCCCATATTTCCATGTGCTCATAATGGTCGCAGATATTTTGGGGATTGAAATATCTCATACTTACTCATCCCCATGTAATTTCTTCCAACATGTCCCCCCCAAAATAAAAGGTTTTAGAAAGTCTATCTGACCATTTTTGAGTGAAGAAAAGTTGGGACTGGTCAAAAGTTGGATAGGAGACACACAATGAGAAAAAGAAGTCTTTAGTAGCACACGTATGTTTCAGTACATCATATTATGGATCAACTTCTGCTCTCAATTTTTCAACTTTCATTTTAAAAGATTTTTATTATTGCACTTTTTATGGGTCTGATCTTTTGAGTGTTCTTCAGGTAAATAGGCTCATGCTTATTTCCTTTAAAAATATTATATGCAAGAACTATGCTAATACAATAGTATGTTTGAGATTTTAATTTCACAAGTCAGTGCCTACAGAGCTAATAGTTTCCAATGCACTCTGAAAGATGTACTGCAAATAGGATCTGACTACGCCAGGTGCTTCAGATGCTGAAAGCTCACCAGCCGATCTGGTAAGTGGCCTGTACATTTGCATAGCTGAGCACTTTTAAAATTTTAATTATGTACAGTTAGTCAGAAGCACAGGCCATTTACCAGACAGGTGAAAAGACCAAAGATAATCTTGAGCGGTTGAGTCAGTTGGGTTGGGCTGGTGGGTTTGGATGCATGTGTAAATCTGCACCAGAGCAGAAAACACATCTGCTGGGGCTGTGCTTGTAGCATAGCATACTGGACTATTATCCAGCCAGTCCACTTCTGATTGCAAATATAATTCCCAAACTTCGGTTGGTTTCCCTTGGGGAAGAAAACATTCAAGCAGGGAATGAACTAACTCCAAATATCAAACCTGAAGCACTGTTTGCCCTGCCAGGAAAGCAGGATTCCAAAACATTGTGGTCAAAAGTTCTTCTCTAGAACATTTGCCATCAGTGCCTGCTGTTTGAAGTGGAATAATGGGTTTGTGGCAGTGCTGGCTTTTTGGAATCATTATCAGGTGAATGCTGACTTCTAAGAAGCAAAGTAACATAAGAAACCTTAGATATTTAGGATGTGCTGAAATTTTGCCAGAGTGTTAAAGTTCTTCTGGCTATACTAAGAAAAAAAATGCTACAGGAAATAAGAAGTGAAAGTTATAGAATGCCAGACTGACCTATTATTAAGCTGTTGAATTCTACCACCCAGACCAAAAATTGCAGCCTGATGTGCCATATGCATTTGCCAAGCTGGCATTAAGGAACAGAACACTACAGGACTTCTTGGATTTTCTAAGAAAACAGTGTTTTAAATCAGGCAGAAAAATCCTTCAGATTTGGCAGGGTATTTGCCTTTCATTTGGAGAGGACTGACAAAGTAAAACAATGACATGTTTTATTCCCTTCTCTAAAAAGTCACAAGGAAAGTTTGCAGCC
Organism: Mesoclemmys tuberculata; assembly: GCA_007922155.1. Taxonomy (NCBI): domain Eukaryota; kingdom Metazoa; phylum Chordata; order Testudines; family Chelidae; genus Mesoclemmys; species Mesoclemmys tuberculata. Next base: position 84,377,178 of record ML675604.1, read on the forward strand.
TCTATTTACAGTTGCTTGGAGATGGCATTAAACGCAGTGTGCTGCTTGCCAGGCCATAGGAAAAATGTCTTTAAAGCCCAGTATTTGTTTTCACTATATATAGATTCTTAAAAAGGACAGTGGGTGATCAGTCATCACGGCTCAAAATCTGGGAATGTGCAATATGCTACCAAAAAAAGCTTGGAGTAATTACAGCATAACTTTACACTGACACCCTTAAAAAACAAAATCAGAGCAAGATAAAGATAAAAATAGCATCTAAAGTTTGCACAAAATGAATATTAAAGGCATTTATAATACTTTTAAAATTCAAAGCAATCGTATTCAGTTCCTAATTAACTATTCAGTATCACCATTTTAGTGATAAGGAAACTGAAGCAGAAGGATTAGGTGAGATATTCAGTCTTGGCTGTACTCTCTGGTGCACTAAGTCCACTTTGTGTTGATTGCGCCATCTGCCCCCTACACTTGGGAGAAAGGAAAGCAGATGCAGATTGGCAGCGTGGCAGAGTGGATCTCCACTGAACCCAATTCTCCGGTGTTGTAAGGTCACCTTGTGTCAATGACATGAGTTACACTGCTCCTCAGCAGCTGTAGCTCATGCCAAGGCACAGGAACAAGGAGGTGCAACCAGCTACCTGTTGGTTTACCACATTACCATATCCATGTTCTATAAGCAGATGAGAATTCACTTCTTTGTCTGTACTTTGTACTAGCATTTTGTTATTTTCCTAGTATGATTTTTCCTTTTCTGATTCTAACATATTTTCAGCAACTGCAGCACAATCTTTTGTTCTTAGTCTTTGCGTTATCTGTGGTAGCCTTGAAATGGATTTAGATGTTGTCTAAAGTGAATCAGAACTGGAAAGGGTACAGCACACACTAATCACAGTCACTGACTGTTAGTCACCTCCATTCTGGGTTACCTATTCTCATGCCTGACCAACCTGATTGCCTTTGATGAGATGACTGGCTTTGTGGATGTGGAGAAAATGGTGGATGTGATATACCTTGTCTTTAGCAAAGCTTTTAATACAGTCTCCCACTGTAAGTTAAAGTATCAACAAGTTAAAGATGTGTGGGTTGGATGAATGGACAATAAGATGGATAGAAAGCTGACTAGATCATCCGGCTCAACAGGTAATGATCAAAGGCTCAATGTTTAGTTGTCAGTCGGTAACTTGCAGATTGCCCCAGGGGTAGGTGCTGGGACTGGTTTTGTTCAACATCTTCATTAATTATCTGGAGGATGGGATGGATTGCACCCTCAGCAAATTTGCAGATAATACTAAGCTTGGGGGGAGTGGTAGGTATGCTGGAGGGTAGAGATAGATTACAGAGTGACCTAGACAAATTGAAGCATTGGGCCAAAAAAATCAGATGAGGTTCAACAAGGACAAGTGCAGAGTCTTGCTCTTATGACGCAAGAATCCCATGTAATGCTACAGACTGGGGATTGACTGGCTAGGCAGCAGTTCTGTAGAAAAGGAACTGGGGGTTACAATGGACAAGAAGCTGGATATGAGTCAACAGTGTGCCATTATTGCCAAGAAGGCTAAAGGCATTAGTTGGAGCATTGCCAGCAGATCGAGGGAAGTGATTATTCCCCTCTATTCGGCACTGATGAGGCCACATTTGGAGTATTGTCTCCAATTTTGGGCCACCCACTACAGAAAGGATGTGGATAAATTGGAGAGAATCCAGTAGAGGGCAACACAAATGAATGGGGGCTGGAGTACATGATTTATGAGGAGAGGCTGAGGGAATTAGGCTTGTTTAGTCTTCAAAAGAGAAGAACGAGAAGGGATTTGATAGCAGCATTTAACTACCTGAAAGGGGGTTCCAGAAAGGATGAAGCTAGGCTGTTCTTGGTGATAATAGATGATAGAACTAGGAACAAGGTCTCAAGTTGATGTGGGGGAGGTCTAGGTTGGATTTTCAGAAAAAGATTTTCACTAGGAGGGTGGTGAAGCATTGAAATGCGTTACCTAGGGAGAATTGCACTGGAATGCGTTACCTACAGGTTTATAAATCCAAGCATAAGTTGGGATAACTTAGTTGGGGTTGGTCCTGCTCTGAGCAGAAGGTTGGTCTAGATGACCTCCTGAGGTCTCTTCCAACCCTAATCTTCTATGATTCTATGATTAATGTAGTCTTTGACAAGGATAGTTAATTATTTTTTTCAAGGTCCAATTTTCTTGGTCGAGGTATAGTCAAGGTCCAGACTTCAGAGGAACATTTTTCATACCACAATAATAAATAATAATAATAAAAAAAAATAAAGGCAAGTCTACATTACAAAATTATGTCAACCTAAGTTAGATCAATGTGTAGCCACTGTAGTGTAGTAGAAAGAGGAAAGGAAATCCATTAACGATATTGATGTGAGTCATTATATGCAAAATATTCTAATAGTTTAGCAAAATCCATTTGGATTATAGAGTGTCTCACGAGTAGTTCCATTTTGTGTTTAGGGTTGAAGCTAAGTGGCTCTTTTAAACCTTGATGACCCAACTATGAAGAAACCCTCTAAATATAAAACTTTTGAGTGCCACATAAACTGAATATAAAAGCAAGAAGATTGACATTAAAAGCAAACAAAACCAAAACATATATTTGGAACAAAATATTCCTGCTTCATGCAGTCATAATAGAAAAATCAGGACAGGATCCCCTGGTCTGGAAAGTAGAAAGTTATTGAGCAACAAATGTTGGTTTATTGAACTTGGCTGTGCGCCAAACCACCTACTGCTGTTTTAGGACTCAGATATGCAACCCTACATCCTTGTTCCTTGCTCAATACCCCTGATCAGGTCACCAGAGCAGAGGGAAAAGGCAGGCAGAAGTTTGGTGTTATGTATCCTATGTCTGCATGCACTCCATATACTGCTTTCTCTCTTGCTGATGGCAAAGAATCATTTAAATGTATGATGGGAGCAAATACTAGTGGATTTAAAACCATTATAGTCTTAATCCAGTGCTGAGAATTGTAATTATAAGAATGGAATAACCCTTTTAGATTCTTGACCGCCATTTTGAATAACCAAAGGAGAGACTTCCTCCAGAGAATGCATTAAAGGTATTTTATTGAACTCACTGCTTACCAGGACAGGACTTTGGAAGTTAATCAGTGCTATTTAAATAGACAGTTAGCAGTAAATCTCAGAGTGTATGTACCTCAACATCAATGCTCACTGCTCTGATTTAAAGAACTCCCCATTAACCAGGCACATAAGAAACCCTGTCCTTACTGGCACCTGTTCCTCTTCATGAAGCATTTGAATTCAATCTCCTAGTCCCATAATCTGACTGTCTGAATATGCGTTAGTGCAGGGCTCAACAAATTTGCTTCAGAGTTAGGAGCCAGCCCAAAAATTAAGGAGCCAGACAAGGTGGGCCCAGCGGCAGGGTGCCCTGGACAGAGTGCGGTGGCCACTCCCCAGGGAAAAAAGCTAGGTGCCAGAACTAAATTTCTAGGCGCCACAGCGACCTGGCGTCCGGGGTTTGTCGAGCCCTGGGTTAGTGATTTATAGTTAAAAAAAATAAATTTTGCTTTATTTTACATAATAATCTAAGGATAATGCTCATGACTGGGATTTTCAAGTGAGTTGAAGGGAACTCTCTTCAGTTCAATGGGAGTTGGTTTTGTAACTCTCTTTGGATATGGCCATTCCAATTGAAAACCTGGTGCAGGCCTGTCGCAGCTGGCTTGGGCTCAGGGGCTGATTAATTGCAATGCAAACATTTGGGCTCAGGCTGGAGCCTGGGCTCTAGGATCCGGTGAGGTGGGAGGTTCCCAGAGTTCGAACTGCAGCCTGATCCCAAACATCTACACCACAATTAAACAGCCCCTTAGCCAAAGCCCAAGTCAGCTGGCACAGGCCAGCTGTGGGTGTCTAATTACAGTGTAGACTTACCCTCAGACTTCTTTGAAAAAGCCCAGTCCTTGTGATTAAATCACTAAGGACTGCTAGGGACCAGGTCTTTAGTGGAGTAAACCAACAGTTTATACAACCAGAGGATCTAGTTCCTAGAATTAATTCTTGCTCTGTCACAGACGTCCTGTAGGACCATGGGCAAATCAATTAATCTCTGTGAATTACCTGAAAGGAGTGGTTCAGAGAATAAAAATTTTATGATGCCATATATAGAAGTATGGGAGTTATAAATTCTAACTTTTGAAATTAGAGCATATTCTTGCTCGTAATAAAAGATTTAATATTCCTGTTGATAAACAATTAGTGCTTTGGAGCAAGTTTCTTTTTATATAAAAGTGCCTTCTCAATCATAATCCTTGCAAGAGAAATGCAGTCTCTGCTTCAAAGTCCTTTGAACCACATATAGCTAGATAAGAGTATGAATATTTATAATACATACATAACAAGATAGCTGGTACTTGTTCCATGGTTCTAAAACATGCAGGTGGTGTCATGAATATAGGTCATCTACTCTATAATATTATTACAACACTAGCTAAAGTATTTTCGGTATATATTTTTTTCCTTTGTTAAAAACAAAACAAAACAAAAAAAACACAAGAAATGGAGGAAACACCTGATTAAGTTTCTTCAAATTCCATTCCAGCCCGTTAGCACTCTTTGAAAGGCATGTTGTGCAGACTTGTTGCCTTAACTAGTTTGTTTTTAGAAACTCACCTTTCATATTTATTTGTGTGTCTACTACCTGTTTTGCATGTCAGAAAAATTGATGGAGATTGGGTGAAGTTACAAATAGATGTCACAGAAAGAAGACTAATCATTTGCAATATCCCACTCAGGCAGTTTACATACAGGTATGAAGTAATTATGCTATTTTGGACATTGCAAATAAGGAATAAGTTTTAGATAAACTTATGACAAAGAGACCAGCTTGGATCTCTGTAGAATGATTTGAAAAGTCAAAGACAAATTAGAGATTTGTCAGGGAGTAATGAGACCAGTGTTCTATTCCCAGCTCTGCCACTGACCTACTGTGTGATCTTTGGCAAGTCCCTTAACTTCTTGAATGCTTTAGTAAGACTTTGATACTGTCTCTTATGAGATTTTTATAAATAAACTAGAGCAATATAGCCTAGATGAATCTATTGTAAGGTAGGTGCACAACTGACTGGAGAACCATACTCAGAGAATAATTATCAATGGTTCACAATTGCACTGGAAGGGTATATCGAGTAGGGACTCACAAAGATATTTCCTGTGTATGGCTCTATTCAATACCTTCATAAATGATTTGGAAAATGGCATAGAAAGTACACTCATAAAGTTTGCAGATGATATGAAGCTGGGAGGGGTTACAAGTGCTTTGGAGGACAGGATGAGAATTCAAAATGATCTTGACAAACTGGAGAAGTGGTCTGAATTAAATAGGATTATATTGAATAAGGACAAATGCAAAATACTTCTCTTAGGAAGGAACAATCAACTGCACAAATACAAAATCGGAAATGTCTGCCTGAGAAGGAGTACTGCAGAAGAGGATCTGGGGGTTCTGGAGAATCACAAACTAAATGATCAACAATGTAGTACTGTTGTAAAAAAAAGTGACATCATTCTGGGATGTAGTAGCAGAAGTGTTGTAAGCAAGACACAAAGTACTCTTCCACTCTACTCTTCACTGATTAGGCCTCAACTGGAGCATTGTGTCCAGTTCTGGGTGCCAAGTTTCAGGAAAGATGTGGACATACTAGAGAAAGTCCAGAGGAGAGCAACAAAAATGATTAAAAGTCTAGAAAACATGACCTATGAGGAAAGATTGAAAAAACTGTGTTTGTTGAGTCTAGAGAAGAAAAGACTGAGAGGGGACATGATAACAATTTTCAAGTACATAAAAGTTGTTACAAGGAGGAGGGAGAAAAATTGTTCTCATTAACCTCTGAGGACAGGAAGTAATGGGCTTACATTGCAGCAAGGGAGATTTAGGTTAGACATCAGGAAAAACTTCTTAACTTGTAAGGGTAGTTAAGCATTGGAACAAAT
>ML675604.1:84383162-84462012 GCA_007922155.1 Mesoclemmys tuberculata
GTAAGTTCCTCCAAGTAGAGACTGTCTTTTATTATGTATCTGTACAGTACTTGTACAACAAGTCCCTGCTCTCGGTGGGGACCTCCATGTGCTATTATACTACAAATTAAGCAACAAACAACAAAATTGGTCTAGAAGCTAGTGACGCTTGGTGGAACTCTCAAATATTATGTCTCTTCATCTGCATCCAGCGAAGTCTGCACTGAGCACAGAGACGACTTTGATAAAAATACACACATTTTACATAATAACAGAGGGACTCTACAGAGGCACCAGACTTACAAAAACTATTGAAGGAGGTGTTGGATAAACTTGACAGTTTACTGACTCACACTCATTGGAAACCTGGTTTGATCTAATTCAGAACAGAGAAATGGAACTATATGTGAGTAAAATTAGAAAATGATTTTGTAGTACCCCCTATCTACCAGGTTACCTCCATTAGCACCAATCTACTTATGGGTTTTGACAGACCCTGTCTCCTGCTCAGCAAGGTGTAACGTCTTTATTTTCTTCCATATGAATTTGTTTGGTGGTGCATTCACCCCTCTTGCTCCTTCCTGGCACAGTCACCAGGGCAGGTTGGGAGGAAAATTATCATCATAGGGTAACCCCCCTTTATTTGCCAGATAGTTGCAGACTCTCAAGAAATGACACAAACATATACAATATATTCAACAGCGTAATTATCTTAAACAGGAGGTAAATATAACATAACAGGATAAAACACTATTCTCAGGGTCACCGGTGCCCATGCTGATAATACCAGATAATTTCCCCAATCATGTGACCTGATACAGCAAATGTAAATTAGAGTCCTGTTGTTATGCATACTTTGCAGGGGCTCTTAAAGACCTGTGACCATGATATCATCTGTGCATCAGTTAGCAACTTGGCTGACTAGGTTCAGTATAGCCCAGAAGACTAACAAGTGGGATAAGGTGGTAAGTCCATTGACAGGTTTAATAGGGAGAAGATAATGAAATCCCCAAACCCTAGCCGCTTGGCTTGAGGACATAGTTCAGGGAGTAATGCATCTCCCAAACAATTTCCATATCTAACTAAAAGATGGTGCACTCACAACTCTCTGAGGGATCCTCAGGCTCAAAGAGGACTCGGGACTCCTCAGTGACTGCAGAGGGGCTGATGATCGCTGCTGGCAGGTGTCCTCTTCATGCATGTGTCAGGCTGCTTCCGGTTCCAGGATTTTCCCTCATCACCAGTGGATGCAGGGCTCTGGGTTCAAGTTACAAAACTACACTAAAAATCCTAACTTTAGTCTTGCACCCCTAGTGCTCAGACACACTCACAGCAGGCAGCAGCCAGAGCAGAGCTTGCCATGTGGTGACTGATTTCACCTACGGAGCTGGAGAGCTAACTCAACCTGGCTGGGGTGGCTGTAGTTTTTCAACAAAACTCTCTAAACTGGGAGTCCTGAGAGCCATGTTGAGGAGGTAAAGGCCCAAACTGAGAGGTTTTGCTTCTAGGTACCCAGTTATCAGAGGGAACCCTGCATGCAGGTCTGGGACTCACCAGCTCACCACACAGCCAGTCCTGCCCTTTCTGTGGCTGGCTGCAGCCTATTCTAAAATGGCTTCTCCCGCCTCCAGGGCTGGGTATCTCACTTCCTATTGGTTAGGCTAGCTCTTCTTCCTTGTCAATCATTTGACTCTGCCTCCTCCTCTGAGCAAGCATGCCTTCTATCCTCCTGAAGCCAACATGGGGCCCTGTTGTTCTTAATAGTGTCTCTCCTCTCTCCCTCTGGGTTACCGAGCAGCCTCTGAGTCTGCCCTTGGCTTTCTCTTCTTACCAGGGACAGTGTGCCTCTCCCTGAGTTACCTGCACACAGAGCCCCAGGGGCATAGGTGAACTCTTTGGGGATTACAATTTGAAGTAGCAATGGAATATTTCCATTCCTTAGCCAACATGACTGATCCAATTGCAGTCCAAATACAGTCATAGGCTGAGCCCGGAACAGAAAGAAGACTCTGAGAATGGTTGATGCAACATAACCCTGAGTTCCTTCCTTCTCTTCCAGTATTTAAACCAATGATCCAGATTTCTACACCAAATGTGTGGGCCCTGATCCTTCAGACACTTATGGCTGATCTGCATACAAACTTGCATTGAAATAGCGAAACTGGTTGTAAATCATCTCTTTTGAAGGAAGCCTGCATATGGACACTTTTCTTTTGCTTTAACAATAGAACACATTCCAAAAATATCAAAATTCTCCTCAATGTAAATTAAAGTATCTTAAGACATACTGTGGTCTTTTTCTCCAGGACCATGTAATATATGATGGAGACAAGAATAAATTTTTACTGGGTTGCTTGAGGTATGAGACATCTGACTATGCTGCAAATTGACCTTTCATATATCTTTCCACACTGAAATTAAGAATAAATCTTTTAAAAGATGTCACTCTGGATAATGCTACAAACACCAATAAAACAACATGGTGTACAGGTAAGGACCAAGGTCAAAACCAAAATGCATTTATTGGTTAATCAGTCTTGCCACAATAATGAAAAAAGCTATTCAACTGTCTGATTCTGAATATATGCAGAACACAGACATTGTACCTGTCTTCTGGAAACTTGTTAAGCCCATTTATGATGATTATCTTAGAAGCACATACATATTTTAATGCTGTGCTAGCATCTTAAATTGCTATTCATCTTAATAGCATCTGAATTTTATTAACAATAAAACTGCAGTGGCAACGTGGATACAGTAGAGATAAATCACCAGTTTTTTTTTTCTGGAAAACAAATCTAATAGAAACTTTCACTCATGAAACAAACTCAGAATGAATAGCAGCTAGACTTCAAGCTCTTTGGGACAGTGACCATGTTTTCATGTATGTTTGGTACAATTTGAGTACCATGCCTCCCTGAGGCTGATTGGAGTCTCTGGATGCTACCAAAATATAAATATTTTCAGTAAAAATTATATCTGGGTATCCCTGATCTTTCGGTTTATCTAAAGTGTTGTGATTTTTAATTTATTTTTAACATTTAAATTTAAAGCAAGGACTGTTTTTAAAATGTAACTTAATAAGTTGCAGCACAAGTGGAAGTTGTTTTTTCTAATATAATGCATTATTTTCTCCCTCCTATTTTTTATTTTGTTCCTAGTGCATCAATAGAGTCAGTAATCTTATGTTATAAAAATCTCCTGCTGCTATTTTAATCTTTGTTGATCTGGATTTATACTGACCTCTGAAAAATTGTTTCAGCTAACCAGCCTTTTTCAGATGGGCTTAAAGGATTGCTTCAGCTAGTCTGAGTTTTGCTTCCCCTTCTGCTCTAGTTTTCATCTTCAGGATTATTTGGCTCTCTCTGTGGTGTGTTGCTTGGGGTGCTGCCTTCTTGGTGACCTAGCTAACCTTCACTACGTCTGTATCTCAGTTTGTTTGCCCTTTGTTTTGGATGGACACACTGTCATCCCTGCTTGATCAGTGAGGTACTCTTCAGAATAGAAACAATCTTCTATTTTTAATGTGAAAATTATTATTTTTTGCAAAAGATCAACTCTCTCAATGATTTATATTTTGGTTATCAGCACCGTACCAGAGTGTGTAGAACAATCATTTAATCTTTGCCAAGAAATTTACTGACAATTACGACTTCCATTTTATTCATTTAAAATGGATTTATTCATTTAAAAAAAAATTCAAAGTGTGGTTTTCCTCTGAAAAGTGATTATGCACCTTCTTACTTAACAGATCTGCTCCCTGTGTGAACCCAGAAGCATGTCTGCTAGATTTGCCATGGCAGAACATATACCCACCCAGCCCTACACTGCTTCTCCTCACACCCAGTGCAACACTAAAAGAAAGTTTATGCAGCTGATTCACAACTAGTGTAAGTGAGATGAGAATCAGGCTCAGCCATCCATACCACAGAAGGTTACTAGAACTGTCTGATCCACTTCAAAGTGGATGACCCTGAATCAGTACAGAAGCTAGCAATAATGTAGTTACTCTTATAGTAAAATCGGAACAAAAAGTGATAAAATGCCATCTGCTTTGTAGTTCATTCATCTGATTTCATAATCTTTTGGCAGGAGTTTGAGAATAAACATTTTGTCCTATGCTGTATCAGCAAGTTTATTTCACATTATGGTCAATAACTACAGATTTAAAACAGTTAGAAACAAAGCTCTCTCCATCCAGATACCACAGCCCTGCTTTCAGTGTACATGCTGCAGGCTGACAAGGGACAGCATCTCCACAGCAACTCATTAAGTCTCATAGGATTTAATTTAGAAACATACAAAACATACAATGAAGAAACCAAGATTAAGCAAAACCACAAACAGTCAATAATAGGATGATAATTATAAGGACTAACAATTGTGCATATCATAACAAGGTCCTTTGCATCCTGAAATTCTAGAATTTGCCATCAGCCGTGTAGAATTCCCTGTTTTTAAGATTATACACAAAAAAGTACTTTAAAATAACATTAGGTTTGCAAAGCACTCAAGAGCTAGGAACTACCTGTACAACTTAATTCAACCCCCTTATGTGGGTCCATTGTTATTTAATTACATGATTGCATACTATTGTTTCCACAGGTCCCCTGCCTCATTCAGTATACAGGATGGACAAGGGTCATTTAATGAGTGGCTATTCAATATTGCTTTATCTTTATTGAACTGTGTGGGGCACTAGGGCATATTTAATGTGCTTTATTCAAATCCTGCTCTAATGACAGAATTACTAGTGTACTTCTGGACTTTTCTATGGCACTCATCACTATAATAGCCATGTACTATACAATTAAATAATATTCCCAACATCCCGTTGAGCTCAGGGGGAGGTATTATCCCCATTTTACAAATAGGGAGCTGAGGCACAGAGAAATTAAGGTCAAACATATCCATTTATTTTGGATGCCCAATCTGAGAAACCTGGAACCTAAGTGTCAAAACGCTTACCATTTTATAGGTCTTAATATGTTCAAAGCTCAGCTCCCACCAACTTCAGTTGCAGTTGTGAACACTCAACACTTCTGTAAATCATGCCCAGGGTCTCATGTTGAGCACTGAGAAAATTAGGAACACACAATTAGTGACCACCTGTCACAGCCAGGATGTGGGCAGTCTGACCTAGTGGTCAAAGCAGGAGTCAGGCCAGGTCAGATACCAGGAGGTCAGAGTCTGAAACAGACCCAAAGGCAAACCAAAAGTCGAGTGTCAGAGGGCAGGTATGGTCAGGTTACCAGGAAATGAGAAGCTGGAGACAAACTTGAAAGGAGAACCACAAAGCAGTAAGTAACCAGAGTCAGGCCAGGTCAGGATACCAGGAAATCAAGCCAGGGAGCACAAGGAAGCAGAAGCAGGAAGCACAAGACACACAGTCCAAAGCAAAGTGAATTCCAGTTGCATGGATAATTTCCTGTTCCTGTGCTGGGTTTATACAGAAGCTGTGAACCAATTTGGACTCCCAACATTCTGCCAGTCAGCTTCCTGGACTGGAGTCCCCTGTTGGGGGTTATACCAGTGTAAGAATGGCATAAGTTAGAGGAGAATCATGCTCACTACTACAGAATTACTCTGATTTACAATGATAGAACAGAAATTGATGTATTATCAGTAAAACAAGTGTCCCTTGGTAAAGCATTTCACCAAAGGGGCAAGGTGGGCAAACTTTAATATTTACCAATATTTAGTGGATGCCAATGAAAAGGAGGGGAAAGTTAAAATCCACTTTTAGTGGAATATGAAGAAATGCTTGTGATTGTTATAGTCTATCTATACCAGTGATACTCAGACTTCAGTGGATCAGGAGCCAAATTAGCGATCAGCATTGCCCATAAGAGTTGTAGTAGTGTGAATTCATTGGTTCATTTACTATAAATATATATTATTCTCACAGCAAAATGACTGACCAAATATTCTACAAATGGTTAATAACATAGGAAAAGCATCATGATTGGTTAATAACTTAGATTGGTTAATAATTAAATCAAATGGTGTTTTAATATCAGGTGCTGCAAAAAGCCGTAGGAGACACATTAACGAGCCACTTGCAGCTCCCGAGCTTCAGTCTGAGTATCACTGAGCTATACATGGTTGCTCAAACTGCTTGATCCAAATGGGGGTAATTCAACTTGCAAGTCTTATACTGATATTTAAATACCCTGCAACTTTCTTTACTGTAACACAGTGGGATGGGTGGTTAAATGTACATGAATGTATTGAATCTCTAACATAATGCCACTTACCCAACTAAGCCACTATGCTAAACAGTCTTAATCAACACCATGACATTTGTATTACCATTGATGTAATGGGGACAATAGTATCTTAGCAGAACTATGACGACTCATATCCTGTGTATGTTGCTTTTAGTTTCTTTCCTATCAGGATGTCAGGAGTATCAGATAGCAGCCTATGGCTTTATATAGATCTGGAGCTGAGCCAGAGGTCTCACACACACAAACTAATGACTTTACATCATGCCACCGTTTGACTTTTTTTCCCAACACCCTTTCCTTCAGTCAAGATTTTTCGTTTATTGTTCTTCAAGCAAAATCCTGATTTAAGTTGTCCTCTCTTTTCACATAAGTCAAGGATGTGCTGATTTTGAACTTTAATAATCATCATACTGATCCACCGCAGGTATCACATAAAAATAAACCTTTGTTTAACATAAGTGTATTGTTACTTTTACAATAACAAATGGACAGAGTGTATAAACTTTCATATTTTTGCAGTGTTTGTTATAAGACAGCATGCTATTCCCAGATGTAGTTACTGTTATCAATACTTTTAAGGAGCTCATCATCACATTATCTAGATACCATTCATAATAGTAGAAAAGCAGCAATTCCTTCTCAGAAAAGAACCAAAGGTCTCTTCCCTCCTTCTGATTTAAACAGTGTTGGTTGGGTTAGATCAAAGGGCCACCACCCTATGATTAATTCTTTTTAAATATAATGAAGATGTGTAAAAAGAAGATGTCTTGTAGTTTACCCTGGCTTACAAGTAAAGGTGGTAAAAATCTTTAAAAAGTTGCCTTTCTTTAAAAAATAAAAAACAGTGAAAAAATGTTAATTTTTTAAAGTGTTTTTCCCCCCTGAAACACCAAAATAAATAAAAAGTGTTTTTGGTTTCCCTTTTTCCCCATAAAGGTGAAGATATAGCAGAGCTGCTGCAGTGGAATGTGGAGGAAGTAGCCACATCCTAACACACGGATTAGGAACAAGAGCTTGAAGCAGCTCAGAACTGGACTGCTAACCCATGCAGAATGTCACTTTCTCTCCCAGTAGTCTTCCACGCTTGTTGATTAGGAGAGGTAATAGGATTGAGGCTGTGGGATTTAGAGCAGTTCTAGCTCAATCTTTTGTTTTCTTCGGAAGGTGAGACATCACAAGGTTCTGATATTAATGGTATGGATGTTCCATTACACTAAATTGCTCATGAGGCCTGTTTCCTTGCTGACTGATGAGATTTTCATTGGGGAAAAAAAAAGGCATAAGTAAAAACTGATTTACACTCAGGTTTGATTGCTTCCTTGTTTTAAAAAAAAAATTAACACGCAGGCTAATTATCCATCCAAAACTGTCTGGTTTGCTCACCTATTTCTACCACGTAATTGTACCAACCTTCATAAGAACAAAATGAAAAGCAAATTAGAACTTCCCAACCCCAATCCCATTTGTACTGTCAACCCAATGGCAACAATAGGAAGTGCAACCTTTAATGTGACAGTGTCAGTGTTTAAGGCCTAAGGGACCACCAGATCATCTGGTCTGACACTTATATAGCACAGGCCATTAAACACCCCACTGCCATCCCCACACCAACTAGAAGTAGACCAATGTATTATAGTCCTCAGGAGACTATCATGAACAGGCAGAGAACAGAAGGGACCAGGGTGCACCAATCAATCCACAAGGAGCTTGCAATGGCAGGAAATTAATTAAATGAGATATACTCGATGATCCTAGCAAGTGACCCATGTCCCACACTACAGAGGAGGGTGATTCCTTCCCACTTGCTCCTAGGTCAGTGCCAATCTCCCCTGGGGGAAAGATTCTGAGAAAGAATTCTCAATACCATCTCACAGCACTTCCCCCTCTCCCCCAACTAGTGTCCCATATTCAGCTGTGGCTATCTACGATGCTTCAGAGAAAGAAGACAAAATGGTAAAAAATACAACTTCCAATTAACCACTGATGCAACCACTACAGCAGGAAGGATTTTTAGGCCATTTCCCCAAACCTATTGGGTTTGTCCTCCCTAGCCCTTATACCCATTTATAATAAATTGTACTTTTAATGACAAGATTCACAGTCATGCTGTAGTTTTCCTCCTATTTCCTTTGGTAGGTTACAGCTGTATGACATCATGGACTTGACATTAGACTGCCATGGAGCTGACCTGTTCTTATTCTGAATGGCCATCCCGGTAAATTCCAGGTCTCCACTGCCAATGAGAAAACTTTAATATGAAATCCCACTTTACTCCCAACCAAGGCAAAAACATGGTGCATTCAATATTTTCCTCCTATGTTGTTTCCTTTTTCTCTTTCAAGTTGCACTGTACGTATTTCAGTTCTTAGATGAATTCAAGGAAGGAGGAATGTATTGAATTATGACAGTTCTCCCTGATCTTGCATACTCACTGAAGGTTTAGATTTCTTTCCCTGGACACTCATGATTGGATTTCAAAAGTGCTGGGTACCCACAAGTTTCATGGAAGTCAAAGAGTTTCATGGAAGTCATAAACATTTAAAAAATAATGCATTCTGCCTGTGTCCCTGGTGGAGACTGAACATGCATGCAGAACTACTGTAGTGCAATAACCATCCAGATGGCTTTGTTCCTTATTTGTAGAATATTTTGCAGCATATCTGCTAGCAACTCCACCAGATCATCAACATTTACATCCTCTGGATGTGTGACTGGGTGCACTTTTCGCCAAGCCATTCAGTTTTCTGAAGCTGTTAGTGGAGTCTTTTATATCAGATTCAGTCTATTTACATTTATTTCCCAGACCACTAAAGTGCTTTTTGGCATAGGCCACGTGGCCTTTAACTTTCTTCATATAGTGTTTAACTTGAGTAATTTCTTAAGTGGTAGTAGCTGTTCTTTTTTCCTGATTCTCTTCCCGCCCTTAATAGTGGCCACAATACCTTCCATGTTCATGGAATCTGGTGTCTGTATCACCCTGCACATCTGTCACTGTACCCAGACTCTGTCAATTGTTATTTCTGCCCCATGAATTTCATCCCGCAAATTCTCGTGGGCCACAAACTCCTGATCTGCTCTGCTTTCTCTTTTGTTTTTGGTTAGGGGATTTGGGAGCTCTCACATTGCTATTCTTGCTATCTGGAATTCAATTTCATATTCAGGGCACTTTTTCTCGTTAATCTGTAGCTTCCTTTCTTTATAAAAGGCAGGGAAAAAGAGCTCAGCCACAGTATATCTACCTACTAAGTTTGGATCACCAAAAGCCCTACAGCTACTCTTGTAAAATAATTATATTTGAAATTTGTATTTTTAAAATATGAAAAACATGAAGACAGTTCAAAATGATGGGGCTTCTACCCCACCTGCAGTAGTAAAGTAGGTAGCTTTTCATAATGTTTTTGCTTGCAAAACTGAAAGTTTTTATAAAAAATAAACGTCTACAGCAAACTGATTTGTTGTGAAAATATTCTAAACTTTCATTCTCTCTTGTCTTTGGCCTGCTCTACACACAGAAGTGACACCAGTTTAACAATTACATCTTTAGATAAAGCAGTACAAATCTGTGCATAGCTAAGGCCTTTGGTCCAATTTTCAAAGGTATTTATTTAGGCAGCTAAAATGCATATAGGTGTCCAGTAGGATTTTAATTGGGTTTAGGTGCCTAATCTGTTTAGATGCTTTTGAAAATACTACTAATACTTATCTACAGCTTTAGGCATATAATTACCTTTGAAAATCAGGCCCTTTATGATTTATCATTGTAATTCTCCTGTCTTGTACAAAGACATGAAGCCTGGCTCAGAAATTAATCCTATTTTAATCTATGCATTTTATTGCTAGGGGTGAGGAATGTACCCTGTGGCCAAAACTCTTCTCTTTAGAATGCAAAGCAGCTCCTGAAAAACATTCTTGTGCTCAGGCTTATTTCCTACAACCTAGTGGATTAAATGTCTACTCCTAACTGGTTGTTTTCACCTTGGCAGAATATTTGGCGTATGGCTATGCTCAGTCTGCTTTTTTCTTATCTTTTCACATTGTATAGAGGAAGCAGAGGAGGATGGAACTATAGTCCAAACACAAAGAAGATAATAGACATTTACTTATATGCCAAACAAGAAGCATTTCAGTGTAATGCAGACTAGAGCTCAGATCACCCTCTTGAATGCCCCCAATTTGAGAAATTCATATCCAGGTCTGAACTTTGTGGCTTTAAATTTTCTCCTGTGATGAATGTGGAGGGTGGGACTGTGTAGCTCAAGAATAAACAGAAATAGAGTAAATAGCAAGTGCCTTAAGGCTGGGCTATAAACAAACTTGCACTAAACTAACAGGTTTGAATTAACACTGTTTTCCTTATTTCCGTGCAAGTCTGGGTGAGGAAGATTTTTAAAAATCAAAGATGCTAAAGCTTTGTTTAGTGACTTATGTGAAACCAATTT
Source organism: Mesoclemmys tuberculata (assembly GCA_007922155.1). Lineage (NCBI taxonomy): Eukaryota > Metazoa > Chordata > Testudines > Chelidae > Mesoclemmys > Mesoclemmys tuberculata. The sequence goes on from ML675604.1 coordinate 84,393,811, forward strand.
AGATACTTCTTTTAGAATAAAAGTGTGTCCACATAGTCTTATACCAAACTAAATAAATTAGTTTTAATTCAACCCTTTTGTTATTTTCTTGCAAATCTATCTGTAGACCAGCTCTAAATCCTTAATATAATAGACATATACCTGAACAGGGAGAAGGAGCCAACCATGAAATAGTAATTTCATTTTCGTGGGGGAGGTTTTGTACCCAGAGTATTACATTTTTATTTGAAAGGGAATTAACCAGTTTAAATGTAAGGTTACCAAACAGTTTTCTTAATACACAGGGCCAAATTCATACTTGGTGAAACTCCACTGAAATCAGTGAAGTCGCATCAGAGAAGTTGATAGAGTAACACCAGAGATGAATTTTGTCCTGTGTCAAAGTTGTCATGCCAACACTCCTCCTCTTGCCTGTGGCACTGCAGCAATATTTGCCTCAGTTTCCCCCTACTGTCCTTTGGCCAACTCTGGCCATAGAAGTGTCTTGGTCCTCCAGCTCTAGCTCTGGCTCTTTGCAGAGTTCTGCCCCTTCAAGGACCACAGAGTTCTTTATCAAAGTCCAACAGAAACATCAACAAAACAAAACCTTCAGCCCAGCTGGCCACATCTTCCTCACAAGTGCGTCTTGTCCACTACAGCTAGTCAGCACATCTATCTCACACTCATGTGCCTTCAACAGCTCCACTGCCCAGAGGTTGACATGCTCCTCCCCTCACTCAGGAGTTCGGGCAGACTTAAGCTCCTCAGGCCCCTGTCCCCAGTCACATTTCCAGATCACTCCTGGAATAGCTTCTCTGCTGTGCTTCTCAGCTTTCTTTCAGACGAATTCCCAAAGAGAGTGACCTCTCTACCTTCTCTTCTCAGGGTCTCCTCTCCCCAAATGGGCTCACCCAGCTCTTTATGGGAAGAAGCCCTGCTCTTCCCCAGCTGGGTTATATCTAGATAGGCTGTCCTAACTCTTCCAGGTACCAACAGGCAGGTTAATTGGCTGCTCAGGTGCATATTAACCCTTTCCCAGCTTGCATGGGATAAACACTTCGTCAAGGTCCATTAAATATTTTCAGAATTAGTAAACACAGAACTGCAAAAGACAGGATAAGCTTTAATAATCAACCTTCACTATCATACAAATAAAAGCATACAGAATTACTGCTTCAGAATTTGAGTTTGTTTTTCACACTTTAATTCAACAAGGTATCAAATATCTATTCATTGGCCATCAAATGAAGTAACCCAAACCACCTAATAGAAAACCCAGCATTCCAGTTTAGAATGTAAACTGATGATACATGGAAATAAAATATCAGTAGAAGATTCAGAACCTGATATTGAACTTTTCATTACATAAAATATTTTTATTCATAGCTGTAAACAAAGTGGGTTTTTCTGACAGCTTCACACATAGTTATTCAGTGCTGTAAGTTTGCCAACTCTTGAAATGCCTATTGCTAGATTCAGGAAATTAAATTGGGGCCTCAGGGCCATGTAAATCCAGGCAAACTGAGAGGTGCAGAAAAGACATAATTTTTTATGTCAGGTCTACATTAGAAAAAGTTTACCTGTATGGCTATCCCAGCAACAACTACTAGTGTAATGAAGTTTAAACCAGCAAGGAGTGCTTTTGTTGGTGTAGCTTTTACCATTTCCCTGAGTGAAATAAACTAGATTTGGCCTCCACACGCTTTATTTTTTCCCCTTCCTTTTCTTGGTTGAATGTGTTTCCCTTCTCTTTCTCTCTTCTTTTCACCTTTATTAATGCAATTTAGATTTTCTTTTATCTTCCTCTGGAGTGATGATTGTGACACATGTGTGATGTTCACTGGAATCAGTGGAAAAGCATACACTGACTTCAAAGGCCTTTGGATCTGGCCCATGATAAGGGCCTCTTATGGGGAGAGAGAGAAGTTTAAAGACTTAACTGTGCAAATATTGCATTTATAACTCACCTCTTTCCTGATTCTCCTCGCTTTGCATTCTGTGTAATTATTTACACCTATGCAAATGGGTGCAAATGAGAATGGTAACATTTTACATCAACTTTACACTCATATGCATCGATCTCAATTTCTTTAAACCTGCAAGACAATCAGGCCCCTGGAGTGGAGTTATAAGGGACAAGGTTGAAAGCGAAGTGTTTCTAATGACCAGAAAGTATAATAATTGCCCTAAATGCACTAATGGAATACATAAGTGCTATTATGAAACATACATTATAAAAGACTTGGATCTAGGCATTTACTGGGCATAACAGGCAGATATTTCATAGAAAGCTATTAATATTATGGGTAGGGCTATATCTTGTTATGTAAAGGTCCAGCCCACAGTAGATGGTGAAGAGGGGACTGTGAAGCAAAAGACCACCTTGGAGATGTCCACATATTTATAGATCCAAGGCCAGAAGGGACCTTTGTGGTCATCTTGTTTGCTCTCCTGTGTAACACAGGCCATAGAACTTCTCCAAAATAATTCCAAGAGCAGATCTTTTAGAAGAGCATTCAGTCTTGATTTAAAAATTATCAGTGATGGAGAATCCACCATGACCCTAGGTAAACTGATCCAATGGTTAATAACCCTGACAGTTAAAAAAGTACATCTTATTTCTAGTCTGAATTTGTCTAGCTTCAACTTCAAGACATTGGATCATGTTATAGTTTTCTCTGCTAGATTGAAGGGCCCATTATTAAATATTCGCTACACTTGTAGGTACTTAAAGATTATAATCAAGTCACTCCTTAACTTTCTCTCTGTTAAACTTCATGGATTGAGCTGTTTGAGTCTATCGCTATAAGGCATATTTTCTAATCCATTGCCCATTCTTATGGCCCTTCTCTGAACCCTCTCCAATTTATCAATATTGTTCCTCATTTCTGGATACCAGAACTGGACACAGAATTCCAGCAGTGATCGTACTAATGCCAAATATAGAGGTACTCTGCTCTGACTGGAGATTCCCCTGTTTATATACTCCAGGATTGCATTAGCCCTTTTGGTCACAATGTTGCCTTTGCAACTCATGTATGGCTAATTATTCCCCCCCTGCCAAAATCTTTTCCAAAGTTACTGCTTCCCAGGATAGAGTCCCCCATCTTCTAAGTATGGCCTACATTCTTTGTTCCTAGATGTATACATTTACATTTAGCTGTGTTAAAACACATATTGTTTGCATGTGCCCAGTTCACCAAGTGATCCAGTTTTATCTGTGTTATTTGCCACTCCTCCAGTATTTGTGCCATGTTTCTTCAAGGTCATCAGTGAAAATGTTAAATAGCGTAGGGCCAAGAACCTGCAGGACCCCACTGGAAACGCACCCATTTATGATGATTCCCCATTTACAATAACATTTTGAGACCTCTCAGCCAGTCTTTAATCCATTTAATGTATGCCATGTTAATTTTATATTGTTCTAGTTTTTTAATCAAAATATTATGGCTGCCTCAGTCAGAATTCGTCTAGGAGGGGAGTGCCACTACGTTTCTATTATGTTATTTCATGTCCTTTCCCAATGCTAGCTCTGCTCTGTTGGCTGATGAAGAAGAGGTGGGACTATGACTCTTCCTTTGATCCATCACTGTGGCAACATTAGATTAGTGCATGCCTCAAAGGGACTGTAGATTGCTCATTGACTCCTTGACCATCTCCTATTCCTCCCTTGTTATACAAAGCCAGCCACAATCTTGCCTCTAGTGAACAGATATTGTACTTGAATCATTGTGAAAATATTTATTTATTGCATCCTGTTGGCAATCTCAAATGTCAAGGCTTCCATTACCTATCATTGGCAGAGCACAAAAGCAGAAGCCTTGACATTCAAGACTAACTTTTCATTGGACTAAATGCACATTTTGAATACAGTAGTTCTAAATCATCTTGTAAAGAACAATTCACCTAGAGTGCTTGTTTATCCCCCGTAACTATATTTCATTGCTTTTCTGTTTACTTTTAGCCTAGTTTTCTTAGAAAGTGGCAAAATGGAATGCCTTATACAATGGCAACAAATCTATTGCACAGTTGTCAGGAGGCAGAGGCAGTGCAGCACTCATAAGGTAATGTCAAGGTTAGATTTACCTGTGCCCTGTCCTTTTAAAGAATGAAGGGCTGCTAAAAGAGGATAGCTCTGGTTGCAGCAGCATAGATGGGTGAGTGCAGTGAAATGATTAAGTAACAATGGATGCAAGCTGTGCTTGTTTTCTGTTCATTTTTATACTAGGTTTAATAAAACTCCAGTTTTAAAACTGTCCCTGGTCTGGGAGTGCAAAGCACAAGCAAAAGAGACTGAATTGCCATGATCTTATTTCTCAGAGAGATGAACCTATCTAAAAGCTGCTGTAGACTGTTCCAGGAAAAGCTGCCAGGGAAGAATTAATAGTTTGTGAACAATATGGCTGAGGGAGACATTGAGGACTTTCACATTGAGATACGAGAACTTTTATTCCAGCTAAGGGATGAGCATTTCAGAGAAGTCTGTGACTAGGCATTTCTGGGACAAATTGTAGTGAAACTGCAGCAAAAAGCCATTTTTTAAAATCAAATGTATAAGAAGCCACTTAAACAGTGAATAGCAGGAAGAGTTGGAAGATCAGGGATTGTTTATGTTGCTGGCATTAAAAGATAAGATTTTACCCTTCATTGTTACACCAGAAGAGGTGCAAACTGAAATCACAGAAGTAGAGACAATTCAAAAACAGTATGCTGAAAAATTAAAATTGCTTGAAATTCAGTTTCAAGAAATTATGAAAGAAATTCAAAGCCATCACTCTGTGAAAAATGTGTCATTCATACCCCTGAAAACAGAATCAGTTTTAAAGCAAAACTTTAAAATAACAGAACAGACTGGGAATTCCTACCAAAAGGACAGGTTAAGCCTAAGTAGTCTGGCTCATTAAATTGAAAGTGGGATTTCAAAGGGGTAAAGTGAGGCAGAGATAGCAGGAGCTGTAATCAGGGCAATTTGTCCAGGACTGTACATCAGGAGTTATTTGGAGGGAAAAACTAATATAAACCTGCCAAAACTGAGGTAACAGTATGGATCACAAAATCAATGTGATCCTTGTCTTCACCAGTAGTATGTGTCTAAAAAAGGAATGGTAGTCTACAATTCTATTAGGAATTGAATTAAAAAACACACACCAGACATACAGCCCATCCCTTGAATCCAAGATGTTCATAATGGATTAAGAAGTAAATCTTGGTTCTCCATTTTAGATCAAGGGAAGGCCTATTGTTAAGGTTTCATGGCTGAACAAAGCCATCACTTCACAGCCTTCATTTCTCCATGGATTAGAATGGGTTAGAATCTGATTTCTGTTAACAAATGCACCTGCTGCTTTCCAGCAGTGTATGGAAGAATGCCTTACAGAATTTAGGAATGAGGTGTATGTTCCATACCTGGATGATATCCTTGTGTAAAGTGACACTTCTGAAGAACACATGAGAATATAATCAGAGTATTGCAACAGTTACAGAAGCATGGAATTAAGCTGAAAGCTTCTAAATGTGACCTCTTTAGGAGAGAAGTATTTTAGTTGGGGAATGGTGATTATCATGCTGTCTGGAGTGATTCACGACCACGAGTGCAAGCCTCAGGGCAGACTGCCAAGAAGCAGGGCAGGGACACCAAACTGACTGTATGTTCTATAATTACATTTCACCAATTCAGTAACAAGTGTGAATTCCTAAAGCACCATGGAGTCACAGAGAATCCCCTTGGGTATTCCAATCTATCTTGCCACCCTGGCAAACTGGATTTAGTGATGGTTGGTTACTTACACCATAAAATCACACCACAATTCAGGTTACTCTCAGGCCCAAGGGACCAGTCACTTACCCCAGGTCAGTCGCTACCTTAGATACCACACTAAAGACAACGCTTGTAGCCAATCGTGTATCAAACTAATTAAGGAGTTATTAACTAGGAAAAATAAATGAGAGAGTTATTTACAGATTAAAGCAGGCAAACATATATACACAAATGAGTTACAGTCTATGGTTTTGAAATGTGACAGGGTTGTAGTAATATGTCAACACTGAATATCTTTTAGGGGTAATCCAGGTTGACCCTGAGGAATCTCTGCTTCTGTTTCATAGCTGTAAGAGTCCAAACAGCAAAAGAGATTAAATATTTTCTTGTCAGATAATCTTTTCTTTCTTTCTTCCAGAATTTAAGATGATGGGATGAGCCGTTTTGCATGTAACCTCTTAATGGGTGTGAAGAAGCAATTAAACTCTTTGTATTGTGATGTTCCACAGTGGCCCATTTGGTTTTGCTAGGTCTTCTTGATGAGCAGGAGACAATCCCTCCCTCCCTCCCATCATCTACTTATGTGATGTTTCTTGAATATTTTACTGCACCATCATCTCCACTTAAAACATAGGGGGCAGATAGTGGTAATTGGATAATGAATGCCCAGAAGAGTCTTTGTTCATTACTAGCCAAATCTAATGCCCAATGAAATCAACAAGAGTCTTTCCATTGACTCTACTGGGTGCTGAGTTGGACCATCAGAGTATGGAAAGGAGGGTGATCCATTATTTCCTGTCTGCCACTGCATCTTCCTCATTAGTGCAGGAGCTGTTGAGAGAGCAAGTCAATTTCTTACAAATAGGCCTTTTTTCAGATCTTAGGACCACTGTGCAAGACCAGCACATGCCTTATCCATGCCAAGCTGCCATGTGTCTGAAAGTCTCCCTGGAGCTGCTTATCCTGACCCAGAAAAATCACAAAAGGGGAATTACTACTGCCTAGAGTATCTGTAATGCACAATGCTTTAGGCATCATAATTTATACTGCCCTGAATGGAGACCATGCCATGTAAAGTACCTGTTCCTCCAATTCATTCCTCACCACCCTGGATCATGACTCACACAGACAGGTGGAATGTTTCTTGCATAGCAACCAGAAAGAAGATTAATGGTATGACTACATTTCAATAAAATGGCATCGAGTCGCAGAGCCCAGGTCAATTGACTCAGGCTGAGGGACTAAAATTGGAGTGTAGATGTTTGGGAGACCTTTCTCCCTTGTGGGGTCTCAGAGAGCTTGGGCTTGAACATATACATTGCAATATTTAGCCCCACAGTATGAGCCTCATGAGCCAAAGTCAACTGACCAGGGCCAGCCACATCCAAGCTGCATGTCTTTTATTGCAGTGTAAATGTACCCAAAGACAGGTAGTGAGGAAGAGGGAATAACTCATATAGACTTACCTTTTCTCCCATGCAGTTCCTCCATGCCCTATCTGTGTGCTCTGGCTTGCCTCTAGCCTACACAGGTGGAGGTGATCATTTGCCCTAAGTAACTTTCAGACAATTTCATTTCACATTGTAATTAAAGCATAAATACTGGCTAGGGCTTTAAAAAGGAAGATTTAATGTTTAGAAAATTTAGTTATTACCACACAATCATGTAATCCTGTTTCCTGACAGGCTTTGGGATTTTATTCCAAGAGCTGCATTTTAATAAACCTTTGTGCATTATAAAACAAAAGCACTCTAAATATGTTGTGACTAAAGATGTGTCAAGGATTTAATTTGCAAGTTTGTAATTATGACTGGAGCATAGCCTGTATATCTCATTTTGACATGTGTAACATAGCGATTGCTTCTTTAGTCCCTATTCAGGCATAATTCCCATACACAGTAACAGGAGCTTTGCCTGAGTAAGATGGCCAGGATTGGGCCCAAATTCAGTAAAACAGTCCATAGTCTCAATTAGTATTTTTTTAAATTCACTTTTTCTAGCTTCTGGTTAAAAAATATGAAGGGACTGGAACTGAGTTATGGGCTGCCCAGCAGTAAACAGCCTTAAACAGTCTCTTGCAGAGAGTGTATACTGGTAAATCAAGCTCTTGTCTCTTTTTGGAAATACACGTATTGATCATGAATCAACTACTTTGCTGGAGGGTAAACGATTAGTCATTTGGGTTAATTAAAATGCCCTGTGAATTGATTTTTAGTCTGAATTTCACTGCTTGTTCCTGAAATGATAATTAAAATACAAACGTTTATATATGTATTTGACAGTATGGCCATGCTTTGAACTATCTCAAGAATTCCTAACATTATGAAGTATTCTTCATGCCATGCTACCAGATTGGAATTGTGCACTACTGCATATTCAACTTAACAAAAACAAGGCTTGCACTATAACAGTTTTATTCCTTATGTATAAATCAAAAAGTGAAGACATAGTAAAAGTTAAATATATCTTTTGTTTACTTTGTGTTTTTTGCTAATTTAGAATAAGAAGCAGTGAAACTGTAGCTAAGAGACAACACGGGGTAGGAGTCAGCATGGGAAGGAAATGGGACAGTAGTAGAAATATCATATGGGGCATGAATAAAAAGATGGGAAATGTATAACATAGGGTGGGAGAAACAGGGGAAGAAGAAACATTAGTTAAGTAGAAAAAGAAACACTATGGGTAGAAAGAAGAGCAGAGGATACAGAGAAAGAGAGACAGAAATCCATCTTCCTCAAGTCAGCACATCCTGTCAGTTAGACAGGAAATGCCCCTTCCAGAAGTCGAGGGAGTTACACAGGTGATATAGTTAGCCCAATGACTCTTGTCAATCAGTGAAAGAAATCAGTCCACTGACTCCAGATACACTGTAGGATTCACTGAGTAATAATATGGATGAGATAGCGATGTGTCAGTCAGAGTCCAATGAGGCATGCACAGAGGAGGACTCTGTGGATAGTCACTTTTGTAAAGTTAAATAAATATGAACACATATAAGTATCTATGATGAAGGTGGAATAAATAATAGTCATGAACAGCAACAATATTAGGTGTGGGGCAAATGAGAGAGTTTAAAGAAATGAGACAGGGAATAGAAAGATAAAATAGGGAAACAACACATGATCTCGCTGTGAGGTCTATTTTTTTAATGCAGAGACTTATACTCACCTTTTCCTGAGGTGAATTTAAGCACAAAGTACTGATTCTTAAAGCCACTAACCCGAAGATTGCTTAGTTATTACGCACAGTATCTCTGATACAAACAGCTGATGATGTAATGCCCTGTTAGATAATAAAAACTGACGAATTTTTTGTGATGGCTAAGAGTCTGGCTGAATGTGCAGCAGCTACCTGTCAATATTTCACGGCCTGACTTACTCATCCTACCTCCTTACTGTTGTGAATCATCTGAATGAACTGAGGTTAATATTTGCAAAGTTGCAGGCTCAAAGTTGAGTGCCTGGAATCCATAGTTAGGCCCTGAGATAAGTGGCCTGGGTATCAGGAATGCTGATAACTCAGTCAGTAGGAGTTGCAGATACTCAGTGTGATATATCTCAGGGTACCTAGGACTATGAGTCACTTTGTTACCCCTGTGCCTCCAGCACGATGGAGAATTGCTTGTGTTTAACTGGATGGCAGCTCCTTGACACAAGCAGCCCGTTAGCGGTTCTAACAATTTCCTCTGGGCTAAACCAGCCCTTATTTTGGCTTGCAGATTTGTAATAGGTGCACCCCTGTCCCCATGTCCCTTTGACTCATAGACAATAAGGACAGAAGGGACCATTAAGATCAGCTAGTCTGACCTTCTGCACAACACAGGCCACAGAGCTTCACCCATCCACTCCTGTAATAGACACCTAACCAAAGACGGAGTTATTGAACTCCTCAAATAATGATTTAAAGACTTCCAGGTACAGAGAATCCACCAGTGACTGACCTGTGCCCCATGCTGCAGAGGAAGGTGAAAAACATTTGAAGCATTCCCCTGTAGTGTCCAGCTCTTTATCCACTGAACAGTCACAAAAATACCTGGTCTGCTATCCCAAAGGTAACAGTGTATACACCAGCTTGTATGCTTCAACTCAGGATTAGCTTCTTGCTTAATACCACAGCACTGAATTATATTTATAATGAAAACAACAATATGTTTATTAGCAATGATTCAAGACTCAAGAGATATTGAGTAATGATAATGAAAACAAAAGGTTATATGTAAAACAAAATCATAGCCTGCTTTTTAAAGACCAAACTTAAGATGCTAACCTCTTGTCTAATGAAATTTATCTCACCCCTAGCCTTTTGCAACATATTCAACCATGGCTGGTTGTAATCTCATTTTCATGAATGTAAATACACTGCCTAGGTACAGGATGGTGGGATGTCACCTTTGTTCCCCAAATATAGTCCAGCAAACCTTTGAAATATATATCAAAGTTTTCTGCCTCCTCCCCCATCCCCACTGTGGTTTTATACCTCTAAGTTCCTTTCTGAATTTCTTATCCTCCATCTTTATTCAGCTTAGATGGGTGACGGGAGATCCACTGGGAATGAGGTAATACTTATTTTACATTTAAAAAAGACAGGTGAATACATATTTTTTGTCTGATAGGACACCTGTTTGTCCACCTCGGCTATGATATAGAGTCTAAGAACATATTTTCAGTACACAGTATACTCCCAATTATCCAAATAGCCTGGGGGAACACAGATTTTATTTGGATAATCAGAAGTTCAGATAGTCGAGAGGGCAGGAGCAGCAGATCAGGAAGCACTCTGCACTTCCTCTCTCTGGGCGCCACTCACCCATCTCAGTCTGGTTAGTCAGTAGAAATGCCTCCAAGGCCTGCTGCTAGTCAGAGCACTGCAACAACCCCTTTCTCCAAGGAAACTTTAGCTTCAAATTTCAGAACAGAGCTTAGGACTTTCTGATGTGCAGTTAAATGAGATTATGAACAAGCAAATGATGAGACAGTTCCATGCTACGTGGTGAACAGAGACATGAAGTTTAAAAAGGGAAAGGCTGTTTTAATTGTATAGCTGGGTTCTTAGTAACATTTGGGTAACTCACATGGCCCAACATTTGCAAACACAAAACCAGTAGACTAATTTGCATACACGTGTTGCCTGAATTCTACTCCCATTTATTCCATACACCTCAACTTTAGTTCATTTCATACTCATTCATTCCACCCACACCTCACTCTGCAGCTATCCCTGAATTCATTCTGCAGCTCGTCACACACTAATTCCAGGGTCTGGCAGAGGAGGGAATTGAAACTATGTATCCAGAATTCCAGGCTTGCATGCTAACCATTGGATCATCCTTCCTTTGTAGTCTTCAGTGACCATATATTGTTGTGAAAATATTCTTTAGTTATGGGCCAGATTCTCTGCTGGTGAAAGTGGGCAAAACTCCATTGAACTCAGTGGTGTTGTGTTGATCTGAAATCGCAGAGCATTTGGCTTGTAGATTTCTTCTAAAGCTAATAAATTTCAAAGGTGAAATTAGGCAGCTAATAAACTGCAATGAAACCCCTAGCTGTCTGAGAATAGTCTAGAAAAAAAAAAGACACTATGACCCCAGCATTTAGGATAATATCAGCTTAGTTTGTGGAAAATTTGCTTAGTAGCTTCTGGTATGGAGCTTATTCTGTGACAGTAAATATATGGCAGCTCAGAGACTTTCCTGCTCAGAATTAAACAAAACAAAACAAAACGACTCGGAGCACATAGGAATAGCCAGGACCAAATAGTTCCTATGCGTCTCTAAGCAGCAACAAGGCTGCACCTCTAGAGCCTAACTAAGGCATTTGAAAGAAGGGGGAAGCTACTTCTCTACCATACTTGATACTTTTCTCCCAACCATATAAAATCCCTTCTGTGGGGGCTTCATAGGTTCCAGCTCCGTATTTCAGTGGAAGAGAGCAGGAGTCGAAGGGAGAGTGACAGAGGACACAGCTCCCCCTTCTCTCCCTGGTTTGGCTGAGATACAGTCCTCCCTCTCCCAATAGGCTGGTGCAGTGAGAGTTCCCTCTCCTGCTTCAGTTTACTTTAATCACTGGAAGGGAGAAGTATGTGCATATGGGAAGGAGGATGTGGTGGCAGCCAGACTTCAAGGGGCACAGGAAGCCTGGTAGGGACACATAGCAATGCAGAAACAAGAGGCCTACTTATGACCCTTTCCTAGCCTCTAGCTGATCTGCAGTCCATGGGTTTTCGGCGATGGTGGAATCCTGCTCTTAGTGGAAGAATCGCTATTGAGGAGTAAGCCACACAGGGGAAACTGGTACAAAGAAACATAATGTTTGTATTCCAAACCATCAAGAATTATTTAACTCTAGAACAAATTACCTAGTACTCCTCAGAAGGAAAAGAGACTTGAAAAGTCACTTTGTGAAACAGAATTTGTCTTCTGTATATCCCTGTTTGATTAGCGTAATGCCTGTGATCTACTAGGTGCTTAACAGTCAATTAACAAAGAATAGTCTATGCCTTAAGAAGTTCGCAATGTAAGAACTGGCAAGTAGTTAAGGAGCGGGGAACAGCTAATATGGTTTATATTTGTGTATTTAATGTCTTTCCCTGTAGATGATACATCTTGACTTATCTATGGAGATTCTGGTTCCTAAAGAACTTGTGACAGAGATGTCATTTCCTGCAATTACTTATTGTTTTCCTTTGCTATAAGAAACAGACTGTCATAGCTAGGTTGTGGGCAGCCATACCTAGTGGTCAGATCCAGAGTCCACAGTCATGAGACAAGAGTTGAGAGGCAGCTAGGCCAGGAGATCAGAAGCAAGAGACAAACTTGAGATCAGAATCACGAACTGGGAAATGGTCAGCAGGCAAACTTGAGATGAGAACCACAAGTTAGCTGCCAGGAGTCTAGCCAGGTCAGGATGGCAGGAAGCTGGGGGAGCAAGATCCACAGGTACAAAGCATGCAGTCCAGAGCAAGGTGAATCCCAGCTGTTCAGACAGTTTCCTGTTCCTGCTTCTGTCTTAAGTAGGGCGAGTGGACCAATTGTCTGCTCTGGGACTCTGCCAATAGGACCTGAGAGACAAAGCCTCAAACTGGAGCTGGACTTCCTGGGTAAGCAGTTGCCAGCAGAATGCCATGAGGAGGGTTGGAGCATGGCTGCTCCCGTGGAAGCCTGTGAGTCATGACACATTGGCTCCTAAAATATGTAGCTTTTACCACTTATCTCCATGGATTAAAAGAGCTAGTTGAAGATGACTGAAAATTCAGGTAATAATTTGAATTGAGTTCTGCACTGGGCAGGGCTAGAAACACAGTAGAGAGAGAGTACATTCAGGACCTGATTCAGCAAATCCCTTCAACATATGCCTAAATCCCACTGAAGTCAATAGAACTCAAACACACACTGAAGAGCTCACTGAAACAGGCCTCGTAGAGATGGATGGTTTTGTATTGCCTCCAAGCAGGGGAATCATGGAACTGTGCTGAAGAATGCTGGAGGCAGCTACACTAGCCATCTCAACCAGCGAGAGAATGAACACAATGTAGGATCCTGAAGAGTGTTTATGGTAATGGTGGGAAGAATAATCAAGAATTCAGAGTCAACAATCAATTTTTAGTAAGGTTTATGACAGCAAAACAGGATTAAAGGAGTAAAATCATGGATTATAAAACCATTGTTTAATAATTGTTTAGGTACTGAATTAAATGAGATTCTGGACCACATTCTGCACTGACTTGCATAAACGGAAGCACATAGGTTAAGTGACTTGCCCAGTTGTATACTGCAAGTGTTCAGTAGGACTGGGCATAAAACCCAGATTCTTACCTCCCTATTCTGACAACTAAACATTCTCCTTACGCTTACAAAAGGGAAAAAAGTGAGCGCAAGGACAGATTTACTCCCAACTTCTGAAGAATGTGGTTCTTGCTGTTCAGGGCTGAGGCTACTGGCACCCTACACTGGGGACAATTTATTTGCTATCTTACAATATGAATGTTTCAGTGTGAATAAACAGAAGATTTCAGATATCACTGTTGTCAGGACTTTTAAGAACAAAAATATGTGCCCATCTTAAAAAATATGCAATCTAATCTCTTGCAATAGCAGTATCTGAAAATTTTTCCATTGTCTGTTATCTATAAATAATGGAAATTTTATGCAAGCTAGAAAGAGTAAATGTTTGCTTTAAATGTATTGAATTCTATGTCACATCATCTATTTTTAACACTTTGGAAAATATACACCGAGAGTACAGCATCATGTTTTGCTAGGTATATAGGCCAAAATTCAGCAAAGTATTTAAGCACATGCTCTGACATACCCAGGGTACAATCTGGATTGATGAACAGCTGTGTCCTCTCAGCTCTCTAACTTCTTTTGCACTGCTTCACTGTGAGAGTTACCACTCCTTGTCTGCTCTCACACAGCCTCTATCATTAAGTTACTCCCAGTTATTTTGTATGGGAGATGCAGCCAGCCACTCTTGAATTACACTGCAGAGTGATACCAGCAAATTCTCAGTTCTAGACTTTCCCCATGACGTTGTGTATTGCTCAGCTCTCTCCTGGACAAACAAACTCATATAAAATCTGACATTTTATTAATAGAAAATGATATTCACAAATCCTATTATTACAAATGGAGTTTCCCAGACACTTCAATTCAAACACACTGGTTTAGATAAAACAATAAAACAAGTTTATTAACTAAAAAATAGATTATAAGTGACTACAAGTAAGGAGTCTTAAACATCAGAACTGGTTACAAAGAAATAAAAATAAAAGACAATGAATACCTAATTTAACAAACTAAGTGAATTAAAATCAAAGATGTTCTAGCACGTTCACGTACTCTAGCGGTCCTTCTAACTGAATTCCTTCAGTAAGGTTCTTCCCCCAGTCCAGTGATGTTTTCTTTGTTCTTCAAGTGTTGTTGATGAAGTGATTAAAGAGAAAAGGAGGGGATAATTTGGGGTGTCTCCTCCCTCCTCTTATAGTTCTTTCTCTTCTTCAATAATGATCTCCAGCTGAGGTTCAGAACACAGACAGTCTGTGTGTTTCTTTGTCACCCACATCCTCTTTCCTGCCAAAGATGGTGTCACGCGGGCTGCATTAGGAGGGGGGGGCATTTGTGTTATTTGACCTTAATATGTCAAAATCATAATGATTCATGTAAGACATGCCATGTCAGGTACTGTTAGAAAGGTTATGATATGCTGAATAAGATGATAATATTTGTGTTCATGTGTAATATGTATAAGGAAAGTTATGGAGATCTTTGATATCCCTGTATTTCAAACTGTGCTGTGGAAGACACACCCCAGACAGAGAGGCCGCAGGACAATAGCCCGCTTAATGGCCCATCAAGACCTTTACAGAAGCCAGAGGCCCGGGAAGAAACTAAAGGCATACCTGAAGAGTTACCAGGATTGGCCCATGTGACTATGGACTTCATTTTGGTTCCAGTAAAGTTCCACAAGCCCCATGGCCAGTAACAGAGGGTATATAAGATCAAACCACAGAAACCATTTTGTCTTCGTCTTGGTCTTTGCCTTGTGTCCTTGTTCCTGTCCAGCTGCGGACACACCTCTGGATTAACACACTATGCAACTGAACTAAAGGACTTAGACCCATCCAGGTACTGGATGTATACCAGAGGAACTATACAAGCCTGCAACTCCACAATTGTTCTAGAAACCTGATGTATATGGACTTTTAAATCATTTGTATATCTCTGATTGCTTTAAGCCTTTAACACTTCTCTTATTGTTTGTTTTTCTTTTACTAATAAACCTTTAGTTTTAGTTACTAAAGGATTGGCTGGCAGCGTGGTATTTTGGGTAAGATCCAAACTTATAGTGAACTGGTACTGTGGCTGGTCCCTTGGGATCAGAGGGAATCTTTTAGTAAAGAGCATAGAGTTAAAGCAACTGGTCTCTTTACTGGACCTAGTGTCGGTTTTGGGGAGCCAGAGACTGAAATGCAGTAAAGGGGGCTGTGTGTATTTGCACAGTGGCTTCTTGATAACCAGTGTGGGGGAATCAGAAGCACTGTTTGTGGCTGGTTGGGAAGTCTGACTGTGGTGTCACCCACCAGTGCTGGGAGAATTTGCTCTCCTTTTGCAGCCTGCCCTGACCCTGGCATTATCAGTGGGCTACCCTGGGCACGGACGGGTTACAGATGGTACATTTGATTTTGCAGACACCTGGCTGAGGCATTGGCTAGCTGTTTGTCTTGGGGAACTAGTTTGTGGCTGCTCCCCCCAGATTGGGATGTGTCTTACTAATACCATACAGAGGAATCCTATAACCTTACATGCAATGTTACCACACATATTTTACTTGGAAAATAATGATCAGCAAATTATGAGTTTTCAAATGACACCTCACAAGGCATACTTTATACAAAATTTATCGTAGTCCTTAGAAGGGGTGAATGTAGGGGGACAGACTGTCACGCTTTCCCTCCCTCCCTCCCTCCCCCAGGGCAATATGGTTCATTTCAACCATTTCTTAGCAAAATATTTTGGCTGTGTTTCAAAGCCACATTTTGTTTCTAAATGTAGCTACATTTATTAAAATCCACCATCACCAACAAAAGGGTGAAAAAGACCTCAAAATGAAACATGAAAAAAGCACCAAAAATATTTTCATTTAATTTCAGCACTTTTTCCTTTTTGTTTCACTTCAATGAGAAAAAAAAAAACAGTTTTGGTTCAAAACTAACTAATTTTTCTTTTTTTTTGAGGGGAAGGAGATTTTCAGTTTGACTTCTTTATTGAAAAATCAATTATTCACTCAGCGAAACTAGGCGAAACACTGTCTTGTAAAATAAAATAGAACAGGCCCTGAAAGATGACCCTTTATAGAAGAGATCTATAAAATTTAATACAATTTAAATAAAATAATTTAATTAAATTTTAAAAATAATTTTAATAATGAAACCAGCTGAGTTCTACAGAAATTACTATAAAAACTTGCAGAATTAAAAAGAGAATAATATCTTTTCTACAAAATGTTTAACTATTCTATAGAATTTTATAGCAAGCATGTAATTCTCTATTCAGGATGATTAAAAAAAGATGTATAGAATTGCTATAATTTTCCATTCAAATTTTATTGGAGTCACAGATTTAAAGGACAGAGCTGCGAACAGAGAAGAGGCAAACAGAAGGAGTTTGCCTGGGAACTGTCTGAGAGGAGCCTAGGTGAGTGCTACATGAGGGAAGCTGTGTTGTGTGCTAGAGGGGTAAGTATCTGAGAGATCATTTGTTTGACTGGTGCAAGTTACAGGAACTTTATGACAGTTGACTGTGTGTGTGATTGATTGAAAAGTGTGAATTGGGAGTGCTTTGTTCCAGGTGTGTCTTGAGTGGTTGATTGGAGAGGGAGGCACTGAGCCGGGGCAACTGCTTCAAGTCAGCAGCTTTATAAGAAGCAGCCAGTTGTGAACTGAGTGAGCTGTGAACAGAGGAGAGGCAAGTAGAAGGAGTTTGCCTGGGAGTTCGCCTGGAGGGAGAGCCCATAGTGGGGTTTTGCCATTCAGACTTAGCTGAGCAGTAAATACAGCATCTGAAGAAGCTCTCAGAGGAAAGATACGGAAAGTGAGCGATCTGCTGTTGTCACCTGCACTGGATGTGCTATGTTTGTCTTCCTCCCACAGGATAGAGCTGACTTCATCTGTACAAAGTACTGGTTGGCTTCCATATTGGAAGAGAAGGTTAAAGGACGAGAGATCCAAGTATCAACCCTGTGTTGCATTGAAGAAAACAAAGTCTTTCTCGATCGAAGACATGATTTGTTACTGCAGAAACAGTGTGAAGAAGATTCAGAAAAGATAGTGCGGGGGAGACTGAAGAATGGGGAAGAAAACTGGCAGCATGTAACCTCCCAAAGAAAGAGAATTTATAGGCTCACCATGCAAATGGAGGTAAGGAATCATTTTCAGGCTCTCTGCACAGGCACTATGACAGAGAACAATTTGGAAGACTCATCTGAGGGAATGGATCAGAAGGAGACCCTGTTGATCAGAAGGCATGGGATGCATTGTCTTAAGGATGGGGGTTCCATGACCACGGCTCCCAAGATGAAGAGAAGAGTGATGGTGGTTGGGGATTCCCTCCTAAGGTGGATGGAGTCATCCATCTGCCATCTGGACTGGGAAACTATAGAAGTGTGCTGCTTGCCTGGAGCTAGGATTCAGGATGTGATGGAGAGACTGCCGAGACTCATCAAGCCCTCAGATCACTACCCCTTCCTACTTCTCCACCTGGGCACCAATGACATTGCCAAGAACGACCTTGAGCGGATCACTGTGAACTATGTGGCTCTGGGAAAAAGGATAAAGGAGTTTGAGGCATAAATGGTGTTCTTGTCCATCCTCCCTGTTGAAGGAAAAGGCCTGGGTTGGGACCATTGCATTGTGGAAGTAAATGCGTGGTTACGGTGGTGTCAGAGAGAGGGCTTTGGATTCTTCGAACATGGAGAAGAATGTTGTTGTTCCAGGAAGAAGGATTACTAGGAAGAGACGGGATTCACCTAATGAAGAGAGGGAAGAGTATTTTCACAGATAAGCTAGCTAACCTAGTAAGGAGGGCTTTAAACTAGGTTCGATGAGGGATGGAGACCTAAGCCCAAAGGTAAGTGGGGAAATGGGACACCACGAGGAAGCAGAAGGAGGAGGGTGCAACAGGGAAGGCCTCCTGATTCGTACTAAGAAAGTAGGGCAATCAGCTAGTTATCTCAAGTGCCTATACACAAATGCAAGAAGCCTGGGAAACAAGCAGGAGGAAGTTCTGGCACAGTCAAGAAACTAGAATATGATTGGAATAACTGAGACTTGGTGGGGTAACTCACATGACTGGAGCACTGTCATGGATGGGTATAAACTATTCAGGAAGGACAGGCAGGGGAGAAAGGAGGGAGAAGTTGCACTGTATGTAAGACAGCAATATGATTGCTCTGAGCTCCAATATGAAACTGGAGATAAGCCAGTTGAGAGTCTCTGGGTTAAGCTTAGAAGCAAGAGCAATAAGGGTGACGTCATGGTGGGTGTCTGTTATAGACCACCAGACCAGGAGGATGAGATAGCTGAGGCTTTCTTCAGTCAACTAGGGAAAGTTTCCAGTTCCCAGGACCTGATTCTCATGGGGGACTTCAATCACCCTGACATCTGCTGGAAGAGCAATACAGCAGAGCACAAACAATCCAGGAAGTTTTTGGAGAGTGTTGCGGACAACTTCCTGGTGCAAGTGCTGGAGCAAACAACTAGGGGCTGTGCTCCTTTTGACCTGCTGTTCACAAATGGAGGATTTGGTAGGGGAAGTAGAAGTGGGTGGCAACCTAGGAAGCAGTGACTATTAGATGGTCGAGTTTAGGATCCTGACAAAAGGAAGAAAGGAGATCAGCAGGATATGGACCATGGACTTCAGAAAAGCAGAGTTTGACTCCCTCAAGTGTGGGCCTCTTACAGAATGGGGGAGGCAACCTAGTGACAGAGGATGTGGAGAAAGCTGAGGTACTCAATGCCTTTTTGGCCTCTGTCTTCACAGACGAGGTCAGCTCCCAGGCTACTGCACTGGGCAGCACAGAACGGGAAGGAGGTGAACATCCCACAGTGCTGAAGGAAGAGGTCCAGGACTATTTAGAAAGACTGGACATACACAAGTCCATGGGGCCAGATGCAATGCATACAAGGGTGCTGAGGGAGTTAGCTGATGTGATTTCAGAGCCATTGGCTATTATCTTTGAAAGCTTGTGGCAACGGGGGGAGGTCCCTGATGACTGGAAAAAGGGAAATTTAGTGCCCATCTTCAAGAAAGGGAAGAAAGAGGATCCAAGGAACTACAGACCAGTCAGCCTCACCTCAATCCCTGGAAAAATCATGGAGCAGGTCCTCAAGGAATCCATTTTAAGGCACTTGGAAGAGAGGAAGGTGATCAGGAACAGTCAACATGGATTCACCAAGGGCAAGTCATGCCTGACCAACCTGATTGCTTTCTATGAAGAAGTGGCTGCCTCTGTGGCTGTGGGGAAAGTGGTGGACATGATATACCTTGACTTTAGCAAAGCTTTTGATACAGTCTCACACAATATTCTTATCAGCAAGTTAAAGAAGTATGGGTTGGATGAATAGACTATAAAATGGACAGAGAACTGGCTAGATTGTAAGGCTCAATGGGTAGTGATCAATGGCTCGATGTCTAGCTGGCAGCTGGTCACAAGCGCAGTGCCCCAGGGGTCGGTCCTGAGGCCGGCTTTGTTCAACATATTCATTAATGATCTGGAGGATGGTGTAGATTACACCCTCAGCAAGTTTGCAGATGACACTAAGGTAGGGGGAGTGGTAGATATTCTGGAAGGTAGGGATAGGATAAAGAAGGACCTAAACAAATTGGAGGATTGAGCCAAAAGAAATCTGATGAGTTTCAACAAGGACAGGTGCAGAGTCCTGCACTTAGGCTGGAAGAATCCCATGCACAGCTACAGACTGGGGACCAACAAGATAGGCATCAGTTTTGCATGAAAGGACTTAGGGGTTACAGTGGATAAGAATCTGGATGTGAGTCAGCAGTGTGCCCTGGTTGCCAAGAAGGCTAATGGCATATGGGGCTGCAATAGTAGGATCATTGCCAGCAGATGAAGGGAAGTGATTATACCCCTGTATTCGACATTAGTGAGGCAACGTTTGGAGTATTTTCCAGTTTTGGGCCCCCTACTACAAAAAGGATGTGGAGAAGTTGGAGAGAGTCCAGTGGAGGGCAACACAAATGATTAGGGGGCTGAAGCACAAGACTTATGAGGAGCAGCTGAGGGAACTAGGCTTGTTTAGTCTGCAGAAGAGAAGAATAACTACCTGAACGGGGATTCCAGGGAGGATGGAGCTAGGCTGTCCTCAATGGTCTCAAGTTGCAGTGGGGGAGGTCTAGGTTGGACATTAGGAAAAAGTTTTTCAGTAAGAGGGTGGTGAAGCACTGGAATGGGTTACCTAAGGAGGTGATGGAATCTCCATCTTTGGAGGTTTTTAAGCTGCGGTTTGACAAAACCCTTGCTGGGATGATTTAGCTGAGGTTAGTCCTGCTTTATTAGGGGGTGGATTAGATAACTGAGGTCCCTTCCAAATATAATATTCTATGATTCTATGATTCTATGACACATGTATAGCTGGTTGCAAAATTTCCACTGAAACTGCTTTGACAGAAAGATTGGGTTTTTGATTAAACAAATTTTACAAAATAGTATCTGCCTTTTGCAGAATATGTCAACTTTTTGTCAAAACCACCCCAGTGCCTGGTAAAAAAACTGAAAATATTGATTTGGATATGCCACCCCTCCTGGAAGTTGTAGTTTGGATGCCTTGTGTCTCCTATCTCCTCTGTGGGCCAGGGTCCATAGCTGAACTTCATTTCCCATGATACAACATGGCCATGCGACTCCCATAATGCACCACCTTCCCTCCCCAAAAATAGAGATCACAATGCATCATGGTAAATGTTGTGTGATTAGGCATCCCAGCCTATAGAGGAGACCACTGACACCCTCACTACAACCCTCACTACAACACTACAACCCTCACTACAACAGGAACTGTGGTGGCATTTCCAAATGCAATTACTTTGGTTTTCAGCCAAAAGGTTTGGTTTTGGTTTTTCACTAAAAAGTTAAAATTCTCTATTGAAATTAAAAATATTTTTCAACCAGCTCTTGACACATGGTCACCCAGCCAATGCCACTTCTATTATTTATTTTACAGATTTACTTTCCAATTACCTAGAGCTTAATGAGAAGTTTGGAGATCACAGCCAAAGTTGGTATTACCTAAAATCTGCATATGACTGCAGACATAAACACCATTTAGCTTTGTTACATGTATGAAGTCACAGTCTCAGACTTGGAGGAGGAATTACGTAGAGGCCTGAACATATGCACACTTCAGACATTTCTTTCCAGATTTTATCTAATACCAGTGGGAAAATGTTTAAAAACATTATACAACTGCATTTATTTTAAATTATTGCAAACTGCTATTTCCTGAATATGGCTTAAAGCAAGCAACAATAAATGTCTTTTACCCTACAAAAGGCCTTACATAATTAAGATAAAATAATTATGGCATATTAGGGCATTTAAGCATCTAAGAGACTTGAGAAATGTGGCCAGTGCTTACAATGCTACTCGTACTTTTATCTGTCTTATATCACCTTTGATCAAGAGCTGAAGTCAGTGACAGCCTTTCCTTTTACTTCAATAGGCTTTGGATTGGGCCTTAAGTTAGTAAAAGTCTATGTGAAGAGAAAGCCACACTTCAATACTAAAGTCAGTTTTTCATGTGATACTTTGGATATTATTATTATCAGCATTTTTATTGTGGCAAAGCTTAGAAACCCCTGTCAAGGTCCAAGACCCTACTGTGGCAGGCAAAACATTGAACAAATAAAAAAAAGACAGTTCCTGCCCTCAGAAGCTTACAATCTACTATTTATATTTTCAGTTATTAGCATGCATATCTCACAAGCTCTAGGCTATCAGGAATTCAATACATTTTTGGAATTTACTGTATAAATCAATACCTATATAGTAAAACATCATTTAACAGCTGGAAACTATGTTCTTATCTTACAAATGATGACTTATTATGGGACCACATGAAAAAAGGTTGGGATAGAGCAAGGGACTGTTTTCATTTGTTATGCCCTTAGCAAAAACATGTATAATACTAGAAAAGTTGCAAGGAAGCAGATTTTGATGTGAGTTTTTAGATAAATGATGTTAAGATAATTTAGATAAATTTTGGACAAGCAGCCAAATGTTGGGGTCTTCTCTGAACAGTATTGCTGAGTTTTTTTAACACTGATAGGCCATCATTACTTATATCTTTAGTTTACAAATCTTACAAATGGTGACTTACTATGCATTTCTAGTTAGGTTGTAGAACCCTTCCATAACCTTTATTCCCAGTTAAAACAATGAATTCAACAGAAGCTTTCTTCCCCTCCCCAATCAAATGTCTATAGGCTGTATCCATTTCTTTTTAATCTCAGTAATAATTAATAAGTAAACTTTGTAACAGATGTAAAATGTCTCAGGGGCCTCATTCTCTAGTATAAATCATGAACAATACCATTAAAATCAGGGGAGATATACCACCGTAGAACTGGTGTAAGCAGGAATTGATTCTATCTTTCTGGGGTGATTCATCTTTGTCAGAGCAAGCCTAAGTTCAAAGAGAATGGTAAGATCTTGTTTCATCTTTATTTTGAAGCAGTTTAAATTGATTTTCAGAGATGCTGACCCCAAATATTTTCTTTCATTTGAATCTGTATGGTAGAACATTTCTATAAACCTCACACGTGCATATTTCAATAAAACTTTTCACTTGACACAACCATAGGCTCAAAGATAGCGATTTTAAATCCTGACAGTTTACCAAAGCCATCTAGCATTCCTCTATGGCCTGATCCCCTTGAGACAAATGGAAAAAGTTCCATTATTTTAAAATGGGACAGGTTTGGGCTTTAAAACAGGACAGGCTTAGGATGTAGGAACTGGCTTGGATTTGTGATCATCTTTCTGGAAACATCTTTTTCATAGACAGTTTTGGACTCTCTGTGAGAAAGGAGGTTCTGTGGTTAAGGCGATAGGATGGGACTCTGGAAATCTGGGTTCAGTTCCTGATTCTGCCACTTACTACCTATGTAACCTTTGGAAGGCCACCTAATTTCTCTCTACTTTACCTTTTAGTAAAATGGGCCTATTACTACTATTCTCCTCTCACTATTTGTCTCTCTTGGTTACTTTGATTGTAAGCTCCTCAGGGCAGGGATTGTCTACAGTACCTCATACAATGGGGTTTCTGGGATCGGATGAGCTCCTAAGCCCTTGTAAGACAAATAAACAATAATGTCAGGGTGTTCAAATATCATAACAGCCTATTTTTCAGCAAGAACAGGTGAAAGTGTAGAACTGTGAGAAAAATATTCACAGCATTGGCAAGCCAGCCAAAGAAATAAATAATTTCCCACAGGTTTATACAAATTAAAATTATTTTCCATTTTTGCCTGAAGTTGTTTGAAAAAAAGCAAAAGATCAATATTTTTGGCCAGTGAAAATTTGCAATATGCTGGGTGAAGGAATGCTTTCATGACAGACTCATTATGGTCTTGTCACTCTTTTTTTTTTTTATAACCAAGGCCTTGTCTACTGTACAAAATTAAGTCAATATAAGTCATCTTGGATCAACTAATTCATGCATGTGTCTACACTCAACTTCGTCTCCGACTAGCATAAGTGACTTGATGTGGTGACAAAATAACACCATCTCCTCGAACAGCACTGAACAATTGTCAACGTACTGTGTTTGATGCAGTGCGAGGGTAGACATAGCATGACTTCTGCTATCCCTAGCAATCCTCCAGCAGCTGTCCCACAATGCCCAACAGTGACTGCTCTGTTCACAGTTGTGAACTCCACTGGTCAAGGGTTACAGAGACCAGAAGCCACGCCCTTTAAAGCCCCTGTGTATTTTTGAAATGCCTTTTCCTGGCTGCCCAGCTTGTTGAGAACTCCTAGCAGCTCTCCCTTGTTCTGTGCAACGGCCCAATTGACCATTCTGGCAACATCCTGTAGACACACTCCAGCCTGGAGTAGGCAGGAGACATTGGATCTCCTGGGTCTATGGGGAGAAGAAGCTATGCAGCGAAATTTATGGACCAAAGTGGACGCCTAACAAAAGATTGCACAGGGAATGCTGGTGACGGGATATCGTAGCAATCAACAGCAGTGCCAAATGAGAGTGAAGGAAGTGCTGCAGGCATATCTCAAGGCCAAGGAGGTCAACAATCATTCTGGTGGCAAGCTGCAGACCTGATCCCTTCACAACAAGTGGCATGCCATATTTGGCGGTGACCCCACTAACTTCTTGCAGACCACTGTGGATACCTCTGCAGAGCCTGAGACACAGACCCTTGTTATGAACACCAAGGAGAAGGAAGCGTAGAAAGGAGGAAGGCCATGCAGTGTGCAGTCCTCACCTATGCCATGAACCAGGGTCTGTTCCACCCCAGTCTAGCCAGTCCTACCAACGAAGCATGGATGAGCCCGAGCCAGGGGAAGAAACCTCTGGTGGGTGCATGCATTGTCCCTTAAAATGTTTAAAAGTGAAGATGGTGCCTGGTCCAACCCTAAATTATCATGACACAAGCATCAACTTTTCAGTCTGAGAAGAGGTAGAAGTGCAACAAGCAGAAGTAGAGTTATCTGTTTTTCGTTTCCCATCAAGTTAGAGGTGGTGGAGGAATATGAGGAGCAGTTTATTTATGTACACAGGGAAGTCCCTAGTATCCTCCTGGGAGATCTCAATGGAACTTTCCTGGAGTTACTCTGCAATCCCTCTCCAAAGGTTTCTAGGAATGGCTGCCTTATTTCGTCTTCTGCGTTAGAACACCATCCCAAGTCACTCTGCTATGACTTTGCCAGGCATAGGCTAGCAGCTCATGGGCCTGGCTGGCTTCAGGAGGCCAGCAGCAATTATGCTCTCTGTGCCTTTGTGACCCATTAACACTTTCCTAATCATAGAAAAGTAGCCCTTTTTGTTAACATACTTTGCAAAAAAAGTGGAATGGAGCCAAAATAGGAATTAGAGTGCTGTCTATCACTCCACCACAATTCAGAAATGTCACAGCTGCAGATCCAGCCACAATGTCATACAATTGTCTTGAGTCACAATCCTGCATAGTAGGATATAATTAATGAGCCTACGGACTTGCATGACCGCAGACTCACTGTGGATTTTCCAACTCCAAAATGATTTTCCATTGACCAGTATCAATTTGACATTGCAAGCTTCCACAGTTTTGATCACTGCATACATCTCATCTCTCAATACAGCTTTCAGTCTAGTGTCCATGTGCTAGAGGGTGGGCATGAGTTTAGCACACATATCCAGGAACATGATCTCTCTTATCTGAAAGCTCTACAGCTACTGCTAATCATCCGAAATCTGCATTATGATGTGTTCCCCATTAGTCAGTGCTCATTTTTCAGGGCCAGAAACAGCACTCCATTTCTGGAACTGCCCCATGTACACCATCAACAACCATGAATTGTTTTTTGCTCTGTCTCATAGTAATCTGTCCTAAAAGTATCATCATGTCCCCCATGCAGTACTTCATGTGGCTCTGCAAATACCAGAGACTTTAACCACGCACTCAGCCTCAGGCCATGTGTACACTACAAACTTTTCCTAGCATATCTATGTCACTCAAGGGTGTGAAGAGGTGTGATCACTGACCAACATACCTGTGCCAGGAAAAGACCCTAGTGTAGATGCAGTTGTAGCATCCACATGAGTGCTTTGGCAGTCTTATGTATTGGTACAGCTACACCAGTAATGCCTTCCAAGCATAGACCTGGCCTCGATCAAAGGACAAAGGTAGTTATTCTCTCCCAGTGAGCTGTTTTGCCCTCTGGTTGTGGCAGGAAAGCACCTGGATGTGAACAAGGCCGAAGAAGAGATATGATTTGAAGGGTGGTTGGATCACATCTTTGTTTAGAGGTCAGGAACCAAACAGCCTTTGTTGTGGAGGGGGATAAACAAATTCATATTGTATGTAGGGAAAAAGCTGAATCATAACAGAGGGGTAGCAAGGGGAAACATGCATGTTATTAACATTTATATGTTATTTAAAAGCCTCAAATAATAAGCTTTATATGTAAAGATGTGTGTATGTCTCTGAAGCTGAGAGTAGAGGACAAAATAGAAATATTGCAGCAGAAGTTGAAGTGTGATAAAACTGACTCCTTTGGAGAGCAAAGGAAAAGGTGCCGTGCCTGAGCATGATAAAGTCAATATGCTGGTACCCATGGACCAGGAAATAGAAAGAGGATGTTAACAAATGACATCCGGTTTCACAGCTGTTAGCAAATAAACAAGTAGCACAGAGGGAGATTACCTCAGTTTACAAATAGATTTCAATTGTCAGTTTCTAAGTTAGTAACCAAGAAAAATAAAAAGTATATTTGAATTAAATGTTATTGGAAACTTCAGGGCCAAAATAATTCCCAGACCACCAATAGCATCTGGTGGTGTAGTCTGAGGCGCAGAGCTCCAACAGCAGACAGTCTCTACCAGGAGGGGAGGCTGCTTACGGTGGAAAAAGGCTGCAACTTTCTCTCCAAGAGGATGCCAGCACAGCTTGAAGAGTTAGTGGTGCTGGCCACAAGGTGCTGCAGTTAGGACACACAGGACATGAGCTGATTCAGAGCTTTCCCACTGCAGCCTCCACAGGCTGGAGTCATATGGAGCCCAACACTGGCTGAACCTGTGAGCTGGGTAGCAGTGGAAACAGCCTCTTTCCTGTTCCTCGCTTGGGGTATGCTGTATTTAGCTGGCATGAGTAAATCTGGCTGTGAATGTCTTTCAAGGCTTGAATGCTTCAATTAATATGACCTAGGGCAGAAGCAGACAATTAAAACATCTGAGGAACTCTATTCTTTCTCATTTATTTATTAGTTTGCTGTTGTAATGGGAAAGCTATAATTTAACAGATATTTAATTTATATTCTGTCTGATTGTTTAACTGGCATATTGAATTTAAATATCATTAAGTTAGAATTTGTCCTTGTAAACTGGTAAATACAGTAATTTACTGATAATTAGCAGTATGCAGATAACTTGAGTATGCTGATCACTATAAAGTGTCCCCCCAGCGTCACTGCTGCAGGCAAGCAGTTTTCCTCCTCTTCTTGGAGTCTACTTATTCTGAACCCTAGACTTGCTATGTAAGACCCATTTCAGTAGTAAGTGAACATTTAGGGTTGTTGATAGATTTATAACCATGCGGTGCCTAAATCACACTGAAGCTTCTACCTAATTCGGCTACAGAATGACTGTGTCAGTAAGTGCGTGTGACGATGTTTCAGCCAGGTTTGGATTTTGCATTGTCACCGTGAGGTGATTATCTGTTCCTAATTAATTAGCACCTCAGCAATACTAAACTACAGTAGAACCTCAAACATAGGAACACCCCTGGAATGGAGGTTGTTTGTAACTCTGAAATGTTTGTAACTCAGAACGAAATATTATGGCACAGTACCCTGCCGTCAGCGTCTTCCAGCTGAGGCTGGGAGAAATCTCTGTAAAGGTGGCACCTGGCAGCACTGCCTGGTTTGCAAGCAGCTCCCTGCCCTATTCCTGTTTCTTGTCTTTGGCTGGACTGGGGAGGCTGCCCTGCACCCTTGGCACGACAAGCCCTAGTGCACACCCAGGGCACACCCTGCTCTGTGCGCTGCCCACTGTGCTCCAGAGGCAGCATGTGGCAAAGGGTTGGCACCAGCCCACGACCAGAACACCTCTTTCCCATGCCCCTTGCACTCCCAGAGGTGCTGGCAGGACCCAGGAGTGCAGGCACAGGCAGTGCTTGGGCAGCATCAGTGCACAGGCTGTGGCCCTTTAAAACTCCAGAGCGCAGTGTGCAGGCAGCAGCTCCAAATCTGGCTCTTGCTGCAGCCCAGGATTTGGCTGCAACAGCAGCCGCTCTCAGGAGCTCAGTCTTTCCCAGGCTTGAGCTAGCAAGCTTGCCCCCTCCTGAAGGGGAGAGATGTTGCTTCTGCTCTGCATGCTCCAGTCAGGCTGCCTTAGGCTGACAGCAGAGCCTGTGAACGGTGGCCCCAGAAAGTCTCAGGACCTCTTTGTCAACCTCCTCCTTGCAGTGGCCGTGGTGGCCATCTACAACACCAGGGAGAGGATGTTGCCTGAGGAGGTGCTCTGCGACTGTGGGGCCTATTTCTGTTCCTCTATCTGATCACATATCCGGGCAGAGTTCCTTTGGGCTGCATCCACTGACTCCTTACCCGTTTTTGAGGAGCAGTGGGTGCTGTCTGGGGTTCTCTGCTCAGTGTCCTCCTCAGGTTCCCTTCATTTAGCCCTTTGACCTTCATGCCCATTCCTGTTATGTTGTCCCCCGTAATCAGCTGAGTCCTGGGCTCAGTAGCAACTCCCCTTAGGATGGGGGAGGGGCTTTTAGCCGTGGGTGGGCTTGTGCCCATCCACATCCCAGAACCCAAATAGTAACTGTGGCATCTTCACCGCCTACCTGTCAATGGCTGCCCCACACATGTCAAGTGGAGTTGGGGACAGGAAACCCAGTTGTGCCGAACTTTAAGATGCAACACAGGTAACGTACTGTATAGTATTTCTGTTCCCCATTCTGTTCCCCCCCCCATTGCTCCCCGATTGCTTACTTCCGGTTCCACAGGGTGTTCGGCTGACCAGTCAGTTCACAACTCTGGTCTTCGTATCTTTGAGGTTCTACTATACTAGAAACAAGATTTTGTTTTCATTTGGTGGGATCAGGTAGTAACTGATTTGTGATGGGTATAATCATTTGAATTTGGTCTGCTTCTTTCCCTGGCAGACATTTAAAACCTGATACAGAACTGGTGAAAAACATGGAAAAAATAATGCTTCTGGTAATTATATTACCACAAGAAAATGGGGAAAACAACTCATGGACAGACAACAAAACAAAAAACCAATACATTACTACATAGTTTTAAAAAGTCATAATATTTCATTGTTAATAAAATACCCAAACAATTTAAAAATACTATTGCATCTTTCCCCTTTAATTAATTTATTATTATAATTATTACACACATTTCTAAGTTTCCCATCACATGTATTTAGTGCACTGTATCCCTTACTTGTCCCCTTCCCCATTACCTAATAGTAAAAATGTTTATTTAGCTGTTATGAGAAAGCTTTCCAAAATAAATTAATATTTCATATTGCCTCAAAAAGGCAAGACTCCAGTAAATTTCACTGCAGCTGGCTCCCAAAGTTCAAACTGAACTCTATCAGTTGATCCATTCCCATTGAATGAAATTGCTGTGGTAAAGTGAGGTGGGAGATGTGGCCTCTGAGATTGGCCCTGAAGTGGTTCCAGGATTTAAGGAACAGTCAGTGCACAGCACTGTCATGATGTGTCCTACTTGGCCTGCCCTATCTATGAGGCAGGCTGCTGAATGCTGAACCAGGATCCTTTTTACCAAGCATGCAGCAGTTGTGATGATGGTTTTATGATGTGGTTACCTCAGCTCCAGGAGTGGGAGTGAGCCCACCAACTCCTATTATGTAATCACCAAATAGCTGTCAAACGGTAAGGACTTTTGGCTCATTGTGTGACTTGGAATGGAGTTGAACCAGTGACTGAAATGCAATAAACTCCTTATCTCATTGCCAGCCCCTTAAGACTTCCAAGTCCTCTACAACGTCTTACTGTTATTTTAAAAAAAGATAGTTATAGAACTGAGTTTTTAAAAAAAGGCTTATAATGGAAATCTAGTTGCACCATTAAGTAAGGAAAGGCAGCTGCCACTTCATAATTAGGATGATTGTGGCTCATGAGTTTGGTAATGGGAAATGCATTATTTTTACCACTAGTTCAGTGGTTAGAATTCAGCCTTGTTTGTAATGACAAAATTAATCCCAGATAGCTGTCTGGCATTCCATATGAAATGAAGGGTAGCAGCAACAGTGGAATGTGTGTTTTACACACAGTGGAATGTGGAAGTGTGTTTCAGTGGCCTCCTTCCAGTGTCTTCAGTTGATGTTGCCATGGTTGAGAAGATGCTCTAATGGAGGAGGATGGGTTTAAATAGACTCCATTGATGATGTAAAGCTGTGAGTTGGTGGTAAAAGAAAAGTTCAGGCAGGCAGCAGGAACTTTCAAGGCCAAGAGACAGACAACTAATATGTTAACTAACATTAATGAGAACTACAAAGTTGGTGGACCTGAATTTCATTTGTCCTAGAGAGAAGCCAACATTTATCCCTGTTTCAGTCTGACCTTAAGAGTGTCATTAACACATGTTAGTTGTGAAGACTGTAGCGGTGTCTTAAGATTGACCATTTCATGCCAAAACTGTCTCCCTTGAGTTTCTAGTAAAGAGCATTATCATAGCAAGAGAAGATTCTGGGGAGCCTGATGGGCAGCTAAGGCTCGCTGAAGATTCTGATGTACCCTTCTCCATTCTCAGAGGTCAACAGTAAATTCTCTAAATCCTACAGTTTATCTTTCACAAGATATCATGTCTCCTTAGAGGCAACAGTTCTTTTTCTCTTTTGTTATCTTTTACTGGACAAAATATATAACATTAGTCCAAAGGAGATAGGGGTAGGGGAGCAAAAGAAAAGAATCAGATTTGGTAAAATTCACTTTGCCTCCTTTTGTTTCAGTTTCTCCCTGTAACATCGGGATAATGATATTTGCCTCCTTTAAAGAGCTTTAAGATCTGTGGATGAAAAGTGATATATAAGAGATATTTATTTATTATTATTATTATTTATCTACTTACTATTATTCGACTTCCTGTATTTTATTCTGTTTGAACCAGAAACATTACTAGCAGGCAGCTGTGTTCTCCAAACACTGTTAACAAAGAAAGACTAAACATAAGCATTTGTCTTCATTAGAACACTAATCCTGAACATCTTCAATAGCCATTCCATACTGTAATTCATAATTTTGTTTATTCACTAGGATTTATGATCAACACTGCAAAAGGTGCTCATCCAAGAGCTCTGGATCCCATGCCCTTACTTCAATATACAAACTTCTGGCTCTCCCTGAACACAATCCAGCTTTAATCAACTGAGTAACAAAATAATACCACATCTCACCAAACCCCCATTATATACCCCCATCCCACTAAAGTCTCCCCTCCCCCATCAAAAAAAGAACCTTGTAGCATGTTCTGGAAGTAACAGATTCAGGCTATTATGGACCAAGGGGAGGAGTTCCAAACTCAAGGTGGCCTTCCTGAGAACACTACCTCACCAGAAGAGAAGGATTGTGCAGGGGTTGAGGGCTAGCTTGGGATTTGGGAGACCTTAGTTCAGTTCCTTGCTCTGTCACATGCCTTATCTGTGCTTCATTTCCCTATCTGTAAAGCAGGGACAATAGCACCTCCCTACCTCACAAGGGTGTGTTGTGAGGCTAAATACATTATAGATTGTATGCAGTGTAGTTGTAGCTGTGTCGCTCCCAGGATATTAGAGAGACAAGGTGGGTGAAATAATATCTTTTTATTGGACCAACTTCTGTTGATGGGAGAGAGAAACTTTCAAACCACACAGTGCTCCTCTTCAGGTCTGGGAAAGGTACTCCCCTGTATGTTAGCACATACTCTAAGGGACCATTCAAGATAGAGTAGCCTGTTAACACCTCTGCAGTCAGAAGACAAAAAGAGGGGCTAGTCATGGGCAATATGTGAACCCTCCATTTGGGGAGAATAGCCTCCAGTTCCTCCTCTTTCCCCCGGGCCCTGCCCCTTCCACTCCCACCAGAGCACTGAGCCCCTTCCGCCCTAGCCAGCACCCCAGCCAGCCAGCCCAGGCCGCTGCTCCCTGCCTGCCCTAACTCCAGCCCCAGGGAGCCCAATGCCAGCCCCAGCCCCTCTGTGTCCTGGGCCACCAGCTGGCCTGCCCTAGACCCAGTGTGGGAAGAAGAGCAGTGCCTGGGCTGGGGCCACAAGAGAAGAGCGTGATGCAGCAGGAGGGGGTTGGCGTCTTGGGGTGGTTCATGGGCAGAGCCACACCTGGTTCTTTGGAGAGGCTTAGCCTCCCCGATCTATGATACCCACTGCCCAAGGGGTTAATGGGTTATATATTGTTGTAATAAGCCATGGATCCAAAGACTCTGTTCAGTCCATGATTTTTAGTGTTGCAGCATTGTGAATTTAAGCTTTAAGGCTTGTCTTTGAAAGTGTTTTTCAGATTTCCATTGAAAATAAGAACTGATAGGTCAGACAGGATGATCACTTTGTGGAAAGTGTTCACCCACAGATGATAGGGTGGTTTTTGACTTTTGTCATTTTCCTGTGTGAGTTCATTAGAGAGCGTAGTGACTTGTTTCCCCCACATAGTTATTGGGCATTTAATGCACTGGATGAGGTATGCCACATGTTGTGAGAGGCATGTATAGGATCCATGGATCTTGAAAGGTGTTTTATGAGTGGGCGGGTTGTTGATCAGTTACATCATAAGGGTGAACACGAATGATACACAAAACACACCATAAAGGGGCCCATGGAGTGCAGTGTGTCACAACAGGGCAGGCAGGATCAGGTTACTGGGGGGTCATGGTCCAAGACTGGCCACAGGGCAAACCAAGAGTCAGGCATCAGACAAGGTCAGTTTACCTGGAGATCAGGGTCAAGCACCAGGTTAAAGACAACACTCAGAGATGAGGTCAAGGATAAATCAAGGTCACAAGCCAGAGCCTAGGGTCTATGATTACTGGGGTCTGGAGCAGAGAGAGGCAAGTTCTCTGTGTTGTTCAGTAGAGAGTTCAGTAGAGAGCTCCTTAGCTCCTTATCTCTCTTAGCTCCTGGTTTATATACTGGTATTGCCAATCAGTGGGCTGTGAGGGGCTGCCACTCAGACTGTGGCATGGTATTTCCTCTTAACCCTAGCTTTGTCAGGTCCTTGCAGGGACCTCTAGTGGCCCTGTGGCTGTGTTAGTAGTCCTGATAGCCAATAGTCTAAGGTTCCAGTTTCTTACAACAACAAACCCTCTTTCCAAGATAGTGGCTACAGAATTTGGCTTATGCCAGAAGGAGGTGAATGCTGCCAAATCCTCTCAGGGAGAAATGGCTTTTAAAGAGAAAGGCCTTTAGGAAGTTTCTACTGAACATTTCTTTCACCCTCGGCGGGGGAGCAGGGACAGAGCAAACAACCCCAGCACATTAACTATAACTGGGAAGTAGTACAAAAAGTGGATAGGCAAGTTAAAAACCAACAAGCTGCCAACTCTACTCATTTGTTATTTTTATTTAGAATTTAAAATAAGTCTCTCACACACACACACAAAATCTAGCTGTGGATATTGCTGGGCATGTTAATGAATGCTCCAACTGTCATTTCCCCTGTCTTTCCTCCCCCTGTATATTATATTCACTGTTGTGTCTTGTGTTAAACCACATTGAGAGTTCTTTGGGGCAAAGACTCTCTACTTTGTGTTTATACACCACTTGGCACAATAGGTTCTGATCCTGGCTTGGGCCCATAGATGCTAGTGCAATATAAATACTACTACTATGCATTTGATAAGAGAGCATGTCCTAGCATGACCATATCCAATACTTGCCTGTAAATTGAAAGGGTTTTGGATGATACTCAGAAGTGTGTAATCTTATGGGGAACTTTCTATCAACTGGAGCTGGGCAAAATGACTTGTAAATGAGTATTTGTATACAAGCACATATTTTGGTGCAGTCTATAGGCCCAAAATCTATTACTTCAGGTATTACTTTCATGGCTAAGGTTCATTCATGTGAATAAGGGCTGTTTTGCCCTTTGTCAATTTAATCCAGAGTGAAATGTTGCCATTTCTGCTATGATATGAGATTTTCTAAGTGAAAATGATGATTTTTTCCCAGAGGGAAATCTGTCTTTTGTTGCAATGGAAGGAGAACATTGGCTGTGAAATGACAGCATTCTGTCTGTAGAAACTGGTTGTTGTTTCTATGAAAATTCAAGGAGAGAATGAAAAATGCACTGTTTCCATGCCTGAGAGTCCAAGACCTATTGTTGGTTTTTCTGACAGTGTACATTGGTGGGGGCTTTTTTTGCACAGCTTTAGCTCTAATGTATAAAAAACATGACGTGGTAATTTTTGCAGGATGAACATGAGGAGAGTAGACTATAACCTAACGTGTCCAATATACTCTGAGTAAGTTAGTGACCGAGAATGTGGTCAAAAGGAAGACCAGGGCTCTTTCAGTTATTAGTTCTTCTGAATTGTGCTGAGTGCTTAACCCAGTATGTGTGTGACGGAAGGAGGCGGCCAGATGAAGGAGGCTGTAAGTTACCTTTCTACTCTTTGTCTTCACTCAGGGGGGCAGAGCACACCAGCCCCTGTTGTAAATTATGCTGGCTATAGTATTTCTCTGTTAGCCAGGGCTCACTGGAGTGCACTGAGCTCTAGCTCACCCCTCTGCCATTACCTCTCCTCTCTGCCTCCTACGCCTGGGTTTGAGGCAGGAGCGGGGCTGTTGAATTGAGAGCCTAGAGAAGGTCTATGCTGCTACTACCTATGGATCGTCTACAGAAGGAGACGCCGTAGTTGCCCTGTTAGGGTAGCTCTCTCCCCTCTATGCTACCAAAGCCATGCAAAGGGACTAGGAGGTTGGGTCTAGGATCAGGTCCAAGGCTGTAAAGACTTTATTAACTTGGATTTCTGAGTCCTCAAAGTGTTTTCTGACATTCCCTTCAAGAGAGCTAGTAATAAAACTACACTAAAGTCCACAGAAAAGGGAAGTGATCTTAGTGAGATTGTTTTTAAAACATCTTCATTAGCCTCTGACAGCAACTCTAAATCCATTCTGCTACAAATCCCCTACTATATACAGAAAACTCAGACTCATTTTACATTTGGGCAACTATACATTAAATAAATGGCAGCATTAGGTAAATCTGCAGGCCCTATAATGCTACATTTCATGCCTTGAGTACATCTAAAAATGATCGGGGTCAAAGACAGGTCATACTTGGTGAAAATGTAAAGAAAAACAGGTATATAGTTATGGACATTAGAAAACATTGGTGGGAATGAGTTCGCCATGTCTTTGGAATTCTCATTGAGAACACACAGGCAGTTATAAAATTTGCATTTTCCTAGGTGAATTAAATACAAAAATAAGCAACCATGTCAAAGACTTCAAACCTGTGCAAATTAAAGACCATTTAGTATGGGAATTTATTATCAGATTGACAATTACCCGTAGCTCGTCCTGAATTTCTCATCAAGATCTACCTTTGGAATGACACCTATAGGATATCAACCAATGTATGAGTAAATGCATGTTTGATGAGGATAGTTGACACTTCCTTAGTCTCTCTGGCTGCATCAATACATGCACGATGTGCATGTACAGATGTACATTTTATCTGTACATGCACATTGTATACCTTCAATTGTTTCCCTGTGTCACTCCTCTGTTTAGATAAAAAACCCTGGGCACAGAAATCATGACTTCATTCATATTTGCATAATGCCTCACACAATGAGTCCCACTCAGCACAAATATGAGATAAGCAACTTTTTAAAAATTCTTTTCCCTTATTAAAATTCCTTTTATCCTTTCTGTTCATTGAAGATATCACTCACTGATGCATTCTGGGATACCCTAGATGGCAGACTGAATGAGATCTGGTATTTTTATTGAATCTGGAAGCATCAAGAGGATTTCAGAGAAAAAAAGAATGATAAAAAGTAAGTAAACAGTTCAGTTTGTGAAAGCATTAGCACAGATGTGTACCTAACCCAATCTCTTTCCCTTTGCACTTCATTTAGAAAGGAAAGCTCAATTCAGACCTGAAATCTTCAAATTCTATGAACATTCTTACAAAGGCCAACAACCTAGATAAATTAAACCCTGGAAACCATTTACCAATTCATAAATCAGAGCCAAACACACAAATAAAGTAGATTGTCTTTTGCAAGATGTTTTTGGTAATCTATTTCAGAGGTGACTTGTGTCATGGAATATTTTTCAACTGAGCAGGAAAAACCACTAGATTGATTTTTGTTACATTGTTTTGCCTTTAAATACCTTATGCTACTGACTGTCATTTTACAAGTACAGTATCGCTGACACTGAAGTCAGTTGGTTGGAGTTATGCCTTGTGTTTATGTGAAGCAAAGTTGTTTTTAAACCATGCAGACAGGTTATGGGTTTCCAAAGATTCAGAAAGGTGTTCCCAGAGAATATTTTCTTAATATTTAAACAGTGGCAAATGTTTCCCCATAATAAAATCTGAGTTTTGGTGTTGCCATTAATTTGAATAAAGATGTGAGAATTCTTGTATTTAACACCCCTTTTCTTGTGCAACTGGTCCAGTAAGGTAAGCCTCGATCTCATTTCAAGAGTGGCTAAGTGATTTAGGAGAGATCTAGGCTTCTATATTCCTAATGTCTTTTGAAAACATTACCTTTATTGCAAAAACATGGTATGAAATTAGTTCATCTAATATTTCTAGCATTTGGATTACATGACTGCATTCTGTCTGACCTTTAACATTAGTAAAGCCATCTGCTTGTTCATAAACAAAGATTTGAAATACCACCATCACATGAAAGCTATAGAACAGTCAGTTGACTCCACATGATAGTCATTGATATCTCTGGGAGTAGGACTAGACCCAGAGTTTTGATACAAAAAATGAAAATCCAAATCTACACTGAGGCAGACACATGTCACCTCTGAACATCAAGTTATAAATTCCATTACTTCTGTGGCAATTGATATGCTCTGACCCTATAAGGTCCATTTAGGGCAGCATCCCCTCACCATCCCTTTCTTTGGTGTCCCTGTGGACCACAAAGGACTCACTGAAGCTTGCAGTCAACAGTGGTTTATTAAGAATAGGCACAAGAATCTCCCACTGCCATACAGGTCCTTGCCTAGGCCAGCCATCTCTGGAGCTGCTCAGGTCCATGGAGGCAGGCAGCGCCTCTGCAGTACTTCCACCTCCTTTCCCCCTCTGGCTTCCCTAACCCTCTGGAGCCTGGTTTATAAACCCTACTGGGCCAGCAGGGCAGCTGCAGCTCATGGCCTAATCAAATCCCAGGGAGGCTGCTCAGCCTGTGCCTATGCATAGCTGCCTTGCCTCAGGCAATCAAGCCCCAGCTACCCACTCTGCTGCCCCTGAGCTAGCTAAGATACCATGGCAGGGGGCTGTCCAGGGGTTCATCCCTCAGCACCATGTCACATACCTCTCCTCCTCCTAAAACCATAAGGTTTCTTCTTCCCCCCCAGGGAATTCTTCCCCTTCCTTCAGGAGACACTCAGGTTCCAGTGTTTGGGATTCACTTCTCCACCCACAAAATCCACGTTGGATTGGGGGGTGGTGCCCCCCCATAGGTTTGCCACCACCCAGAAGTCCTTGCATCATTTGCAGCTCCTTGGCTGCCCCCTGTCCTGCCTGCACAAGCTCTCCAGTTGGGTCCCCCACACCTCTTGGAGGTTGCCTGGGACTTCGGGGATGTCCAGCCCAGCAGGCGGGGCCAGAGACTCTCTTGCTTGAAGTTGTATCGGGTGGGGTGTGTGCTCAGTTGTTCACCCTGCCTCACCTTGGCTGCATGCCCTAGGCCACCTCCTCACCCCATATCCTTCTCTATACGTTCCCTCCCACTGGCCTCCTGCTTTTGGGGTCACCTTACTCCAGCCTCACTCTTCTTGTTGTCTTTCATGTTCAGGCCTCCTGCCAAAGGGGTTCCTGACACCTCCCTAGGGAAACCCTAAGTGGGTGCTCTACTCCCACCCCTCCTTCTTGTTCGGGAGGGCTCCCAATCCATGCCCACCATCAAGGGGTAGAGCCGTCCCTCTATTACCACTACTCATTTCTATTGAAATCAGCCTTGGACCTCCAGGGGCACCTGGGCCAATGGGTACCGCCTCCCATGGAGGCATTCCACATTCATCCCCTTCCCCCAGGGATCTTCCATTGCAGCTTTACCAGCCCTCTGCAGCAAGGATGTGGGGAGAAGCTGTGTCCAAGCCCCTCCAGGACTTTATCCCCACCCTCCCAGGTATGGTGGGCACATTTCTTGCCACCTTCCCCACAGTCACCTTAGTCCAACCACAAAACTCACCCATCCCACAATCCATCTGTAGACATTCCTGCCGCTTATATCCGGGTTGGCCACACTGCCAACAGATGGCTGCCCAGGCCCCTGCAGAAGCTCCCCAATTTCCCCCCCCTTTCTTCTTCAGAACCCTTCTGGGTAGGGGTTCGCCAGGCCTTGCCCCTGCCTCAGGACCTCTATCAGGCTTGCCCATCATTCTGGGAGGTACCACATCCATATATCTCTCCATTAGCTGTGTGGCCAGCTCTACTACATCAAGCTGATGTTGCCTTATCCAGACCCTTATGTTGTCTGGGAGTCCCTGTAAAACTTTTCCAGGGCCATCATGTCCATAATCTCATCCACTGTCCAGGTGAAGGGTCACAGACACCAGATGTTACAACAAATATTGACAAGGATAGTAAAAGTA
Organism: Mesoclemmys tuberculata; assembly: GCA_007922155.1. Taxonomy (NCBI): domain Eukaryota; kingdom Metazoa; phylum Chordata; order Testudines; family Chelidae; genus Mesoclemmys; species Mesoclemmys tuberculata. The sequence goes on from ML675604.1 coordinate 84,432,589, forward strand.
ATCACATGTTTCAGAGAGCAAACATACCACTGCTTTTACTTATTCAGATTGCAAAAAACTACTCAAACCTATTTTTAAATTATAATAATTTAAGTCATTTATTAAAACCCAGTTGACAAGCCATCCTTATTTTCATTGAGTGAGTTTCAAGTGCGCTTTGGGCTGTTATTGTCAAAATGCCTTTGGCTCTGTATTCAATTCCTTTTAATACTTATCAGTTAGGCCTAGAATTAATGGACTGAATGGCTTGGAAGATTGGTAAAATGGGTTCAGAGGCTTTTTTTGCCTCTGTCTTCACATACAAGGTCAGCTCCCAGACTACTGCACTGGGCAGCGCAGAATGGGGAGGACAGCAGCCCTCAGTGGTGAAAGAACAGGTTCAGGAAAAGCTGGACATGCACAAGTCAATGGAGCCGGATGCTATGCATCTGAGGGTGCTGAGAGATTTGTGTGATGTGATTGCAGAGCCATTGGTCATTATCTTTGAACACGCGTGGAGATCTTTGATGATTGGAAAAAGGCAAATATATATTCCTTTTCTTTAAAAAAAGGAAGGAGGAGGATCTGGGGAACTACAGACCAGTCAGCCTCACCTCAGTCCCTGGAAAAATCATGGAGCAAGTCTTGAAGGAATCCATATTGAAGCACTTGGAGGAGAGGAAGAGGAACAGTCAGCATGGATTCACCCAGGGCAAGTCATGCCTGACCAACCTGATTGCCAGAGCTGACTGGCTCTGTCAATGTGGGGAAAGCAGTAGACATGATATACCTTGACATTAGCAAAGCTTTTGATACAGTTTCCCACAGTATTCTTGCTAGCAAATTAAAGGAGTATGGGTTGGGTGACTGGACAATAAGATGGATAGAAAGCTGGCTACATCATTGGGCTCAATGGGTAGTGATCAGTGGCTCAGTGTTTGTCTGGCAGTTGGTAACAAGCAGAGTGCCCCAGGGGTCAGTCCTGGGTCTGGTTTTGTTGAACGTCTTCATTAATGATCTGGAGGATGGAGTGGATTGTACCCTCAGCAAGTTTGTGGATGACACTAAGCTGGGGGGAGTGGTAGATATGCTGGAGGGAAGGGATAGGATTCAGAGTGACCTAGACAAATTGGAAGATTGGGCCAAAAGGAATCTGATGAGGTTCAACAAAGAGGAGTGCAGAGTCATGCACTTAGGACGGAAGAATCCCAGGCACTGCTACAGGCTGGGGACCAATTGGTTAAGAAGCAGTTCTGCAGAAAAGGACCTGAGGGTTACAGTGGACAAGAAGTTGGATATGAGTCAACAGTGTGTCCTTATTGCCAAGAAGGCTAACGGCATATTGGGCTGCAATAGTAGGCTAACAGCATATTGGGCTGCCAGCAGATCCAGGGAAGTGATTATTCCCCTCCATTCAGCACTGGTGAGGGCACATTTGGAGTATTGTGTCCAGTTTTGGGGCCCTAATTATAGGAAGGATGCAGACAAATTGGAGAGGGTCCAGCAGAGGCAATGAAAATGAATAGGGCAGCTAGGGCAATGACTTATGAGGAAAGACTGAGGGAACTGGGCTTATTTTGTTTGCAGAAGAGAAGAGTGAGGGGAGATTTGACAGCAGCCTTCAACTACATAAAGTGGGGCGGGGTCCAGGGAGAATGGAGCTAGGCTGTTCTCAGTGGTGGCAGATGACAGAACAAGGAACAATGGTCTCAAGTTGCAGTGGGGGAGGTCTAGGTTGGATATTAGGAAAAACTTTTTCACTATGAGGGTAGTGAAGCAGGGAGGTGGTGGAATCTCCATTCTTAGAAGTTTTTAAGGTCTGGCTTGACAAAGCCCTGGCTGGGATGATTTAGTTGGGGTTGGTCCTGCTTTGAGCAGGGGGTCGGAATAGTTGACCTCCTGAGGTCCCTTCCAAGCCTAATATTCTATGATTCTACGATTTTAAGACATTGGCACTAATCTTCCTGGAGTCCTTAGGGACTGAAAGCTATTCCCATAAAATGAACATTCAGAAACTGGTGTGAAGTGTGTGTGTGGGCTCAGTCCAGTGTTTGGTGGATAGGCAGCTGCTTAAGAAACACCATCACCCCAATTAGCAGTCTCAGCAGAGGCATCAAGGCCTAAGTAAGAATAGAGACACTTACTTTTCACTCCCAAGAATGGGAGTGAGGTTAGGATTGAGCTATATTTGTGGAGTGGCCAAGGAAATCTTACATCGCATTTAGAGCATCTCGTTTGAGAAGAACTACAGGAGTTCAGTTTTACCTGCTGGCAACATGCAGCCTTATATGAGAATTAAATTGGCTTAATCTCCCTTTCCCAGCTCTTGATCCACCACCCAAGGTTTTGCACATACTCTGTATCTGGGAAATTTCTAAAATGCCTGTTATGGTCAAGAAAAATCTTTTTTTGAGCATATCTGTATGTGTATAATTATTAAAATATATGAAATATCTTCATGTACTTGGTGGAGTGGAACATAGTTAATTTAAGTCAAGTCATGAGAGTATGTGTGTGTGTAAAAGATAAGGGAATATTTCCTTGTGGTGCAGAGAATCAGTGCAAGGCCGTCCACATCATGCAGCACTTCATACCACTGGCTGTACACCCCCCTATGTTCATGTGCACTATGGACAGGAGCTCAGTTATAGTCTAGTCTGGTAGCCAACAGTGGGGGCAGGAACGTGCTGGACAAGGCTCAGCTCCACAGTTGGATGTTTATACAGAGCTGGTAGCCCACACTACCAGCACGGATGGAGTGCCATTTCTATTCCAGCCCCAGAGGTGCAGCAATGGCTGCAGAGCGTGGGATTTCAGAACCCTGGCTGTTCTGCAGTCTAACCACATTGATCCCAAATACTCCGGGTTTTAGCAGATGGAGTGGATTTTGCTGTTTGTCGCTGTACTCCATTCCACTATCTCTATGCAAACTGGCTTATATCACAAACAGTGCATAATGTCTGTAGGCTTAAGTTTGCAAGTAAAATATTTTGCAAATGGATGAAAAAAATGCATGCATGCTTGTCTGGGGAAGTACAGATAGGTAATATTTTAAAATAACAAGATAACCATTGATCCTTATCTGAGTGAGTACTTGTCTTGTCTGCTTAGCCAGAAACTCAGGAATGCCAGGACATGCTCCATTTAACACAGGTTTAGATGTAAAAGCCTTCAAGACTGGTATATACATCTACAAACCATATACCTTGAACCTTACACTTCAATGCATTTGAAAATGAATGTAGCAAACTTCTACATGAGTTAAAGACACAGCCCTCTTGCACCTTAGAAAAGATTTAGTGCCCAGTTTACATATAAAAGTAATTTGATGATTACTGAAAATCCTCCCAAACCCATTCCTAATTGTTAGGACTGGGCAAATAGGTTTAATTGTTACATACACCTTCAGCAGCAAGTCAGAAATGCTTTTTCCTAAACATTCAGAACTAGCTGCAACATTCAGCATGCAGGCTGAATCCTACTGAAAAAAAAAGAGAAATCAACATGAGACAGCTTCTTACCTCTTAAAGGACTGTCTCAAATATTGTTTCAAGTTTCAGGTGGGCGAAATCAAAAATCCAGCTCCAAAAATCTGAATTTCATAGATCATTCCTATATTTATTACAAGCTGCACCAGATCACAAGATCCAAATATTCTGAGGTTTGGGACATTTGAAATCCAGATCTGAATTTTACAGCTTAGATCTGCCTTAATGCCAGTATTCAGTAAAGTATGAGTAACCTATAACTAGAGTTCCTGAGGGGTAGCCGTGCTAGTTTGTATACAGCAAAAACGAGAGTCCCGTAGCACCTTAAAGAGTAACAAATTCCTGCGGGCATAAGCTTTCGTGTATCTGACGAAGTGGGTTGCAGCCCACGAAAGCTTATGCCCACAGAAATTTGTTAGTCTTTAAAGTGCTACAGGACTCTCGTTTTTGCTATAATTAGAGAATGTCTAAGCTCTTCAAGGCTTTTTCTGAGTTTCTATGCATTTGACCCAAGACAAGATTATTTTGAAAATTTTGTTTCACAAAACATTTTGCTTTTTTTTTTTGGTTGTTTTCATTCCAATTGGAAATAAACAAAATTTCAAACTGTTGGAATTTCCCATGGACTGGAAATTCTGGATTTTGACCAGCACAAGGTATGAGATTCACAGCCCAGCTCCTAGATCAAATAGGTTTTGATAATCTTCAGATAAGCATTCAAAATTTATCACACCCATATAACTCACCTATAGTATTTCTAAAGTACCTATCCCCTTGATATCAAACCTAACCTATCTAATGAGAAACTTTTTTGCTTGCTTGATAAATCACTTCCCAGCAAATAAAACACTTCTAGGATCTAAACTTCTTTTTTCTTTTCTTGGGATTATTCCTGTTTCTCATTGAGGAATGAAGCTTTCTCCCACAGATTATGTGAATATTTTTTCTTTCTATGTCCCCATTTGTGGGGGATGAACTGAGAGGGAAAAGCATCAAGAAGCAGACCACCTGGGCTCCACTGACTGAACTCATTGTAAGAATGGAACCCCAATTGCTTTTCCAAATCAGTGTCTGAACAGGCCAACATCACTGCAGAACAAGTGTGATCAAAATTAGTTCATTCTGTAGTTGGATCAAAATCAAAAGTACTTCTGCATGAAAAGTAAACAGTTTTTTTCTCTTTTACTTTTTGTGAGGCACGGCGAGGGACAAAAATGCACATCTAGCAGACAAATGGTAGCTGTAGTAGCACTAAGAATATTCACAAGGGGATTTCTTAGTAGTCATCACAGAAATAAAGGCTCATTGTTTAAAGCCCAGTTCATCTTTTGATTATGACTAATCAAAATAGTTTATGCAGATTTCCATAAGCTTTTTGCTCACATTGTGTATTATTTGGTTTAGTGATCACAGCTGAAAAGCATGATTTTAATAACGAGGCCCAATAAGTGGATTAAAGTAAGATTCAGGGATTGCCTTATTCCACTACTTTCATTTTAATAAGTCTGAGAGGTTATACACATTACATTTATTATCATTAATTTGGGCTGGCTTTTGTTTTGCACACATATATTTAATTAAAGTTGCAAAACTCTACTGATGTTAAGGCCAGATCTACACTACAAACCTATCCTGGTATAACTAAGTCATTCAGGGGTGTGAAAAATCCACACCCCTGAGCCATGTAGTTATATTGATTTAACCCCCTATGTAGATAGTGCTCTGTCAACATGAGAGCTTCACCCATTGACATAGCTACTACCTTTTGAGGAGCTGGGTTTACTATGCGCATAGGAGCTCTCCTGTTAGTGTAGGAGCGTCTTCACTTAAGCGCTACAGCTGCGCAGCTGTACAAATCGGTACAGCATTTTAAGTAAAGACCTGCCCTAAGACTTTTGTTTTTATCACCCTCCTGATCTCCTTGGCTTGGGCCTCCTACCACACAGCATTTGTCTTCAGTTTCTTTTGATGAAGTTGGGAGGGGCTGTTGATTTGGGCTTAGCTACTAATTAGTACTCCCAACATTTGCATAGAGACCTTCCTGCCGAATGCTGATTGAACTAAACACCTGTAATATCAACACAGACAGAGTTAAGCAGATTGCAATATTTGAAATTGGGAACAAATTTTGCTCCTGAACACACTAGCAAGGGACCTTAGAGATTTGCTTCCTTCTGCAGAAGTGAGCAGGGCTTTGTTATTAAGATCATGTAGTTGTTATTCCACAGGATCAAATTTCTGCAACTGCAGGGGCTGAGTGATAAACCTTGCTGCCCTTTTTCTGTTTTTGTGTCTGAATAGACTGCAAACATAGACTGTTACTGTTGCCTTTCAATAAGTCTTGGAACAGTAGGGAAGTTCCAGAAGACTGGAAGAAAGCTAATGTTATGCCAACATTTAAAAAGGGTAAATAGGATGACCTGGGTAATTATAGGTCTGTCAGTCTCATATTCACCCAGGGCAAGATAATGAAGTGGCTGCTAAAGGACTTGATTAAAAAAGAATTAAAGGAGGGTAATATAATTAATGCCAACCAAAAAGAGTTTATGGGGAAAAAAGCCTGTCAAATTAACTTGATATATTTTTTGTAGAGATTCCAAATTTGGTTGATAAAGATAACAGTGCTGATTTATTATATTTAGACTTCTGTAAGGCATTTGACTTGCTATCATGTGACATTTTGATTAAAAATCTAGAAAGATAGAAAATTAAACAGTTTTTTTGCAGTGGTCTTGTAGTCTTGTAGTATAGAGACACACTTGTGGAAAGTGTCTCTATAAAATTAACATGGTACACATTAAATGGATTAAAAGCTAGCTAACTGATAGGTCTCAAAATGTAATTTTAATGGGGAATCATCACTGAACAGGTGTGTTTTAATACATCTATATGTAAATGTACACATCTAGGAACAAAGAATATAGGATATAATTACAGGATGGGGGAATCTATCATGGGAAACAGTGACTCTTAAAAATGATCTGGGGTTTGTGGTGGATAGTTAGCTGAACATGAGCTGCCAGCATGATGCTGTGGCCAAAAGGCCTAATGTGAACCTTAGATGAATAAACATGGAAATCTCAAACAGGACTGTGTGGTTATTTTACTTCTATATTTGGCACTGCTGCAACTGCTGCTGGAATACTATGTCCTGTTCTGGTGTCCACAATTCAAAAGGATGTTGATAAATTGGAGAGGGTTCAGAGAAGAGCTACAAGAATGATTAAAAGATTAGAAAACATGCTTTACAGTGATAGACTCAAAGAGCTTAAGCTATTTCGTTTAAGAAAGCGAACTTTAAGAAGTAACTTGATTATAGTCTATAAGTACTTACAAGGGGAACAAATATTTGATAATGGGCATTTCAGTCTAACAGAAAAAGGTGTAACATGATCCAATAACTAGAAGTTGAAGTTAGACAAATTCAAACTGGAAAAAGGTGTAAATTTTTAATAGTGAGAGTAATTAATTTTTGAAACAATTTACCAAGAATCATGGTGGATTCTCCATCAGTGGCAATTTTAAAATACAAATAGACTATTTTTCTAAAGGTCTAATCTAGGAATTATTTGGGGGAAATTCTATGGTCTGTGGTATACAGGAGATTAGATTAGATTATCACAATGGTCCCAGCTGGCCTTGGAAGCTATGAATCACTGCTTGTCTGTGTGTTTTCTTTCATGGAAATCTCCAGCTATGCTGGGACACATAAACGCCAAGTTGTGACCTTACTCACCCCATATCCACACCCTACATACTACTGCGATAATATTTGCACAAAATATGCTTTGTGAGGTATGTGAAAGCTAGTAATGCTCTGGCTGTTAATATTATTGTAACGTTAAGATCAGACAGCCTAACCTAGGTAAAGATAATAAACTGGCCTGTCCTAGGCAAAGCAATGGACAGGCAGGGGCAGATTCCACAGGTGCCGTATCTCCCCACGGAACATCCAGCTAGGACAGTGCTTCCCAACGCATGGCCTGTGGGCCAAAAGTGGCCAATGGGGTCTTCCAAAGAGGCCCACCACTCTTGTTCCATTGGCTGCAGAAAGGAGCCGCTGCCTAAAGACCCAGGCGGGGCACATTGTCGCAGGGCTACTACACCTGTGCAGGCCTCTTGCTGCAGCCAAGGGGATGGAGATCAATGCTGTCCTCCAGCAGAGAGCACGGCAAAGCGCTCCACCTGGGTCCATAGGCACTGGGGTCCCTGCTGGAGTCAGGGGAAGGAGAGGACTGATCTTCTGTCCCTCTGGCTACAGAAGGGTGCCACTGCCTAGGGACCTAGGTGGAGTGCACGGCCTACAGGACACTTGCAGTTTCCCCACTGAAGCCAGGGGGATGGGAGATCAGTGAGGAGGCAGTTGAAATCTCCTTCCATCTGCCTGCAGTGGGGGGGGAGGGGGAGGGAGGGCAGACTTCTGGCAGAGACTGGTGGCCCTTCAGGATTGTAAAAATTATATGTGTGCCCCTTGAGCCAAAGAGGTTGGGAACCACTGAGCTAGGACAAGCTGTGCCCTGCATACAAAAAAGCAGACAGTTTTGAAGAACATTTTGCTGCTTCTGAAAGACTATGTGAGGTTCATGACATTCCAGAGGACAAAAAAAGTCCCAACTTTGATTAGTAAGCTCTTGGGGAAATCTTTAGATGTATTTAATGAAATGGAAATTGAACAAGCATTGAAATATGGTGAATTTAACAAGGCTGTAATGCAAATGGTCCAGATTAGTCCCAAGGTGTACAGAACAAAATTTAGAAGCCTCAAAATGAATGACAAGATGAGTCATAGAGTATATGTATAAATTGTGTGATTTGGTGAAAGAATGGGTCAAGGGGAAGAGGGAAGAGAGTTATGAACAGTTTGATCTTTTTGTGCAGGAGCAGTTCCTGAACCTGTCAGACAAGCTATTTGGGATCCCTGGACTCTTATCCAGAAGCAGTAGAACTGGTTGATTTCTCAATACGTGCCAGAGTGTCCAGTGAGTGCAAGCCAGAAGCCACAGAGGAAGGGCAGAATAATGTAAAAGACTATTGCAGATCTTGTGACTTATGTCAAGAAAGAAACTTGCAGGACCCCCAAAAAGTTCCTCTATTCCCCTTGTCTGTGACATGAGATACATTTCTTAGGGTGCCACTGGACATTGTGGGCCCTATGTTAGATCCTACCCAAAGGTGAAAGAGATATATCTTTGTAGTGGATTAGGCCACTAGATAGCCAGAGAAAGTAGCTCTATCTGAAATAGAAGATGACAGTGGCAAAAGCACTATTTTCAGCAGAGAGGATTTCTCACTAACGACATTTGATCAGATTGTAGGTCAAATTTCATGTCTCCACCATTCAGTGAATGATGCAAGTTGTGTGGAGTGAAAAAACTAAAAGTGGCTGCATTTCACCCAGAGATAAATGGTTTGGTGGAAAGGTTCAATGGGAAACTGAAATCAGTGTTGGGGATGCATGCCAACAAGCAGGCTGAGCACTGGGATGAAATGTCATCCCTGCCTGATGTTTGCTTATAGAGAAGTGCCCCAAGAGTGTACAGGGTTTGCCTCATGTAAACTTCTGTATGGAAGGAAAGTGAGGGGACTCCTAGATCTCACTAGAGGCTTCTGAGACGGTGACACTGAGGCAGAGGGGGAGTCACTAAGTGAGTATGTACAAGGGTTCAGAAAAAAGATGAGGCAGGAGTTCTCACGACAAACTTTTTGGTGGCCATAGAGTGTGGCCACCAACTCTTGCAGGTGGCTGCTCTGAGAAACCCGTCTCTTTGTCCCTGCCTCCCATGCCCTTCAGCGAGAGCCCACTCTAGGGAAGGTGGGTCAAGAATACACCAGCCGCCTGCAGAGTCCCAGGCTCCCCGGGCCTCAACTGGGCAGGAGCAGAGGGCTGCCCAGGGTAGTGCCCTAGTGACCAAACGCTACAACCATCTCCACTGATAAGAGCCACCTCCAGCACAAACACCAAGGCAGTGCATCTCTCTGCCCTTGGTAACAGCTATTCAGGAGCAACAGCTGGGTGCTGCAGGGAGGGGCCGCTGCTTTGCCCCCCTCCAATCTCTGCCCTTGCTTTGGAGGCTGTCACGGCCACAAAAAATATCTGCTCTTGGCCACATTTGAGAAACACTAAGTTAAGGGACATGATGAAGGTGGTTTAAACTAACCTCACGCATAGCCAAACTAATCAAAAGACGTGGCATGATATTTAGGCTTGTAAACGCTCTTTTGAAGTAGGGAACTTGGAGTTTGTGCTTATCCCTGTGGAAAAAAATGCAAAATGCAAACTCATGGGAGGGACCTTTTGAAGTAGAAGAAAAGTGCTTGAATGTACACACCATGTTAAAAGACCTCACAGTAAAATTACACCGCAGCTGGTACATGTAAATAGGCTTAAAGCTTATCACAGTAGGGAAGCAATGGTAAATATGATTTGTTTTGTTGAAGGGGAAACTGAGGTGTCAGACCTCATTGTTTTGAAGGCTGAATGCCAACATAACTAGCCACTTGAAGGTACTGAGCTATGCCACAGGTTAACACTAGTTGAAAAGGCAGAGGTAGTGTCTGTGCTGCAAACATACAAACAAGTGTTCTCCAGCAATCGAGAGAGGACTCACATAATGATAACCTATCAAATCACCACTGAAGAACCCCAGCCTGTACGTAGGTGGGTCTACTGTTCGGCTGGCAAGGTGCAAGAGCAAATTCACACAGAAATGCAGAGCATGCTGGACATGGGGGTGATTAAAAAGTCTGAAAGTTCCTAGGCATCACTGGTTGTCTTGGTCCCTAAGAAAGATAACACTGTAAGGTTTTGTATTGATTATAGAGTACTCAATGCTGTCACTATTCCATATGCTTATCCTATGTCCAGTTTTGATGATATGCTTTATATTGTAAGCAAAGCAAGATAACTTAGCATATTTGACCTTGTGAAAGGGCATTGGCAGATTCCTTTGGACCCTGATGCGCAGAAAAATCTCTTTTTATTACTGATACGGGACTAATTTTAATTTTAATACAGGATTATTTAATTAATACAGGAGCCCCTTTTCAGATGCTTGTCAACCAGGGGTTAAGCTGTTTACAAAATTTTGCAAGAGCGTACTTTGATGATACAGTGATGTTTAGCAACTCTTGGTCTCATCATAAGAAATACTTGTCAAAGCTCAAAGAGGCAGGCCTGACTATAAAAGCCTCTACACGTAAAATAGGATCAGCAAAGGTTTCTTTTTGGGTCATTAGGTGGGAAGTAGTCGGATCGCTCCTGATCCCTTAAAAGTGGAAGCCATTGTAAACAGGCCCATGCCCCAAACCAAAAAGCAGGCCCTGTCTTTCATAGGCCTGGTTCATTACTACTGACAATTTGTGTATGGTCTCAGTGATGTTGTATCTGGAATAACAAATTTGTGTAAAAAGACAAAGCCAAAGAAAATTGTGTGGTCAAAAGCCTTTGAAGAGGGTTTGCTAAGATAAAGAAAATCTTGTCTGACAAGCTTGTTCTGGTCAGCCCAGATTTTGACAGAATGTTTGAAATTTGTACTGATGCATCAAACATCGGTCAAGGCAGAAGAAACTGACCCTCCCTGAGCAGAATTACTCGGTCATGGAGGAAAGAATGTTATGTCATAGTGTAGGAAGTCAAACAACTGAGAAGAGAGACAGGGGTAATGGGAGCTGACATGCAAGAGCAAAGACTTTTTAAACTGAAAATGTAGGGCACTAACTGATCATTCTCTGTTAGTCTGGTTACACAAAACCAAGGGCACTAATTCTAAACTGCCTGTTGAAGCACCATACTCCAGGAATGTGACATGGAGATTGTACATATAAAAGGGAAAGGAAATATTGTGGCCGATGCCCTGTACAGGAAGGGGAGTTCTGACCCACTGCATGCAGATCAGCCAGTGGCTAATCCTCTTGCAGTTTTGTAAGGAGGAAGTGGGAGAGGTACTCCTGTATTCACATTCTACATCCTACTGCAATAATATTGTACAAAATATGCTTTGTGAAGTATATGAAAGCTTGTAACACACTGGTTATTAATATCACTGTAAAATGCATTTGCTAACGTTATATGTGAAGTTATGAATATCCTTCATATGATGTTTAAGATCAGACAGCCTAGTCTAGGTAAAGATAATAAACAGGTCTGTTCTAGGTAAAGGAATGTGGTGTTATCTCAATTTATATATTTGAAGTAAACAAAGCCAACAAGCAAAATCAACAAGTGCTATCTTGATCCTGAACTCAAACGACAGAGAATTAACATGGCTTCTGCACTTCAGAGAGATGCATGAGACAGACTCCCAATCAGGCCTTCCTGACCTGTAAGACAAAGGCATCCCTATGGGAATATAAGAAACAGAGAGAGACTCCATATTTATCCTTCACCTTAGGAGAAAAAGGAACCACATGATTTGATTTCAGTGATGGGTTGACTATCAAAAGCTGGAAAGAAGTCTGTGGGTGAGAGAAACCATTTTAAACAAAGCTTGTATCTTTCTAGATTAACTTTTAGGCTTTTAGATGAGTGTTTTCACTTTTATTTGCTTGTAATTATCTCTACCTTTTATTTCTTTTACTTGATATCACTTAATCCATGTTCTTTTGTTAATAAAACTTATTTTACTTTCATTATAAATTATCAGTGCTGTTTAATTTTAGTAAAGTGCGTGCTTCTAGACATCTAACAGGATGTAGAGTTTTATTGTCTTTCTAAAAGGAGCAAACCTAATACTTTCTTTTGGGGGTCAGTAAGAGGACTGGTTCCTGAAGTAGGATGATAATGGGGTGAATTCAGGGCTAGAAGGGTACTAAAGTCAGCCTGCAAGGAGTAAGTAGGGTGAGCAAAGCTTGTGAGCTGCTGGCAGGTGGTTGGGAGCCAGAGCTTTGGACCAAAGATGCACATCCACAAGACACCCAGGCTTACATGGCAGATGGAGACTGAACCTCTCACTGGCCTGCGTGAACCCCAAAATATCACACCAGCATTAGACCATTGGTATGGACCTAATGATTGCTGTCACATTTAGGTATTATTCAGCAAATAATCTAATGTAACAGGTAGCAAGTCAGACTGATGCTGTATTTTGCTAGCTATGTTTCTGAGGATGAAATAGTCTTTCAGGGATATTTCATTTTTGTGTTTAAAGGAACAACACTGCCCTGGTATATCTTTTAAAGCTGAGTGTGAATATTTTTCTAATAAAATCTGTATAAATGAATGTCCTCTGAACTGAAGGGATGTTTTTACTAACCCTGTTGGTGCACAAAATGGTTGAAAGTGAATGAGTTACAGCTTGCTGAGTGTGAAGCTGAGCAAGCAGAACCTGGTAAGGTGAAATCCATTTAATTATAATGTGTTAATATCACAAAACTCTTTCTGAAGTGACAGTTGTTGTATTGTGATACATTCATTTAAAAAGTGTTTTCCAAATGAATTAATAACCATACAAGTCTGTAGTTCAGTTCTAAGATACAGGTAACCATAGTTACTTTTGTTGCTTAGCAACACCTTTTATATAGCTCTGAGTGTTTGTATTTGTGCCACTTTCTACATGAGGAGCCAAATTCAGTTTTCAGTTACACCACTGTTAAGCCAGAATAACTCCATTGACTTCAACAGAGTTCTTTTGGATTTATACTATTATAAATACAATTAGAACTGAACCCAGTGGTTTTATATGAAACACATCTCTACTGACTTTAATAGATTTACTCCTGATTTATTCTGCTGTAAAATTAGATATGGTACAGAATCTCTTGTTAAAAATGAGAAAGAACTAAAAAGGACCAATGTTTCAGGCTGGCATAATGAACAGATGTGTTGACTACAATAGGATAATTCATGTGAATACGTGCAGGTTGCAGGATCAAGCCCATCATTTAGTATCTACTGAGGGGTAGAGAATTATGTAGTTGCATTAAATCAGAAGTTAAAACAGATTAAGGTGTAAATCAGTAACTGGCTCTTGACAGAAGGCACAAAAAGAGGCCTAAAATGTAAAGGGAGAAAACAGGTCAATTTATATAGGGGAGGGAGGAGACAAGGAAAGGGGCATGTTGGACTTTTGCTATTTTATCTTTGCTTTGAATATTTACTTAAAACATGTTACTTCAGTTTTCTTTGTACATTGTGTTTCATGATGTCTTTTGAGAAACCCCAGTAGCTTAACTTGGGTGCAAACTAATTAATTTTTTTTATTGGACCAATCCTGAAAGGGCTTTTGCTTCAGGTCCAAATACAACAGCTTCACATATAGCATAAATTCACCAAGACCAAATATTGCTTTGTAGGGGGTAGTAGGCACATGTTAGGCCAAATAACAGGAGGCAATAGGACAAACCACAGGAGTCAGTTTCATTGCTCACAATTCTATGCCTGCCTTTTCAGGCAGCACTCTGCCCAAAGAGAAGCTTTGTTTCTTGGTTTCCTCTCAGGGTTGCACTATCACTGCTTCTCTGGCTTTCTTCTGGCTATTTCAGCATCCTTCTGCTCACTTTCTGTTTTTGACATTTAGAGACATACACAGATGCAATCAAGTCAGTGCCTGGCCCTGTGGTTGTAATATGTTTTGTTATTTCTCCCTCAGTTAGAGCTTACTTGGGCCTTCCATGTGGCTAGTGCTTTGGATGGTGGCTTCTATTATTTCAGTTAACTTAGTCCATAAAGGAGCTTAATTGCTTCTTCCATTTAACCAGAAGAATGGTGGCTAGCAGGCCCATCAGCTTCAATTAGGCCCATAGATCGAAGACTTGACTACCGAGCATAACCTCCACAATCTCATAACAGTCCTTGTACTAGGGCTTTCTTCTTTTTTCTGGATTTTGACTCTTATTGTTCAGTATTAACAATATAGGTTAGGATTCTGCCATGGAAGTTTCAGTCACACATGGGAGGGGGAGAAGTGGTGTGTGGAGGGGGCATGTTGTGGGTGGAAATTCCAGGAGGAATTCTGGCACCAGTCAGAACTCCTTCTGGTGGTTCCTGTGGTGCATAGGCTGGGGTGGTTGCTCTACCACTGTTTGAAAGGTGCAGCATGCAATCAACTCTGCATGCAGGTGATGGTGATGTTGGTGAGGATATGGGCCTTATTCTGCTACATTTCCCCAATTCCTTTTGGACAGATATTAACCACAAAGGAATTAGCCAAATGTGGGGACCATGTTCCCCAATAAGATTCTGATGCTCTGATGCAGTAGAAGGTGGAAGCCTCTCCTTGTGCCCTTCTCCTCTGTGTTGCCATAGAGGATCTGCTCAGAAATTGCCCCAATAGTGAATGCTTTTCTTAATTCTTACTTTTTACTCATTTCTAGACCTTCTCTCTTTCAGCTTATTTTTTATTTTCCATATTCAATACTTGAATATCTTACAACTACTTTCTATAATATCTTATAACTACTTTCTAATATAGACCCCTGTGCTGCCTGTCTATCCTGTGTTTTCTGTCTGTCCTTACCACTGACCAGCTGAATTTTTTGCCTCCTACATTGTTCCTGGTAAAAGGCCTCAAGGTTGAATATCATTTAATATTTGTGTGTATATTTAAGATAACACTTCCCCCTGCCTCATTTGCTGCCCATATACTGATGCAACTTCTCCCTGTTTTGCTCCCAGATAGATATTTCCACAATACCTTTACAAAATGATATTGGACTCTGCTTACAAGAGTGCTTCTATGGTATCTTAACAGTTTGCAGAGCAATAAGTGGCAAATGTTTTGTACAACATTACGCCTGCTTGAGGACAAACTGTTCCTTTCAGGAATGTTTTCAGCCTTAAATTAGAGGAAAATCACTTTGCAGAATGTGAATTCTTGGAGGAGGTGGGAGTGATTGCCACTCAGTTGCATTGCAAGCATCTCTAATTCTGAAGCATCTCCCAAGGTTTTTTTAGATCAAATGTTACATACATTCAGTGGCAGAAAATGATAACGTTGTAATTAACTGGTTCAGGGGAGTGAGGATTCCTTTGTGCATACGAGGCAGCAAATCTCCTTCTGTATCTCAGGCTGCAGACATTATTCCACCTGTTCATCTAGATGCCGGGATGATATTGGGAGGGAGATACAAGAGTAAAGACAGTTGACCTGCATGAGCAAAGACTAATGTTAAAGCTGAAAACATCATAAAGCAGCAAGAGAGAAAGGATAACCTAAACAATGATTGTTCATCTGTGAAACAGATGCTACGGCATACCATAGTGCATATCACCTATCAGGAGGACTGTGAATATTAGTGAATTAATGATGAATTTAACAAAACAAAAACAAAGGAATTGGATTTAGTACGCCTCTGTTGATTCACTCAGGTGGCAAAAATGTGATTACTGGCAATCGAAAATGTGTTGACCTGTGATTTTCTAGATCATTGTTTCTTAATCCAAGATTAAAAAATTGGGCTGGTTTCCTGTTATGGCAAGAGATCATGGCTAGTTTTGAGTTCTGGGATGGTGGATGCTGGATGAAAGCTGTGGGGGTTTACTTAGCAGAAGATCCTGGGACACTTAGTGAATGTAGCTGGATGATTACTTGAGATATGTGGTGTGCTGAGGCCAGGGGATTTTGGTGGATTTTCATAATCAAATAAGTGTGTTTTCAGTGGGGTCCTGAAAGGATTGGTCCTTGACCCTACACTATTTAACATTTTTATCAATGACCTGGAAGAAAACATAACATCATCACAGATAAAGTTAGCAGAAGATACAACAATTGGGGGTAAATAAGAATCTTATTGGTAAATAAGAATAATGACAAGTTCCTGATTCAGAGTGATCTGGATTGCTTTGTAAACTGAGCACAAACAATAGGAGTTTTAGTACATCTAAATGTAAAGGTATACATCTAGGAAAAAAAAGAATATAAGCCATACTTACAGGATGGGAAACTCTATCCTGAGAAGCAGTGACTCTTGAAAAAGATTTGGAGGTCGTAGTAGATAATCAGCAGATCATGAGCTCCCAGTACCATGTTGTGGTCAAAAGGATTAATGTGATTCTTGGATGCATAAGTAGGGGAATCTCAAGCCGGACTGTAGACATGTCATTTTACCTCTGTATTTGGTACTAATGCAACCACTGCTGGAATATTGTGTCCTATTCTAGTATCTGTTTTTTAAGAGGTTGTAAATAAATTGGACCTAGTCTAAACTACACAGTTAGGTCAGTGCAATGCAACTTAAATCAACCTAGGTGTGCATGTGTGTACACTTAAATTGGTCTCCCACTGCTATAAGCACCCTATTATGCTGATGCAGTAACACCACCTCTCTGAGTGTCGTAGAGCCATGGTCAATGTACTTTGGTGGACGCAGTGCAAGTGTAGACAATGTATTACTTACGTTGATCTTACCTGAGCTCCAGCAGATGTCCCAAAATGCCCCACACTGACCACTCTAATCACCATTGTGAACTCCACTTCCCAGGGGTCACAGAGACTGGAAGTTCCTCCTCCCCTTTACACAAACTTTTAATTTTTTCCCCTGATTTTCCAATTTGGCAAGAACGCCTAGCAGCTGTCCACTGCTGTATGCAACTGGCCAGCTGACAATATTGGCTACACTCTCCAGACATCCTCCTGCCTGGAGTGAAAGTGAAGGAACTGTGGCAGACATACCAAAAGGCCAGGGAGGCCAACAACCAATCTGGTGCAGAGCACCACTGAGCTGCCACTTTTACAAAAAGCTGCAGGCCATACTTGATGGAGACCTCCCACCCTTCACCCAAATCCTCTGGATACCTCTGAGAAGCCTGAGTCTCAGGCCCCTGAGAATCAGAATCCATTTTAAGGCACTTAAAAGAGAGGAAGGTGATCAGGAGCAGTCAACATGGATTCACCAAGGGAAAGTTATGCCTGACCAACCTGATTGCCTTCTATGAAGAGGTGACTGGTTCTGTGGATGAGGGGAAAGCAGTGGGTGTGATATACCTTGACTTTAGCAAAGCTTTTGACACGGTATACCACAGTATTCTGATCAGCAAGTTAAAAAAGTATGGGTTGGATGAATGGACAACAAAATGGATAGAGAATTGGCTAAAGCAAAGGGCTCAACGAGTAGTGATCAATGGCTCCACATCTAGCTGGCAGCCGGTCACAAGTGGAGTGTCCCCGGGGTCGGTCCTGGGGCTGGTTTTGTTCAACATCTTCATTAATGATCTGGAAGAGGGGTGTCATGCGGACTGCATTGGGGGGGGGGCATTTGTGTTATGTGACATTAATATGTCAAAATCATAATGATTCATGTAAGACATGCCATGTCAGGTACTGTTAGAAAGCTTATAATGTGCTGAGCAAGAAGATAATATTTGTGTTCATGTGTAATATATGTGAGGAAAGTTATGGAAATCTTTGATATACCTGCATTTCAAACTGTGCTGTAAAAGACACACTCCAGACAAAGAGGCCACAGGACAATAGCCTGCTTAATGGCCCATCAAGACCTTTACAGAGGCCAGAGGCCCAGGAAGAAACTAAAGGCATACCTGAAGAGTTACCAGGATTGGCCCATGTGACTCTGGACTCCATTTTGGTTCCTGTAAAATTCCACAAGCCACATGGCCAGTGACAGAGGCACAGAAACCATTTTGTCTTTGTCTTGTTCCTTGTTCCTGTCCAGCGGCGGACACACCTCTGGATCAACACACATTGCAACTGAACTGAAGGACTTAAACCCATCCAGTTATTGGATGTACACTAGAGGGACTATACAAGCCTGCAACTCCACAATTGTTCTAGAAACCTGATGTATATGGACTTTCAAATCGTTTGTATATATCTGATTGCTTTAAGCCTTTAACACTTCTCTTATTGTTTGTTTTCTTTTATTAATAAACCTTTAGTTTTAGTTACTAAAGGATTGGCTGGCAGCGTGGTATTTTGGGTAAGATCCAAACTTATAGTGAACTGGTACTGTGGCTGATTCTTTGGGATCAGAGGGAATCTTTTAGTAAAGAGCATAGAGTTTAAACAACTGGTCTCTTTACTGGACCTAGTGTCAGTTTGGGGAGCCAGAGACTAAAATGCAGTAAAGGGGGCTGTGTGTATTTGCACAGTGGCTTCTTGGTAACCAGTGGGGGGAATCAGAAGCACTGTTTGTGGCTGGTTGGGAAGTCTGACTGCAGTGTCACCCACCAGTGCTGGGAGAATCTGCTCTCCTTTTACAGCCTGCCCTGACCCTGGCATTATCAGTGGGCTACCCTGGGCACGGACGGGTTACAAGGGGGTAGATTGCACCTTCAGCAAGTTTGCAGATGACAATAAGGTAGGGGGAGTGGTAGATACCCAGGAAGGGAGGGATAGGATACAGAAGGATCTAAATAAATTGGAGGATTGGGCCAAAAGAAATCTGATGAGGTTCAACAAGGACAAGTGCAGAGTCCTGCACTTAGGCTGGAAGAATCCCATGCACAGCTACAGACTGGGGACCAACGAACTAGGCAGCAGTTCTGCAGAAAAGGATCTGGGGGTTACAGTGCATAAGAAGCTGGATATGAGTCAGCAATGTGCCTTGGTTGCCAAGAAGGCTAATGGCATATTGGGCTGCATTAGTAAGAACATTGCCAGCAGATCACGGGAAGTGATTATTCCCTTCTATTCGGCATTGGTGAGGTTGCATTTGGAGTATTGTGTCTAGTTTTGGGCCCCCCACTATAAAAGGGATGTGGACAAGTTGGGGAGAGTCCAGTGGAGGGCAACAAAACTGATTAGGGGGCTGGAGCACAAGAATTATGAGGAGAGGCTGAAAGAACTAGGCCTGTTTAGTCTGCAGAAGAGAAGAATGAGGGGGGATTTGATAGCAGCCTTTAACTACCTGAAAGGCGGTTCAGGGGAGGATGGAGCTAGGCTGTTTTCAGTGGTGGCAGATGACAGAACAAGGTGCAATGGTCTCAAGTTGCAATGGGGGAGGTCTAGGTTGGACATTAGGAAAAAGTTTTTGACTAGGAGGGTGGTGAAGCATTGGAATGGGTTACCTAGGGAGGTGGTGGCATCTCCATCTTTATTGGTTTTTAAGCTGAGGCTTGACAAAACCCATGCCGGGATGATTTAGCTGAGGATAGTCCTGCTTTGATCAGGGAGTTGGACTAGATGACCTCCTGAGGTCCCTTCCAACTCTAATATTCTATGATTCTATGATTCTATGCTGTGAACAGTGAGGAAGAGATGGTGGAAGAGGAAGGGGAAGAGTATGGAAAAAATCTAGCTGCACCATGAGCCAGGACCTGTTTTTGACTCCACTGCAGTCCAGCCAGTCCTGCCAGCCAATCATGGTCGAGTCTGATGCAGGGGACGGATCCTCAGATAAATGTGTAGATACATTTTCAATTGCAGGGTGACAATTCTGTTTTAATTAATTTACTCATGTTAGACGAGGTAGCGATACAACCAAGAGAGGCAGTGCTATCTGCTTTTCATTCCCTCTAGAGTTGGGTGGTGGTGGTGGGGAGGGAAGGCAGGTACAGCAGTTAATTTATGTATACAGGAATGTCTTTTGAGTCTGCAATCCTCTGTGGAAGGTTTTGAGGGAGGGTTGCCTTATTTATTCCACCCCCTGACTCACCACAGCAGGTCACCCAACTGTCTGGCTTGAAGGGAGGGGCACAACCAAAAACTATAACTCAAAGGAGGGGAGGGGCTTAACTCAAAAAGTTTGAAAACCACTCACGGTGCAGGCAGGGGATAGCTAGGGGCTGTGTGCTGTGGGAAGCCCCTCCCCCATGGTCACTGCTTCTTTAGTGCTCTGCCGGCCCCAGAGCCGTATTCCCCCGCCCTGGCAACTCTCAATGGCCTCGTGAGCAGTCACAGAGTGCTGGGAACTGAGGAGCAGCAGCAGATGGGGGAGCGCTGCAGTTGGCCCATCAGTGGCAGCAGCCACCTGCGTGATGTCCCTGTGTGGCTTCCTGCCACTGATCTGGCCAGGGGGTAGAACCTTGGCGGGGTGAAAGAGGAGTTAGACAGGTGTGTGGAGCTGCCCCTGAGACTGCCCCGCACTGGGTAAGGCACTGCAGTTAGGGGGGGAAACTCTGCCCATAGGTTTGGGGCTTGTGTACTGCAGGGTGCTGGTGCTTGCAGACCCCCTGAAACTAGCTCGTGGATTCTCAGGGGGTCTTGGCCCCCCTCTTCAGAACCACTGCTTTAGGTGACCAAGGGGACTGAGTTCAACATCTTAAGCTTCTCTTTCTGTAGTGAATATACAAGCTATGGTACCTTTGCGTCTTTTATCCTCAGCTGCTGCCATTGTGGCCTCCAGGGCATCCCCTCTGTACCTGCGGAATGCTTGAGCCAGACAAGGAGCATAACGAAGATGACTCAGGATGACATATGCAATGAGATGCTGCCAGTTCTTCGTCAGACCTTACGCACAGGGCCTGGAGGATGAACATGGCAGACAGCCTGGAGAAGGAAAGAGTGGAGCTGAGAAAGACTCAGGAATCCCAACAGGAAAAGGAAAGGGAGATGCACCAGGACATAAATGGGACTTCTCAGGGTGTATCTACGCAGCAATGTAAGCCTAGAGTTAGTGGAACTTGAGTCAGCTGATCCATGTCTTAGAACCCTGAGCTTGTGCATCTGCATTGCATTTTAACCCTAGGTTCAGAATTTTCTGACCTATGCTCAAATCTGGGGCTTTGGCATCCACGCTGCACTGCACCAACCCAAGTCAAAGTAAATATATCCCAGAGTGCCTAGCACCGCCTCCTCCCCCAAGGTGGACACTCTAGCCCTAGGAACATGGTGCCCTGTGAGAAAAATCTACTGCCCATCCTGTTTCCTAGCTGTGGCAGTGCTATTGATGGGACTCAGGTGCCCATAAGGAGCGCACGAGTATATAAACAGAACAATTAGCTCCTTTGGGGGCTGTCTTAGTAGAATGACGGCCAGTTGAGAAGGCTTGAATTACCCTCTAATCTGAGAATTCGGCTCTCTATCCCTAGGCTGAGTCATACTGTCAGGAAAATACTTGTGTTCCCCTGTTCTGAGGATCATTAAGACATCAGTCTCGAGGACTGTCAAACTATTAAAATGAAACTTTTAAAATGGGATGTTCAGTGAAGATGTTTTTGTTTGTCTGGTTTTTGATTTGATTTTGTCTGTTTGCTTGTTTTGAAGTTTGACATAAAATGTAGGTTTCAGAGGAAAAACACCCCTCCCCTCCCCTAGCCTGGCTGCTGCAGAGCAGTGAAATGCATCCCCAGGACTTGGGGTGTAGTGTGCTCTAGCACCTCTGGGGGATCCCTTATTCCTGCGTCTGCTGCATCCCGGCAGGCAGGGATAAGGGATCCTAGGGAGGCTGTAGGGAAGTTTCGGGGCTGGCTCCCGCTCACTGCCCAACAATGCACACTGCCTGGGCATATCTTCATATGCAGCCCAAGGGAGGGCAGGGGACACCCAGGAGCAAGGGACAGAGAGCAGCTCCTGCAGGGAGGGGAAGCATCAGAGTTCCCAGTTCATCATGGTCAGGGGAGGGACGACCCCAACATCCCAGTGGCTGGGAGCCGCCTCCCATCTGTCAGCTTTGCTCCCTGCTTTAGGTAAGCTCTGCAGAGCAGCGAAGAGGAGCCAGAGCAGCCGCGGCTGCTAACAGAACAGGAACAAGGAGCACACTCAGCTCTTCCTGCCGCTGCGCTGGCTGCCTGCAGTGCTGTTCCTCTGCCCCCAGGAATTCTGGGGTACATCTGGAGTACTTCCAGGACCTGAGTCAAGCTGGGCCTGTGTGCACGCAGGAAAGCAATAGCTTTAGTCCTACTCATTTAATAGCTTAAGACAGGCTCAGACCCTCCAGCCCTGCAGGGCCCCAGGACCCTCGGTTTGAGCCCTAGTTTAGCACGATTGGTGTGTGGACTCAAGGGAGGTTAGGCGTGAGCCTGGGTTCAAGCCAGCGCATACATTGCATGTAGACATACTCTGATGCAGCAAACACAGATGATGCAGACTCTGGTGGACCTGCTTGTTCAACAATCCTGGGCTCACCAGCAATCACCACATGATTCATAACAGGCAAAAAAGAACAGGTCCAAGTAGAGCCCATTACAACAACACACACTACTCTGGCTTACTGTTAAAACCGTCTTTCCAAACCTCCCTGAGCCGTATAGCTCCTCATTGAGCTCTTCTAATCACCCTTGTATCTGGCTATTCAAATTCAGCAGACGGCCACTCCACTTCTGCCCTTCAACCCAGTAGAAACGTTTCACCCTTTGCTTCACATATATTATGCAGGAAACAGCAGGCAGCTGTAACCATTGAGATATTTTTCTCAACCCTTCAAATGACCAAAAGCACATTCAACTGTCATTCAGCGCCTGCTGAGTCAGTAGCTGAATCATGCCTTGGTGCTATGAAGGTGGCTGGTGTACAGCTTCGTAAATCAGGGCATAAGGGATAGGCTGGGTCTCCCAGGATCAGTACTGGCATTTCAACATACCCAACGGTAATCTGCCAGTTGGGAAAGAAAGTACTTGCTTGTAGCTTTCTGAACATCTTAAAGATGCAAGCGTCATGAACCTTCCATGATCAGCCCACATTGGTATCAATGTACCTTCCCTTGTGATCCACCAATGCTTGCATAGCTATAGAAAAGTAATCCTTTCTGCTGATGTATTCTGTGGCAAGGTGGTCTGGTGCCAAAATAGGGATATATGTGCCATGTATAGCTCCTTTGCAGTTCGGGAACCTCATTGCTGTAAATCCATCCGCTACATCTTGTGCATTGCTCAGAGTCATAGTCCTGCATAGCAGAAGACAATTAATGGCCCTGCATACTTCATCCATGGCCTCTATGGTGGATTTCCTGACTCCAAATTGATTCCTGGCTGAGTGGTAGCAATCTGTTGTTGCAAATTTCCACATAGTCACTCGCTTCTTCATTATCAGTGCGGCTCTCATTTTGGTGTACCCGCATTTGAGGACTAGAGAAACTCAGTGCACAGGTCCAGGAATGTGAGCTTGTGCATCTGAAAGTTCTGCAGCTACTGTTCATCATCCGAAACCTGCATGAAAATGCAATCCAATCAGTCAGTGCTTGCTTTTCGGGCCCAGAACTGGTATTCCACCATCTGCAGCGGCTCCATGAATGCCACCAACAACCTTGTGTTAGTTCTCGCTATGGCCCACAGCAATCTGTCCTCCAAGGAATGGTCGTGTTCCCCACTCATTCAGTTTTTCTTGCAGCTCTGCAAATGCTCCAGGATCATGCATTCTGTGTTTGCAATGCTCATGACAATAATACAGAGCTGTTCAGGCTGCATGCTTCCATTGAAGATGGCAGACAGTGAGGAGGGCCATGCAGGTTTGTGGGATTTTGTAAAAAGGGAGCAAATATTATGGGATGTAGATAACATTTTGGGATGGAGACAGTTGCAAACTGGAAAATTGACCCATATGCTTCCAGTCACCCCTGCTTGACTCATTTTGGCTTCATCATGCATTGTCAAAACTTCTCAAAAGACAGTGAGCTGGCTGGTGGCAGGTTGAACAGTGGGATACAGACCCATGGTGCATTGCACTGTGCATCTATACAAACACTCCTGATGAGTGCATACACCACTGACACAAGAAGACAAATATGCACGTGCACAGTTGATGTACTAACTTTGATGGCTGTATGTGGACATAACTTGAGTTGACATAAGTTTGTGAAGGGTTTTGCAGAAGAGCCAAGGGAATAATTAAAAGATTAGAAAACATGGCTTATAGTGATAGACTCAAAGAGCTCAGTCTATTTAGCTTAACAAAGAGAAGGTTCAGAAGCGATTTGATTACAGACTATAAGTAACTACACGGGGAACAAAATATTTGATAAAGGGCTCTTCAGTCTAACAAAGAAAGGTGTAATAAGAGCCAATGGCTGGAAGTTGAAGCTAGACAAATTCAGACTGCCAACAAAGTATAAATTTTTAATTGTGAGGGTAATTACTCACAGGATATTTTTCATCACTGGTAATTTAAAAAAAAAAGGTGGGATGTTTTTCTAAAATATTTGTACTAAGAATTATTTTGGAGAAGTTTTATTGCCTATGTAATGTAGGAGGTCAAACTATATAATCACAATGGTCCCTTCTGACCTTGGAATCTATGACTCTGAGGTTTGGGTGCTATTGAGAATGTGCTGGGTGCTTTCTACTTCCTCACCTCCACAACATTAAACTTTGATTTATGGCTTTGAGGTAAGATGTCATTCCATAATGCTGTGGAGCTAGCTGAGTGTTAAGACCTATGGATTTATTGTACAGAAGGCAGGATGACTACAGCATTTGTAGCCAAAGTGCATTTGTATACACATGATGCAAGCAGCTTATAACCTTTGAAGTCCAAGTACAGCATCTTGAGGCCCAAGTTGGAAGAGCAGAGAAACATGGAATTATCTATAGGATTGCATATGAGGTATTGCATATGAGGACATTGTAGAATGGGCTTACCTCAGAATCAGTTGAGGAAGCTGGTCTCATGATGGGAGGGCACTAAGAAGGAATGGAGTGAAATATTCCCTTGAATATCTGACAAAGTGGGTTTCTGCCCACAAAATCTTATACCCAAATAAATTTGTTAATCTTTTAAATAATAAGTTTGTTATTCTTTAAGGTGCCACAGTACTCTTGTTGTTTTGCTAAAAACAGACTAATATGGCTATCCCTCTGGAACTCATTCCCATGAATGAGACTCACCATTTAATATAGATAAAGATGGTGAGCATCACTCTTGTAACAAGAAGGTACTGCAGCTGAGTTGCATTATGGAAGATGTAATCTGGCCAGGGAGCCCTGCCCGTAGGAGATCATAGGGACATAAAGCATTTGAACCAATACTTCCATGAGGCAATGCAGGATCTTAAGGAGATACTGTTTAAAGTTGAACTAACTTAAAACGAAACACTTTGAGTCAGTTCAACAAACTAAAATAGTTTGATTTGAAATGAAATATTTCATTTTGGTTTTGCCAGTGGAAATGGAAAAAAATGTCCCGTGAAAAATTTGACTTTGCAGAAACTATTTTTCATTGAAAAGTCATTTTGATGGAAAATTCCCAACCAGCTTTGCTGAGTATGTTGTGGCTGACAAAACCATTCAGTGGCCTACATAAATGTTGAGAGCGTGAAGGATGAGTTGTTTGGACAGATTCCTAGAGAGCAATAGGGGAGAGGTCTGGAAACTGAATTTAGCTTACTATGGATAAGGCTTAGGTCAAGGCCTCTGTGGTCATTCTGTGCTTCCATGTGCAGGGCTGCTAGTCAGGGGGGACTTCAAAGTCTCAGTATGTGGAGAATGACAGAGAATGGATTTTAATTTATTAAGCACTGGGGACCATTTTAGAAAAAGGAGAGCTCATACAGAAGAGCCACTTTAATGAAAGTGGAATTATATACTGGTACAGAAATGAAAACAATTTTGAGGGATTATTTCAAACAAGGTCCAACAGATTATTTGAGCCAAACAGGAATCCTTCATAAAATAAAATCCAGCCCTGGTGAAGGAAGGAGCATAAACAAGGGCTAGTAAAATGTACACATAGTACATAAATGGTGTATTTTATAGGACGCTGTTAAACACTGTATGGAAAAGGCAATAAGAGTAAATATAGAAAGCTGAATTCATTCTGCAATGCCTGTCAGCACAATAACTATCTGAAACTAATTTCAGGTGAGATTCAAGTGATAGTAACGAGTAGGATTCGGTTCTGTGATATGAAATATCACGACTGCATCATATGATATTGCCCACACCTCTTCCTGACATCTTGGACACACGCAAGATCGACATTCAGAAAGAGAACAGATTTGAATTTGAAATTAAAAGGTAGTGTTCTATATCTTTAATATGAAGAAAAGCTAAGAATAAAATGACAATCACTGTTGAGTAGTGACTTTGTATCATACCCATGTAAATTAATATTAAGTCTCTGAAGCTCATTAGGCACAAAATGTCAAGGACAGGCATTTTTATAATGTTATTTTGCCAGATGGGGCACCAATCCATTCAGTAAAAGAAGAAAATGTCAAATCAAAATCTATTTTCATTTCAGTCTCTACCACAAGCAATGGCTCTATGGGGCTGCAAGACCCCAGATTGCACTGTGAACATAGCAATAAGGGGCTCCAAAGCAAGAGTTCAGGAAGGACACCCTCAAGTTATTCAATAGCCTGTCAGAAACAGCAGAGGAACGAGAGCAATTAAGGTGAGTTACCATGTCCTAGATTAACCTAATGACACTAATCCCAATCTTCTATCATGGAACAACAGTAGAATTGGTTAGCTTCAGGAGGAAAGAGAAAAACATACTTCAGCATCAACTGTATGGAGATACAGCCATAATCCAACCATGTCAAACATTTTAGACTGAATTCTCTGCTGATCTACACCCACGGAAATCAGTGGAATTGCATAGGTTGCACAAATTGTGAACTGGGGCAGACTTTGATCCTCTCCTAAAAAAATTGTTTCCCTATTTTGTTGTTTCCCTCTTTATTAAGGACATTTGCATGAAAATAGGATTTTTGTTGCCTCTGCTCCTGCCACTTTTTCTCTATCTGAAGTTATTACAATCCTGTTTTTGACACTAGTAACTTTCATCACAACCAGTTGTGATGTCACATATGGGATCATGATACTCAGTGGCAATAGAAATATTACATTTAATAGTACATTTAATCATAGAACAAGGTTAATAATAATTCTGCTATTCTGTAGTGGTGTTGTGAAGAAGTTATTCATTTGATAATGTTATTGGAGGATTAATTAATTGATGTTCTCACAGCTATTTTGAAGATGAAAAGCACTAGAAGAGTATTATTTTTACTAATTCTTAAGAACAAAAGACACTATTTTCATGCAAATATCCATTGTAATAAAGACAAACCACAAAAAAAATTCCTAGTAATTATATAATGATTTCCACATGGAATGTTTTTCAGAGTTTTCCATGAGACAACAGTAGTTCTCTAAAAGGAAATGAGCCATTTTCTAAAAGCAGTTCCAATGAAGTTGGTGCATTCAGAATCAGTTATTTGATCTGAATATAGGAAAACAACTATTTTTCTTTATTTTTTGAATGATAAAACACAGTATTTATAGGTGCCCGTGCTATGTACTGGGCAGTGTAGCCCACAAATTAACATACATATACAAAAGGACTGCCCAAGAAAAAAAACCATCTCAACTGAAACTCACCCACATATCCAGGGGTAATTCAGTTTGTTTTATGTTCCCACTTTAGGCTTAGTTATTAGACTAAAGTGGATAGCCTCTACCAAAAGAAAGCTTGTCTGTTTCCAGCCTAATACATACCTTAGGAAATGCAAAATAGGAAGAACAACACTGAAGTATATGAAGGAAATACAGAATGAACACTGCTGAGAAATGAGTCACTATCCACCCAGTCCGTGAAGAAACAAACCCAATATCCAACTATATTAGGGATCTAAGTTTTGTCCATACGTGTACGGAAACCTCATCAATGTTGCTAGAGTCTTGCATACACACAAAAAAAATAGACCCCCCCATTAGGATAATAAAACAAGCCTTACTATTTGGGTAAGTGTGTGCTTTTAAACAAAGATATATTTCAAAGTTAATTAAATAACTAAGAAAGAAAACATAGCGTTACAAACTGTGAATCCTAGAAGCAATTTGACTTATAGGGGAAAAATACTCAGGGGACTTGTAGGGGTACATTGTGGCACCAAAACGGTATCAAATATAAACCTAGAGCCTTAATAGGAAAGCATGGAAAGCAAAAATGGAAACAGTTTATTTCCTCAAAATCCAAGTTTCCAGTTCAAGCACATTGAGGAAAGTATCTTCTTCACCCCATTCTCTGCTTTTCTCCTGGTATCCAGTAACATTCCAAAACCAATGGAATCACAGAAAGCAGCTACTACATTTGATTGCAGTGTAGGCTACTGCTAGGAAGCAATCTACTTGAAATTAGAGCTGGTAGGAAAGTGGGGTTTTTCCCTACAAAAATATTTGATTTTTCAAGTGAAAAATTGAAAATGTTCAACCAGAAACTTCCAGTTTAAAATAAAAATAATTGATTTGGAAATATTGCCATGATAGCTCATGGGAGTTCTAGTTCAGTGCCTCATGCCTCCATTCGCCTCTTTTTTGTTCTTGGATGGTTGGTTTTTCAATTAAAAGTTGAAGTTTTTAGCAGAAAGCTAACATTTTTTGCAAAAATATCTTTTGGTCAAACCGCCAATTTTCAGTGGGAACACCGTTCTGAGGGGATTTTTTCTCCCAGCACTACCTGCAACATTCATCAGCATCCAAGCTATAATGCACAGAATGCAGAAGGCAGAGCTACTTTCTCCATTTGTAGAACTGTGCTAATAGAACATTCAAAGCTGAATTTATTCCGCTGTTATCATTCTATGCAAAAATTACATACAGAAAACTCTGATACAAGAACATTGTTTAGAGTGCAAGGTCATACCCTTGAATGTTAGGAAATGTCAGATGTATGCCTGTGCCATCCTATTACTGTCTCCTTGTGCATCCAATCTTTGCACTGAATGAGGCAGGGGCCATGAGGGGAAAACAATTTGTAATAATGTAGTTAAAAACTGTATCAGAATGCAAACACACAAGGGAGTAGAATCAAGCTTGCACACAGAATCGTACATCTGGCATTTCCTAACTTCCACACGCTTTATTTTGCAACCTAAATAATATTCTTTTATGACAGGTTTTTTTAAAATGAAAGTATGTCAAAATAAATTCTGTTAAGTGCACATGTAATAACCCCCAAATTAGGCATCATCATCAGTGTTTGAACTTTTAACCTCCAGCACCACAGACAGCTTGTTGCCTCTTGTGGACTAATTACACTCTTTGACAGTTGGGGAAGGCTGTTAGTCAACAGTGGGGGAAGGCCTGCTCTGTCCACATGCTGCATCCTGGGATGGTTGGCTGAGGAAAAAGCCCACCCTTGTCCACCTGTTTCTCTCTCTACCCTGCAATCTGCCCCCTCCCCCC
>ML675604.1:84472012-84536030 GCA_007922155.1 Mesoclemmys tuberculata
CTAGGTGCTAATAAACCTGTGATTCTTCCTCCTGTTGTCCGGCTTTTACATTGACCAGAGCAGAGAACGAACATTCTCATAACAAAGGCATGACAAGATAATGAAGATCAACCGATGTCTCAAGGATTGGTGCTATGATGAAAGTTTTGGGATGATTGACCATTGGAAGGCATTACAGGAAAAGACTGTTTTTGACTGGGGTAAGGGATCAAGTCCTCCTTGATTGATAAGAAGGGTTTAGGAGAGAAAGGAATAAAGATAAAGGTAAAGTAAAGGTGGTAGGATAGTGTTATACATCAACAAAGCAATAAATTGTAAAGAAATAAGAAGTGACAGTATGGACAAAACAGAATCTGTTTGGGCCAAAATCACCTTGTGTAAAGAGTGCAAAAGAGGTTCTACTGTATAGTATTAGGGGTCTACTGTAGACCGCCAGGGTCAGACTTTGATATGGATAGTGATCTCTTTAGATTTATAAGAGAGATAAATACTTCTTGGAACTGTGTACAATGGGAGACTAACTTCCTGGATATAAGTTGGAGAACATATGCTACTAAAACTGGTAGGGCCCAGTTATTCCTGGATGAGATACATGATAGTTTTCTTCATCAAATTGTCACTGAACCAACAAGAGATAATTCAGTGTTAGACTTGACTTTGGTAAGTAGTGAGGACATCATAAAGGAGCTGGTAATAGGAAATAACATTGTATCAAGTGAACACAATTTGATTCAGTTTAAATTAAATGGAAAGATAATCAAAACCAGGTCATCAACTATGATTTTTTATTTTAAAATGACAGAGTTTGGGAAATTAAGGAAATTAGCTTAAGAAGTCAACTGGACTGAAGAGCTCAAGGACTTACATGTGGAGGCTTGGCATTTCTTTAAATGAACTATATAAAAACAATCTGCATCCTAAGATCAAAGAAAGGGAAGCAAAGGGAAAAAAAACTTGTAGGGTAAGGTCCCTAACCCAATAACTACCTCAAAAATCAATAACTACCTCAAAAAGGTTATTAGGAGAGAGCAGAAAGCCTACAGGGAATGGAAAAAGGGTTTGATCAGCAGAAAAAGCCACATTGTGAAGTTTCAAAATATAGGAAGAAAGTGAGAATAGCTAAGAGACAAGCTGAATTTCTCTTGCCAAAGAAATTAAAATAAATAAGAGGTTTTTTAATCTATATAAATACAAAGAGAGTAAGTAAGGATAAGGTTGGGACACTATGCAGTGGGAATAGGATGGAGATGAAGATAATCTAGGTGTGGTCCAAAAACTAAATGACTTTTTCTCTCTTTTCAATAAGGACAATGAAGTGGAAGGCAGTGCAGGTCATGGAAATGAGAGTCTAGAAATGGGCATTACTATATATGAAATGAAAGAAAAAAGTAAAATTAAACAGGTGAAATAAATAAATAAAGTTAAAATAGGCAGGGGAATACCTAGTTTGAGGAGCCCACCAGGGGAATACCTAGTTTGAGGAGCCCACCAGGGCTTTGGCACCAAGCCGCTTGCTGGACTCAGGACTTAGGTGGCTTTGAACATGCCCACTGGCAGAAATGTAGGCACCTGGGGATTTTCCTGGTAGACATACAAGTATTTAGGTAATTTAGGTGCTTCAGAGATAGGCAGCAAGGATTTTGAGGATCTAAATTTGGAATTAGATGCCTAAAGTGACAATTAGGTGCCATTGTAGATCTAGGCTATATTACAAACAGTTTATTAATTCTGAAGGTGCTGAGCAGCTCTCAGGATTTGGTCTGAGGTTGGCAGGAAAAAAAAGACATCCCTATTTTATCAACAGAGGACAGTATTGTACATTCTCCCAAACACTGCTGCATCAAGCACTAATCAGGGACAGCAATCCTCCTAGGATATCAGATTGTTCAGTACTCTACCATTTAGGGAACTTTGCAACATGTATCTAAAGGATCAGAATGCCAAGATAATATGCTGCTGAAGTCCCATATTGGAGAGAAAGGGGATGAATATGAAGGAAGGGATAAAACTAATGACCACAGTTTAAGATTTAAACTAGCCAGTGAACTGCATCATCCTTTCACAGAATCTCTTTCACTCTTGCTTCCCTAAGACTCAGGTATGATGTTTCATAGAGTTGCATATGATTTTAGTCACACAACTTCCAGTAAAGCCACTGAAAAGACTGCAGCTAATTCCCTGAATTCATCCTCAAAATCTTTAAGGCTACAGTTATCCTTATACCTAAGAACAAGAGCACTTTTAACCAGGAACAAACATTGCCTCACATGATCAAAATCTATATTATATGAATGAAATTATATTAATTAATGTAGTGCATTAGTATAAGCCTAAAAGATTTATATTCCTTGGGTCAAGAACCCCTTTATAGAAATATGATGAGGGATATATGGGAATATTATTCAGACCACTAGAGGATAGGATTTACAGGTGCCGGAAAAAAAATCATTATGCAGCTGGCAGATAAGGGGGGTGCAACAGACATTAGATGAAAGAGGTTTTGAGACAGACATGACCGTTATATTTTATCATTCACTGACCTGCTGCTATGCCTGGTAAGTAGACAAAAGCTATACTTTTAGATCACATTGAAAGTATTAGCATTTTTATTGAAAAAAACGAGCCAGCTGGACTAAAGGTTTATATGTTGCTTAAAATACAGAAAGCACTCTCTAATTAGTGAAATTAGCAGGCTTTGATGGAAGAGGGATGGCTCTGGGATCAGCCTGTAGAACTCTGGAGAAGAATTTCAGCACACACTTTGTTATGGCATATGCCCTACTATTGTCGATCTTCTAACAGATTGCTTAATTTGGGCAGAGGTTGGGACAGAACTCTCCACTAGTGAGGCCTTTCTATTCATATAGCTGACTACCCAAGAGGTCCCCAGTCCAGTAGGGTGCTGAGTGCCCTCATCCCTGTCTTATTAAAGCCAACAATTTGATTTCATAGAGAGTGACGGTGCTGAACATGCTCATAAGAATGGTAATTCCACCTTCCATTTTAACCCACCACAAAGCAAATCCTGCTCTTATCAGAGTCAAGAACATAGCCCCATTAATAATAATAAGAGCAAGGCTGGTT
Organism: Mesoclemmys tuberculata; assembly: GCA_007922155.1. Classification (NCBI taxonomy): domain Eukaryota; kingdom Metazoa; phylum Chordata; order Testudines; family Chelidae; genus Mesoclemmys; species Mesoclemmys tuberculata. Next base: position 84,475,097 of record ML675604.1, read on the forward strand.
CTAAACAGTAAAAATAAATGGCGAAGTAATTTCGCATGTAGTTCATCTTTGTTATAGTTGTATACAATTTTTACTCACTAATTAACAGTGTGGAATACTGGCATCCCTCATGACAGCTTTAAGAAACTACTTTAAAAAGAAGACTCTCCTTTGTTGTATACTGAGATAGTGCCAACCACATGCATTTAAAAATTATGTGTCAAGCCCCAAAATAGCATGAGGCTGAATTAAAAATCACAATTTTGAAAAACAATTATCAATTTTGGGTTCTTTATATTTTCCTTCTTGAAGCCTTTAGAGTGTATTTGCTTCATGTTTTCAAGCTTTTCGCAGAACTATGGGGGGGCTAGAAAAATACTTTATTATTATTTTTACAATGGAAACTGAGATTCTCACATTGTCACTTGCCTCAAGGAGGCAGGACTTTAAGGGGGAAAAAAAGCTACCTAAATACTCATGATAATATTATGAGAATTGTCTACAATGGATTACACTATATTGTTCCCCATATGTAACTATGGAAAACATCTAATTTACTTATTACTGATTATTTTGGTAATCTTCAAGATTTGGAGCATTTTAAATTTTCAAATATTTAAAAACCATTTTAAGTGCCATATTCACTTACCTCAATGAAAAGCTGAGACCAGAATTTGGCCCTAAATCTTTATGATCTGTTTGCTTCTCTCTCCTCAATTTAGGAAAGCATTCACTTTTCAAATGGCCAAGTTAAACAAAACACAATTAGATTGACTTTCTTTCTGCCCTTACTTTTTTCAGATGTAGCTTTATAAACACTAGAAGAGAAAACAGCTAGAGTTTCTCCACCTCTTTGATACCAAGGACCGACTTCCTATAGTGTGTGGGGAGATCTCAGGCTTCCTATACTGTGAGCTATTTGCGTAATTTTACTTAACCATTAAAATGGCCAACCTGTAGGATCTGGGATATGGTTATGTACATGCTCCAAGTTATTGGTTTCATTGGGTTTCATGAGCATGATTGAGATCAGCATATGTCCCATTTGGACTGAAATAATTAGTAGAGGATTGTTCTTCATCCACTTATGCTAATGGAATGCAATACCTGCTTGTGACTGTGGAGACGGAATCACGTAGTGGCGTCCGCAGCGCCACGAGGCCCCCCCCATGCGGATAAAGAAGCAGCCTGGGGAGGGTTGCCTCAGCAGCATGAAACACACAACCCACACGTGCCTGTCACCTAATAAGGAGATGTAGCAACGTCACTTTGCCGGTGCAGCAGCAGCAGCTGCCCGGCAAGGTAAAAGCACCTGGTTGGAGGAAAGCCAAGACACGACCTTAAAAGGAACAGCCAATGGGGCTGGGCTTCTGCTGCCAGCAGGAAATTATAAAAGTTAAACTCAGGTAGCAGCACCCAGAGAGGAATTGGAATCCCCCGCCAAGCTGCAAACTCCCTGGTCGTGTCGGATTCAGCAGGCTGACGCATTCTACCCAGCCTGCTTCGCTGCGAACTGATCACTCGAGCGGCTTTCTCCCATCTGCTGGAATTAAGGCAAATGGCAAACTGAATGTGGCCAACATGATGTATTTTTACATAGTTCTAGTAAGTATTAAGTAATTGTTCTTTGTTGTGTCTGTGCTGTAACTCCTTCGGGGAATTCCAGAACAGGGCACCCTGGTGTCACAAGCTGGCAGCCATGCGTTGGTCCGGAGAGATCATGAACGTAAAAGTCTTGGGTGGCATACTTTGTCCTTTTGTGCATGGAGTTCCCCTGCCTTTTGCTGTTCTTGTTTGTTGTAGAGCTGTTTACTGTAGAATAAAAGGTTTATTGGTTAAGCAAAACCCCAAGAATCATCACTGCCTTCCTGAGCCCCCGTATCCTGAATCTAAACTTACCTGAATAATTTACTCATCGTTTCAACAGTGACTATTTGCAAAGTAGTGCAATTAAATCATAGGTGGAAATATCACTCCCCGCTTCCCCCCATCACAAAACCACATTAAAATTATTCAAGAGTGATAGCTGGCTCATACACACATATAAACCACCCCCTTGGTCAAAAATTGAACCCAACTATAACATCTTGCAACAGTTCTAGAATCATTTTGGTTGGAACTTGGGACTTCTGCTGCTCTAATTATTTGGTCATTACAAACACCATCTGAATCCAGTATCCTAGACTTTTATATAAATACAGGTTACCTGACGGTGTGACAAAGGACCAAATTGACTATATGCTGGAGATTCTTTGTCCATTGGATGTTCATTTGCTCAAGTACAGGCTTCAGATCAGACCATCACCTGCTAGCCTTAAAGATAAAATTTAAATAGATAAGACTTTCAGCAGATCCACTACATCTGGACTTGCCCAGAATCAATGAGAATTACATGACTTCTGTCTAGAATAGGTTTGTGGTGCTATCAGAGGTAGAAGAGAACAGAATGAACTAACTTTGGAACAAGATGAAAACTATCATACTCGAAGTCACCACAGTATACTTTATTGAAAAGTCAGTAACATTGCTCAGCTGGTTAATGGAGAAGATGCTTGAACTGGCCAAAACTAAAATCAAATAAAGTCTAAAAAAGGCAAAGTGAAAGACCGTGGCTTGGAGACTGAAGAACATAGGAGAAAATACAGGGAATTGAGCAGACACATTCAAAGGCAGGCTATATAAGACAAGAGTGAATACACCAGGGCAAAATGCAAGGAATTTGAGAATTCTAAAGAGGAATAATACAAAAGGTATATTCACAGTGGTCAGACTTCTTACTAAAGAGTTTTCCCTGTGACCAAGCCTAATAAAAGATCATGATGGCAGAATCCTCACTGAAGGTGATGATATTAAATTAAAACTACTGTGCCAATCTGCATGCTCATAAGAGCCACTTACAATACAGGAAAACTGAAAGAAAAGTAAAGGGTCATAGCCATCAATTCGGTGAGAGGAAGTGGTGTGTGCTATCATGAAAATGAAACCTGGGAAAACACCAGGGGTGGATCACGCACCAGCAAATTTGCTATCTTGTCTGTTGCTCTTTTGTTTGTTAAAATTGTTTTGCTTTACATAACAGACAAAAGCCATGAGGTGGTCTATTGCTGACTACTGTAACTTGGCTCCCTGAGTAATTCTGTGCTGTGTAATCTCAGTCGTCTTTCTGTAACTTACCTAAACTCTGATAATATATAAAATATAATAATAACAATAATATTAATAGTATGGCAAATAAGCAATTTTCTTCCTTGAAGAACTAAAAATGGATAAAATTAAGTTTCCACATATGTATTTACAAACAAATCGCTGAGCACGCGGCCGAGGCATGGAGTGCTCTGCGGAGGCTGGATGGAAGGAATCCTCCCCTCAGGCCATGAAGTGACAGTGGCCCTACTCATTTGCTTTCTGCACAGTTGTATTCATAGGATTGGCTGTTGGATTTTCAGAGACAATATTCCATGGGCCTTGCCCTTCTCAGAGCCTCTGCAAAGCATAAGCATACAAAGGATGTCAATCCCCTTTGTGTCCTAAAAACCTCCTGGTTTTCTTCCCAACTCCACAACTTGTGCAGTGGAATCATGCTGAGGGCCCTTTCCCTCCTGAAAAGGGATAGGTTTTGCCCCTTAAATCTAAATTAACCACAGTTATCATATACCAGTAAATTGAAAAATATAGTACAAACCTAGTTTTCCAAAGGGCTTGGAGGACATGTGAAACCTTTTAATAAATCCATTTCAGATTAACCTGAGAGTTCAGCCTTTATAGAGTCTACTGACTGGCCCACCACTTCTCTACTGTCTTAGCTCCAAGTCCATTGCTCCAGAGAGCAAGGATGGTTCCTGATATTCTCTCTACACACTCAGAATTGTCCTCTTTAGGGTGTGCAACATGGCTGGCAGGTTAATGGCTCCCCTTCCCCCACTTGGACTCAGGGAGCATACGCAGCTGCAGTAGGACTGCCAGTTGGGAGGCTGAACTGTGTGAAGAAGGGACTGTTTGTGCACTGGCCACCAAGACACCTATTCAAGAGCAGTTAGATTTACAAGGATACTTGCCATAGTTCTGTCCATTATCAGATAACTAGAAAAGACACACTTATTAATGTTTATCAGCTATCTAGAATCTCTTCAGGAACACCCAATGTAAAATGAGTCATTCAAAAAGGGACCGATCTTCCAGATCAAAAGGGACAATCTGAAAAGGTTAGAACGAATGAACTGAAAGGAAAGTATATTTGACACAACAACGTGAAAGACCTACTAGAGATAAGGGAATAATGTGAGCATATGATGTGGGACAAAATATATTTTAAGAGTGAATAATTTTGCAAAATAAGGCAGATGGGAATTAGGTTGGAACAGAGTAAACACATCAAAAGGATGTGTTTAGCTTAATAAAACTAGAGCCCAATTTTAATTAGAGGGACTATAAAGGTTTAAAGAAAACATAATCACCCAGTACATACAACGTGAACATTCTGAATGTTCAGTGTGGAATTCCTCCTCATCTATTAATAGTTGAAAATTGTGCCAGAGGTTATCTGAAAGATAATTTCCTTTTAGCCTTGCATTAAGTTTCCAGATTTGACCTAAGAAAGCCGCTAATGTTACCCACATTAATGATTTCTACAGGGGTGATGCACAATACAGGAAAACAGGTACTTTTTTGGTAGAGTTCTTAGTTGTTATAAATTTACAAGGATAAATTAAATAGTGGCACTCATTAATTTCTCCATATTAAATATACATAGTCTGTGGACAGGTAGTTATAAAATACAGACCAGAAAAGTGACATGTGTGACTGTGATAAATACACTAAAATTATGTTCAGAATGTATGCTAGGGTTCCCAAATTTTCCTTGGTTTTAGTTTCCTGATGGTTCCCATGATAGAGTACTCATGATAGGGTACCTTGAAACAGTCACTGATCCCTAAAAAAACATACCCATACCAGACAGGCTGAGATATTTGCAGCACTACAAACATAGTCCAGTCTGTACCTATTTTGACTGAAAAATACATGGCACCTGTTGTGTAAGCCTGGAACACCCCTCTTTACCCTGGTACTGCATTATAATATCAGCACTGAATATAAGCTTAAGTTTAGTCTAGAAATGAGGATACTAGTAACTTAAACAAAATGACAACTAGGTATCAGTGGGCTGCTGTTGAAGTGGGTAGCTGTGAAACTTGTAGGGCCCATCTAAACTGTCTTCCATCTGGGTTCTAAGAGGGAGGCCAGCGGATGTGCTTGTAGATATCATCTCACTTCGTTCCCTCAGGAAACAGGAAAATAAGCCTGGAGGAGCCATGAAAGAAGGGAAATGAATGTGGTTTGGTAGGGATTTGTGGATTTGTGGGATGTATTTTTTCTTTGCCAGCTCTTCTCAAGCAGTGGGGGAAACTGGAGGATATTGGGAAGGGCATGAAGCCATGGGGACTTGGTGAGAGTCTGAGTGATATCTTCACGCCACCCTGAAGGTGGAATAGATTGGGAAGGAGATGGGGAAGTGGGCCCTGGGAGGCTGTTTGGGTGGAGGGAAGTAATCAGTAGCAGGAAATAAAGCATTAAGGAACAATTACTAATGTGAAGCACCAGTGAGGATTCACAGCGACTTCAGGAATTCGATCCACAGCTAGTAGAGTAGGTCTGGATCAATGTTTCTAGATCCAAACATCCTTAAAACCTGGAGTATTAATTCAGGCCCATCTCTAATTACTGTGATTTTAAAAAATTTAATACTAGTGCAGAAAAGATACGTTACATACAGATGTGTTGTTTGCTTTTAAAGATACGTGGCAATAATTCCTCAATTTGTGATCATGCAAGTTAAGCTAGGTAAAGCCTAGTCAGTATTCAGACGGCTATGCAACCTACCCAAGGTGCTACAGGAAATCATGTTGGTGATTCAATATTGTGTCTTGTAAATAAAAGCTAGAGCACAAAACTTTTAGTACAAGGAACTACTGTTGAGTTGGAAATGTAATTGTTTTTATAACTGAAATTGTACCCTGTGTAAGAAATTGTGAATGAGACTTTATGAACAAAATCTTCTTTGTACTTTATATAAATGAAATTGTCTTCGTATTTTATGATTTTAGCTCGTTTGCTGTGACGCCATCTTTATAACTGAACTACCGGTTGCTTTATTCGCACTGACTTCTCACTGCCCTGAGTTCTTACCCTGTTGAGTGAATGTTGTATGGATGGTTTAAGGATAGATAATGGAATCATTTACCAGCATTGGACTGTCCTAATTATGGTCAGGAGGAGTATATACGCCAGCACCACCCCAGCCCACATGGCTGAAGAATGCAGCTAAGTGCCTAAAGGCATAGAAAAATCCACCCCGAAAATAAAAATCAAACACAAAGGATATAAAAGAAATAGTCACGTATACAATCAACAGCTGATTAATGAATCAGACAGGACCTGGAGGCAGCATGACACAGCAAGATCCGTAGACTTATAGGAGAACTGTCTACTATAAAAGATGGGCGAAAATGGAGAGGATCTGGACACACCCTACAGAAGTGAAATCAATGGAGCATCAGAATGTGTCCAACAGAAGCTCGGTTCCCCTTTCGCCTCATGCTCAGCCTAACTGGCCACTAAGCAGATGGAGCAATGATTAAGAACTGATAAATATAACAACTGCAGGACATTGTGTGTGTACGTGTGTGTGTGATAACTGTTAGTATCTTTGTACTTTTAATACACGTGGTATATTGCCTTGTCCCTTGAAAAAGATTCCGTATATTTTGTAAACATAACAATACATCATATATGTTTAATGCCTGTGCTAATGTCAAAACTTTGTTAAAAAAAAGAAAACCCAAACCAAAATCTTCAATGATTGGTAAAGGAAAAAAAAAAAGCAAAAGATTACAAATAAATGAAAATCCACCTAATAGACTATTGGAAACAATGTAAAGTATAAAACTAAAAAACATTAAAATTACTAGATTGTCTCCTATTAAGAATGATAAAAATGCACAAGGTTTTGAATATTTGCATAGAATATAACTTTAACAAAAGGGAATATTCTGCCATTCCCATCTCCTAATCAGTAGTTGTTTATAATTTGAAAAGTTTTTAATAGGGTGAAGAAAAGAAAATAAATCACATATGATTCAATAAGTAAAATTAATAAAGGGTTTATAAATTGTTTACACACTGTACAGATGAATGACCAAGGAATGCGAAATGTATCACAGTATCTGGCATTTTGTTTTAATGCTTAAATTATAGAGAACTCACATTAAGCAATTATTTTAAAGACAAATTATGTTAGAGGTTTCAGTAACATGCACTCATGACAGCTTTGGTTCTTATGAACATAAAATAATTGCTTACATTTATTTGTTGATGAGTATTGGAGCATAAGGAATTAATTTCAAAACAGTGGCTTTACATCATTAACTTTCTTTGGGGTCAATATTTCAGTGGCCCAGCCTTCTTGTTTGTGGGTATCATTTGTGCCTGCAATTTGTGCACTTGAAAAAAAATGGAGTGCACAGACTTTACCAGTTACTCATCTAACTACTTGAGTGTGGTGCATAACAAAACAGAGGCAATGAGCAGCAGAAGCATGAAGAATGGACAGTAGCAGCAGCCAACGGAGTCCTTTGTAAACAGCAACATCAAGAGTGGGAGAAGTTTGTGGAGGAAACAAAGCACTGTTGAAAAGCTGTAATAGGGGAAGAATGGCTACAGCAGCAGAGGGACAATTGGCGGATGGATGGATGCAGTAGCTGGAAGTAGAACCCTAACATGTTCTACTCATGCTTCTGTTTGTTAGGCAGCAACAAACCTATGGAAGTCTTGAGACTTGCCTGGTTGAAGTCCTTTGAAATCTCTGGTGGTGAATAAATGTAAGTAAGGAGATGGAAAAGGCACTTCCTGAAAGAAAAAGAGGAATGGTATATAAAACAACAAGGCAGTGGGTTGGGGAAAAAAGATGGAAAGATATGCACTTGATGATTCTTTTAAGTGGGCTTTTCCTAGTGGGAACTGGGTGACCAAATCTTTCAGGTCTCAGCCTTTAGGTATTAGTGTACGTTTTTGCAGATGCAAGATGGTGAAGTGGAGACTTAGGTTTTCTGAAGTAAGTCTTCATCTGTCAGAAACCTAAAAATATTTTTAAAATAATTAAAAGAAGAATAAACATTTTCACTTAGATTCCTGAGCAAAATGCAGGAGCTAGATCTTGTTCGTCCCTTCAGTTGGGAAACCAAGGCACTACATGAAGTCTGCGTCAAACATGACATCAGCAGTCTGATTTGTCTTTTTAGCAGAGTTTAGGCAGCTTTGGTGATCCATTTACATTAAGGAAAAACCGGCAGTAACCTGACCAGTGGTAAAAAAAAATTGAAAACATTTCACAGATGGAGGTGTGGACCTGATTTTCCTCTCACTGGTCTAAATTAGGAGTAACGCCACTGATGTATATGGAGCTTCCCCCACATAAAACAAGTACAAGTAATAATAATAAACAAACAAATAATATTAAAATCTAGCTCTTGTATAGTGCTTTGTATCCATGGGTCTCAAAGCACTTCAAAGGAGATTCAGGCCCATGATGTTTTCACTGCTCCTGTATCAACTAGGACCAGAAAATGCGATCTCTGGAACTGAAATCAGCAGTCAGGACCTGACTACTAATAGTGTTTGTAGGCCAACCTGATGGTGCAATTTACAGAAAAAAAAGATACAGACAGCCACTAGGGAAATTTCCTAACTGTGGCATTTTTTGTGCAGCAGCTGCCACTTGAAGAGACTGTCGCAACACTATTACCGCCATAATCTTCACCTATTTCTCATAGAAAGCACATATAAATATTATAATAAAAGTAATATTTGATCAATTTTTATGACATCTGGTCAGTGTTTTATCTATTCTGTGAAGCGCCTAGGTTTTTAGATTAGTGCTTGATGAACTGAAATAAACTAAGAAAAATTAAATATACTCATCAAAAGAATTATATAAAATTCACAATATTAGCAGTACCTCCCAAAAAGAAAGCAATTTTATATCAGCCTTCTTTTCCTATTACAGAGAATTCCCTTTATGGCACATTGCATAGGTTTGTTGTGGCTATCTTTCTAGAGACAGCACAAAGGGCATGTCTTCACTAAAATATTTGGTCATGTTAGGCCACAACCTTGGGCAGTTGTGTTAATCAATAAAGGTTGGCATAAAGCCTGCTTATCACTGAAGCTAAGAAGGAGGTATAGCTACTCAGAAATAGGAATCTGTACTGTCCATTGTTGCATCTAGCAGAAAAACCACTCAGTTAAACTAGTGAACAGAGCTGCATGTGGGGCTATAAATAAATGCTCATTAACAATTCTGGGAATATAATTATAGTAAAAGATTTATGCTATTGATGATCTCCTCTATTAATCTGGAGCTTCCTTACCCTAATAAAAGTTTTTCAGAGAACTGATATTTTGTCTCCTGACTTCATGCCCCTCTGTCACTGCATACTGAGCTGGAGTAACCTCACAGGATTAAAAGTAAATAGGTAGCTTTTGGAGTTCGGCCAGTTGGTAACTTTGCATGGTCTTCTGATCCTGTGATTCTTATTCTCAGTGATTAAGTACTGCAGGGACTAGTGGGGATATTGCAATAACTTTTGGCTTTTGAATTGAGCTCTGCAAATGCGGAGATGAAGAAAACCTTGGAAAGGCTCCACAGCAGATTCCATGGGAAGGATCATTTTTCTTACATAGAAATCACTCAACTGGCAATTGAACAGTTAAAGGAGCACAGTGTACGACAGAATAAAGGATTATGGTTTTACTGGTGAACTATTAAATTTCTATGAATATCAATTCCACCTTATAAATTGCTAATGAATAAAGGCTACCTCATGAATCTTAGCATTTTAAAATTTTAATGAATTTTGTAGAGCAGAAAGTTGTAGAGATATTTTTTTTTAAATTTAATACATAGTTCTTGAAATACAGGCAATACAAATATTTAAAGACAATTTTAAACTTTAACAAGAAAAGCACATTCATTTTCCCCAAATTTAACAGGGATATTATTAAAAACACAGTAACATTTCATGTTCCTCCTGCATGAGGAGAAATCCTTGCAGTTCAGCAGGAGTTCAGAGGGCTCACACCCTCAGGTCCCAGACCATGGGAACTGTTCTTCCAGCTCAGGCAGACTGGTAATATTTCATTCAGAACCTGCCAAAGCTACTCCTTGGCCAACTGGAGGCTCAGTATGAAACATTTTTCTCTCCCTTCTAAAAAATAAGAGCATGAAATTCAACTCTGTGCAAACAGCCTTGCATTAGGCCCACATTCACCACTTAGATCCCTTGTAAGCCCACAAGCCACAGACTCTGTCAAAAATGGTGTGCACAGGTATTGTGAAGGGGTCTCACAGTTCAGGGCAACTGCACCTGTATTCCCCCTCTGTGGTCCCTCGAAGACACCTGCTCTAAGATCCTAGATCCAGAGCAGTCACCTCTCTTTGGCAGAGACCTGCATCTCTCTTCTTCCTGATCAGGGTTTTTTCCATGTCTGTGAAACAGTGACAAATTTTAATAATTCCAACAAATATTTAAAAATTTTGTAAAGGGACACTATCCCTAAATTCAGTTTATGTGAAAGAAGGTTTTGACAAAATCTAAGAACAACAGAAGTGTTTCCATGAGTCAGTATATAAATTCCAGTGTAGGTACATACAGAAACTTTCCAAATACTGTATTCTCCTGACTAGAAACTGTCAGAACTAAAAATGGATGGATTACATTCTTTTCTTGTCATAGCTGGAGGTTGGAAGGGGAGAGAGAAGGGGAGAACAAAGGTGAACAAACATAAAGAGGGAAAATATGTTAGGAATTCTTCCAGTTTTCATTATTCAGAATATTGTTAGTAACATAGTCAAGGAAATTAATGGATACCATATACTATATTTGTCATGGTCCACATCAGCTGCTTTTGCTTCAATCTCAGGGCCAGATTCTCAGCGAGTGTGATCAGCATAGCTCCACTGATCAATTTACATCAGCTAAGTATCTTACCCTCTTCATCCTCCCAAACAGGAAAACAAATGGTATTTGTGGCATTGGATGGAGGAGGCAGAGGTACTATGAGAATGGTGGATCCCTCACATCCCACTGAAATTGTGATACTACTGTAGGCCCAAAGCTTGATTCTGTTATACTGATTCTATGTGAAATACCCTTATTCTTTTGGTATGTAACAAACTACCATAGCAGTTTCTGTAAAGCTTTACATTTTAGGTATGTAGGATGATTAGTTCACTATTAATAAGTTTGTTTGAAACCACCATCTGTTTGTCTAAAACTAATATCTGGGTCATTGATTATCCTGTCTGTAAAGTCACCAAAGATCATTCTGTGAAACTGATGCTATTATTGAAATACACGTTTTAAGATCACCACTTAAAGTAACATCAACAAATGTTTTGAAACAGAAAGATTCAATGTTAAATTAGGAAGTTTTGTAATAATAGTGAACGTTTTAGATTAAAAGAAATGTTATTGTTTCTGAAGGACACTTGTGTCTTCCAGTTACAAGTTTTAAGTAAATGCTAAGAGATTAGAATGTGAATAGATGAATGAGTGATGTGTGTATGTGAGACCAGAGAGTGATGGGAAAAGGTGCCAGCCTCGGATGTTCAATGGAGTAAAGATAACAACTTTTATGACCCATAAGGCTGAAGACTGCCCACCCTAATGACCCTGGGATCCACCTTGAAGGACAAAGGATGCAGATGCAGCATGATGAAGCAGAACCTATAGAATGGCATAAGAGCTTACCCCTATAAAAGGGGACAGAAAGATAAGGACTTTGGGTTTGGTTCTACAATCATTCTTCAGGAGCATCGGTGCGCACCGACAGATCCCAGCTTCCTCCCTTGTGTCTTAGCCACCTGGCCAGTGGACTAACATGAGCAACTGAGGCTGGTAACTATACTTCATCTTTGTAGAACCGTGTGTGCGTGTGCGAGTATGAAAGAGTGCAGGCAATTGCTTTCTGACATCTTTGTATTCACAATAATCGTGGAGTATTGCCTTGTCCCCCTGAATAAGATCCTGCTGTTTTATAAGGATAACACTACTTGCAATAGACAGCAGTGATCATGTTTTCAGGATTAGGCCTTTAGTAAACTCAATGAGGACAGACACTCTCATTTCAGAGAATCAAAGATTAGGGTTGGAAGGGACCTAAGAAGGTCATCTAGTCCAACACTCTGCTCAAAGCAAGGTCTACTCCTTTACGGTTCTAAGTACACAGTAAACAACTAAACAACCTTTTCCTATTAGACAATTATCTATACTGTTTCATCCATATGTATTGAAAATATGGTGGAAATTCTCCCCACCTACAAAAGTACCATCATGAATTAAATAAATGTTTAAATACATGGATCCAGAATGGAAGGAATTCCTACTCTATTCTTTGGTAAGGCTGCTTCTCTCCCGCCTGCAGTCAGCAGACTGTTGGAAGGCTGTCTTGCAGTAAAATGCTACTTTGTCAGTCAAGGGAAAGAATTCTGCCATTCTATAAACTTGAGATTTATATCAGCTGGTAATACAATAGATGCATGGCAGGATGCAACCTCTGAGAGTCAGAATGGCTGCTACATTTCTCCCACTCCACTCTGGGCACTTTCCATAAATCCAATCTGGAAAGTAATACTTACATAGCAACAAAAATTCTACGAGAAAATGAATACTTCTCCTAAGGGAAGCATGGAAAAGGAAACTTGATGAATAATTATTTGGCTATAGAATTCATGCAGCAATAGGGATATGCAGAAAGAACAGAAAGTCTGTGGCTAAGCCTGATGCCAAACCGTAGTGGAGAAAACACAGCAGCTCTATCATTTGACTGTATATGAGTTTCATCAGTTTACTTGATAAAAGAAATAGGCCCGGTGTTATGGATCCTACCACATCTCACAGGCTAAGCAGGGCCAGGTAAGCACTTCACGGTAGCACTTGAAATTAAGGTGTAAATTGATGCACATACGCAGTAGGGCAGAGCTCACAAGCCCCAGAAACTGGGGCTGTGGCACATTAGGAGGCTCACAGCCCCATTTCCCCCTTCCTGTACTGGGACCCCCAGCAGTCATCTTCCCCTTACTATCTCTGATGCACAGACTAGGGAAGTGGCACTGAGGTAGGTGCACCACACTGGGGACACAGATAAGAGATGGGGGAGCAAATCTTACAGTGCAGTGTTACTTAAATAAATTATTTAAATTACATTTGATACATCTGTATTTGTCCAAATGAATAAAGCAATAAATCTTACAGTGCAGTGTTACTTAAATAAATTATTTAAATTACATTTGATACATCTGTATTTGTCCAAATGAATAAAGCAAATGAATAATCCCAGTGAAGTCAATGTGCTTAAAGTTAGGTAGGTGTTTAAGTTCTTTGCTGGATCACGACCTTAGTTACTATTTTTATGGGTTCAGTTTTACAAATACAGATTTTATTGCACTTATAAAAACAATATCTGAAAATCAATTAAATTGAATTTTAACTCTGAATTAAGCATGATTGTTACACACTATTAAACCAGGTTACGGAATGACTGTCACCATGCATGTACTCAGCAAAGTTTTATATTGTACTCTCCACTCAAAATATTCTCCTCTTCTAACGTTGAGTCATCTTGCATAAATTCCAATTAAACATTATTCTTTGAATTCCTTTTTACCCTAATAAACAATGCAGAAAAATGTATGTGCAAGTGTAACAAAAGTGGGTGAGGTAATACATTGGACCAAAATTCTGCTGGTGGAAGAGACAAGCTCAGAATGCTACCTGTAGCATCTTGGTCACCTAGGGAATTTCGTAACAGAAAATTACTGGCTTAACTGGAATCAATTAACCCGTTTTAGTGGGGATTGTTGACATTTGGGGGCAATGGTTAGACCTGATGAGTTAATTAGCTCAATCAGGGAAAGCTATATGATTGGCTGTAAGAGGAAGTAAGGGAGGCAGTTGGAGAATTAGCTGGGTATAGTGGAGAAAGTTAGGTAGAAGTTTCCTCCTGACAATTTCTGTTCTATGTTCTGCAAAGGCTGGTATTCAGGAATTAAAGGTACACACAGGGAAAAGAAAGAACTGTGTGTATGTTGTGAATAAGAGACCACGCAAATGGGTAGCTGAGGGAACACTTAATTCCATCAGATCTCAGAAGTCTTTTTATTGGGGTGGACGGGAAGCAGAAATAACAAAATGATCCAACATTAAAGAGCAATACAAGCGCTCAGTTACAATCTGGTGTTACACACTGTTCTTGCATTGTGCTTTTCCTTTCAAATTCCTGTCTATGTGCCTCAACAACATATTGTTGTTATAATGCCTAGTAAAAGTTTTTCCTCTAAGGAGTCTAACAATAGATTCTATTCCAGAATAAAAATGGTTCATTGCCTAACAAAAACCTTTTGTGGGGAAAAAGTTGAGCAAAACAGATTTATGCTCAGTTGTCTTTTGTTTCCAGGCAGTCAGCTAGAAAATGTGCATTTGTCAGTTTACCGCTTTAACACTATTCCAGTAAACTGTACTCCTGGCCATACCACACAAGAGTTTGCTTTTTAAGGTTCATCATCTGCCATGGATTTCAGGGAAAAGAACCTTCTAGAAATCCTATTCTATCTAACTTCATTGTAGATGCACCTATAAATACTGGGTGCAAATTTATTACAAGGCAGTTACCTTTTCTGATGGTGACTTGGACCAGAATGTGATAGAGATGGATAAAGAGGAAGATCTCACTCATCAGGTAAAACATTGATTGTAAATGGTTTCCACATAGACCTGTAGATATAAAATGCTTTCTTATTTCTAGCTTTCAAGAGCTGTGATGGGAGAAACCTCTTATCCTATTTTTAGTGCAAAGCTTTTGATCTATACACATGGAACATGTTGTGTTCTGAATTAACAGAGGGTCAGAGAGACACAAGGAGAGGAAGTAAAACAACCCCCCCCCCGAAAAAACCCCAAAAACCTTGCTATTTGAAATTAGAACTGTTTGTTCTAATATCCTACAGCTTTCATTCTTTATCAGAAGTCCCTGAAACAGAGGGCAAAATTCTGATCCCATTTATCTTGGTGTAAGTCCAGAGAAACTTCACTGATGCCAATGTGGTTACTACATGTCCTGACTGCAGTTATATCAGTGATAATCTGGAGCAGCTCTACTGGCATCAGTGGAGTTGCTCTGAATTTATGATGGCATATTTGAAAGCAGAATCTGACCCAGGAACTGCAATATGTGCTTTCAGGGAAACTATATATATATTAAATGTTATTTTGAATAGACTATAGGAAATCCTGTTATGAAAATGTGAAAAAAGTTGCTTGGATATAATAGTGGATCCAGGCTTCCCAAGGACTGTTATCAAACTGATACTACATATGCCAAAGATGTACCTTGTCTGAGTCACTGACTGTCTCTGTGCCCGTATATTAAATGAGTCATAGAAGTTAGATAGAAATAACAATCAGATCATTAAGTCCATCTCCCCGCCTTTCAAACAGAGGATGAATCAGATATTGATCATAGACTTGGAGCCTGGTTTGGTTCTCACTTACACTACTGTAAATTGGAAGTAACTCTAGTGAAGTCAACATTACAGTGGTGTGAAATCACTGTTAAGGCAGGACCATGTCCTTCATTTTGAAATCATACCATTACATAGCACTTTCCTCATGGTGTAGGTGGCAATATATAAGTGGAGTACTTGCAAGTGATCTTGGACAGGGACAAGCCTGCTACACTGGAGCTATTTGAGAATCAATGGCTTTCATAAAAGACTCTGATAATTGCATGTTTAATGCAAAGCTTTTGTGTGGGGTAGGACTATGGTAATGAGACATGTGAAAATTAACAGCATGATGATATGAACTGAACTAATTGCCATGCATTTTCACTGAAGTACAGCCATGGTCATAGTGTTATGGGTATTACTCTAGTGTGCCCCCTTGGTATGAGGAGGCATCTCTCTCGTCCCTGACATCCCTCTCCAGCTGTAGGTGTTGCTGTAGCACTGGTTTGGCATGCAAGGTATAGTCTTTCAGCTACAAGTCTTAGGGACGTGGTCCCGCCTTGTGGACGTGACTGCAGCCTGAAATAAAAGAAAAGGAAAACAAAATAATCCTGTAGCCCACAAAACAGCCTGAGCTCATCCCACTGTTCCTCAGAAAGCAAAAAGGTAATAGTCTTTGTGAAGGAGGCTGGGTTTGTAACCCCAGAGTGTCTGAAAGGCCTAGGCTATGCGTTTTGGGGGTCTAATGAAAAGCAAAGCAAAGCAAAGTAAAAGTGGTCTCTCTCCCTCTCAAGAGGATCCAGGTGGCAGCAGCTATATGGTTATGTAGTCCCTGCTCTGTGTGGAGACCATGAGGCCAAGGAGTTCTAGTTCTGCTTCCCTCTGAAAGCCACCGTCCACAGGAATTGGAGCCTCCCTTTTAAGGATCTACCCCTCTCCACATTTGACCAGCCTTATAAGTGCACCAGGTTGGAGCTGATTATGCCCACAGGAGCTCTTTAACTCCTTCCTGACTGAGGTGGGAACCTCTCCCACACATACCCCACCCTTCATGACTGAACTGAGGACCCCCATTAGATCCCAGTTCCTCTACTTCCTGTGTAAAGAAATCCACAATGCTGTGTTTTGCTCTGGCATGATGTTGTATCCTAGAACGATTGGGTTGGAGCATTAAAGACTATGGCATATGTGGGGGTTCATCTCAATAATTATTTTTAGACACTAGAGGGGTCCATAATAAGAAAAAGTAAATAATACCTAAGAGGACTCTATGGACTATAGCCCATGTGACCGCTGGTGCCTTCTTTTCAATCATGGAGTAGGCCTTCTCCCCAGGGAACAGCTTCCTATTTAAGTACAGAATGCACTGCTTCTTACTGTTCACCTCCTGTGATGTACAGAACCCAGGCCTACATCTGAGGTGTTTGTCTGCAAAATGAATTCTTGAGAAATCCAGATTGACCAAGACTGGCTTGTTGCACAACCCATTTTTCAAGGTATTAAAGGACTTTCCACAGTTGTTACACCAGTAGATCTTCTTCAGACTATGACCTTTCCTTATATCCATCAGAGGGACCATGATAGCTGTGAAACAAGGAACAAATTGCTCGTGGTAGCCAGCTAGCTCAAAGAAGAATCTGTCATGTTTCTTTGTTCAAGGAATAAGCCACCAGTGTCTGCACTTGGCTAACTACTGCCCTAAATTCTCCTCCTCACATGTTATAACCTGGTTAGTGACTGCTTTATTTATCGGTTTGCATTAGGCTGGATTGCTCATGAGACCTGCTTCAGCCAATGATTGAAGAACTGCTCATATTTGTTGCAGGGGCTCATCCCCACTTAAGCACCAGGTCCATGAAATATTGAAACATTGCAGCTGTGTCATGTAAGCTGAAGGGCATAAGCCTGAAGTGCAAGAGCCCAAAGGGTGTTGAGAAGACTGGTTTTATTCATGCAATGCAGATGAGAAGGGGATCTGCAAAATCCCTTTTGAAAGATCTAAAGTACAAATATACCTGGTAGGCCCTAGATGTTCCAATAGCTGGTCCACTCAAGAGAAAACAACAATGGAACTTTCCAGTCACTTTGGGACTCTTTGACTATGCCTAGATTCAGCATAGCTTGCAACTCCTCCAAGATGGTCTCCCACATCTTCCGAGGTAAGGGTTCTCTCTAATCTGCTGTTTCAGGATTGTGTCAATGTAGTGGTCTATCAGCTGGGTCCTGACTGGTCTAGAGGAGAATACATGGGGGAAGGCCTCAAGGGGTAAAACCTGAGCTTTTTTTTTCAGGTAGGGGTTCAGGTCCTATCTGTACTTGCTCTGGCTCTGGGGGAATTGGCACTTAAGGCCCCAGCACTGGCTCAGAGAGATAAGCAGTTAACACTCTTCTGTGTTTTTTTCTGTGGTTATGCAGGTTCACATAGTAGAGGCTAGTTTCTGCCTGCCTCCTGGGCAGATAGACCTCATAGATGAACCAGACAAATCACTTGAAAAGGTCCTTGCTATCTGACTAGCAACTTGGATTCCATGCTGGGAAGCAATAAAATAATATTTGGTCCCCAGGTTGCAAGGTCCATAGGTGCACCCTGCTTATATATTATTGTTGCACCTGCTAGTTCCCTAACCATTTTTCATGAGTAAAAACTCCGTACTTCTTGAGATGCTCTCTGAGTTGGATAACTATATTGGTCACTTTTGGGTCCTAATCTTCCCAGACTTCCCATAGGATGTTTAATCTTCCTTAAGGCTGTTGCCCATATAACAATTCAAAGGGAAACAACTTGATGGAAGTGTACAGTCCTTCCTTTTAGGAAACAAAAGGGGTGGGAATAGCTGGTCCCAATGCATGAAATCGAAGGCCACAAATCTTTTTAGCATCTCCTTCTGGGTTTTGTTAAATCTCTCAACACACCCATCTGATCTGCAGATGATGGAGGTTTTAGTGACTTGATCTTCAATAAGGATAACGTCTGGGATGTCAATCAATATTTCTTGGGGGATCCCTAATCTATGAGAATTTCATGAGTTCCAGCAGGACTGCTGTCAGCTTTGAGGAGCTTAGCATGATGGCCTCCAGAAACTAGATGGTGTAGTCTACAATTACAAGAAGGTATTGGTATCCCACCATCTTTTCTTCAGGGAACCCACTATATTCTTTCCAATTTCCTTGAAGGGAGTTTTGATCGGGGAAGTGGAATCAAGGGGGCCATTGGGATGCTCTTTGGAGGTGGTCAATTGGCATTCGTGACAAAAGGCATAGCATTCTCTGACCTCTTGGTGGATGCCAGGCCAGTAAAAGTGAGCCAATGTACAAGACAAGGTCTTCTCCTATCCTAAATTTCCAGCACAAGGTATATCATGTTCTAGCTGAAGGAGTGCCTGGCAATACAATCAGAGTAGCAATAATAGGGTCCTCACATCCCCAGTTTGTTTATCCTAGTCAATGCAGTATCAGGCATTCCTCCCAGAGTATAAAATGGAGGCACTGCCTCATGTGTTGGGCCTTTTGCCACCACATCATTCACAGCAGCAATTTGATTGTTGACCCTCCTCAGCATAGGGTTCTTCTCTTTGTTAGTAAACAAAAGCTGTGTCATAAATCAGGGCTTCTATATCCACAATTTTCTGGCTACTGTTTCTGTCCGTGACCTGGATGGATGTCTTGGGGACCTTGAATTCTCCACAAGGGAGTCATTTGGTTCTCCTAATCCATCTCAACCGACTGGTCCCAGACCTGCCACAGTCTCCATTTTTCCTAGATCAGAAATAATTTCTTGAAAGTATCACTAGTCCCAACCAATAAAACAGCATTGGCCAATGTCGAGATAGGGGGAGGAGTCCAACATACTTTCATCTCATTAATCACTTTGGTTTCATCTGGACCCTTCCCAGCCTGATGTTGTGGCTTGCTGGAAGGCTGAAGACGACAGTACTTGTTCCTGATAAGCAGATGTTCTCCCCTGACTGGGCTTTACATAAAATCATAGAAGATTTGAGTTGGTAGGAACCTCAGGAGGTCATCTAGTCCAACCTCTGCTCAAAGCAGGATCAACCCCAACTAAATCATTCCAGCCAGGGCTTTGTCAAGCCACACCTAAAAACCTCTAAAGATGGAGATTCCATCACTTCCCTAGGTAACCCATTCCATTACCCTCCCAGTGAAAACGTTTTTTCCAAATATCCTACCTAGATGTCCTCCACTGCACTTTGAGACCATTGCTCCTAGTTCTGCCATCTACTACCACTGAAAACAGCCTAGTTCCATCCTACTTGGAACCCCCTTGCAGGTAGTTAAAGGCTGCTATCAAATTCCACCCCCTCATTCTTCTCTTCTGAATGGTAAACAAGCCTAGTTCCCTCAGCAACTCCTCATAAGTCATGAATTCCAGACCTCTAATAATTTTTGTTGCCCTCCGCTGGACTCTTTCCAATTTGTTCACATCCTTTCTGTAGTGGTGCCCCCAAAATTGGACACAATACTCCAAATGAGGCCTCACCAGTTTCAAATAGAGGGGAATAATCACTTCCCTCCATCTGCTGGCAATGCTCCTACTAATGCCCAGTATGTCATTAACCTTCTTGACAACTAGGCACACTGTTGACTCATATCCAGCTTCTTGTCCACTGTAACCCCTAGTTCCTTTTCTGCCAAACTGCTGCCTAGCCAGCTGGTTCCCAGTCTGTAGCAGTGCATGACTCTGCACTTGTCTGTGTTGAACCTCATCAGATTTCTTTTGGCCCAATCCTCCAATTTGTCTAAATCACTCTGTATCCTCTCCCTTCCCTCCAGTGTATCTCCCACTGTCTCCATCTTAGTGTCATCTGCAAACTTGCTGAGAGTGATATTCACCCCATCCTCCAGATCATCCTTCAGAGAATTAATTAACATCAGGCTGGGTGAGCCTATTAGCCCTGAATTGTCCCCTTCCCACTCCTTAGTGGACTTAAAAGTTTCCATCAACTGGAATGCATCATTTAAAGTCCCTGGTGGTGTCTCAGTACCTGGTCTTATCCCCCAGCGGGGAGTATTTGTATGAACTTGCTCCATCAGTATTAATTTGGCCACTTGAACTCCAGTCTGCTTCACCAGCCATAACTACCATCAGGAAAGGCCCTTTGGTTTTTAGGCCACTGCACATAGTTGAGTTCCCTGGGAATAAATTTCTGACTGGAAGTGGCAACAGTGCATCTCCTCACTGAGATCAAGGACGTCCAGGATGGCAGCCTTAATCACTGTGTAACCAGGATGGCAGCTACAGGATCAAGCCCTCAGTAGGGGGCCTGGGCTGAGCCAGTCATTAGGGGGGCCAGCACAAAGGCGCAGTGCTCTCAAGGCTGTTGGGAGGTCATTGCCACCTGCTCAAAAGTGGTGTAGAAAGCTTCAAGGTCCTTATCAGAGACGATTTTAGTCAGCTTCAGGGGTGTTTTTCAAAGCACAGGCCCTGGGCTCATGGCTCCATCTGCCAGAATTCCAGCTGCTCTAGTAGGCTGTAGCCCTATCAGTTACTGTTGTACCAGGTTTTGTGGCAGGTCTCCCTGCTGGGCCATCATCTGGCACTGTTGCTGAAGAGCCCACTGCCGAAACAGCTGCTGCTGGAATTGCGGTTGCTGGATTGCTTGCTGTCATTGGCTCTCTCTCAGCCACTTTCACCACTGCTCTGGAGTCTGAGTTCTTTTTCTTGTGCCTGGGCTTCCAAGCTCCCTCTCATTTACCCATGTGTCAGGGCTGGAAAGCGAATGCCCACTCTGTTTAGCTACTCGTCATAGGTTGTACCTTTAGAAAACCCCCATGTAGTGAGGGGGGGCATCTGTCTCACCCCAGATGTCCCGTCTGGCTGTCGGTGTCACTATAGTGCTGGTTTGGAGTGTGAAGCGTGGTCTCCCAGCTATAAACCTTAGGGAGGCACTTCTCCCTTCTGGGCACGACTGTAATCTAAAACAAAGGAAAAGGCAACCAAAACAACCATGCAGCCTACAAAACAATTCATGTGCTCCCCTCTGTTTTGCACAAGGAAAATGGTAAATAGTCTCTATTAAGGGGGCTGAGTGTCTGAGAGGCCCAGGCTAAGCACCCTGGGGGCTAATGAAAAGCAGAGCTAAGGAGGCTAAGGAGCTCTGTACTTTAGCTCTGCTTCCTTGGAGTGCCACCTTCCATTGGGCTTGGATGCTCCTCTTTCACACTCTTCCCTGCACATAGCTGACTGGGTGGGTGGGAAGTGCCACTCCAAAGCAAAGACCCAGAACTAGCTAAAGACCACCTGGGAAGATTTGGGTGAATGAGAAGATGCAGAGCAAAGCATGGGGAAGATCTGAAGGGAGAACAAAGCATCAGCATGAGCAGCAGAAACAGGGAGCAGGGTCAGGGAGACACCAAAGCACAGAGGATGTAGGAGCTGCTTGGAGGAAAGCCAGCTGCTGCATTGCTGCTAGCATAAGGTGACCGTTAGAGATGCCCATCCTGGAGATGATATAACTGCTGAGTCCACCCAGCAAGAGGCGCCAGTCTGTGCTTACAATGCATGCGAATGACAAGGGTGCATGGTCAGTTTGGACTGACCCAATGAGGTCTGCATTGACATGGGGCAAAATCTATGTGTGTCTAGCTCAGCTTTGGGGGAGATGTGTGCCGTGCTGGGAACAAGGGAGGCTGCATATTAAACTCCTGGTAGAGATGCTGACCTGAGTCTGCTCCTGGTTTTGCCTGAGTAAGATAAAAGTATTGTTCTATTGGTAAGTGTGTACACCCTAGAAAGCAGAACTGGGGTTTGTGCAAAGGCACATGGTTGAGACCTGGGACCTGTTCCTCACCTTTGGATTTTCCCCCATCTGACGTTCCTTATAAGGGGCCACCCCTCTCCAAGTTTGAAAGAACTCCCAGGCTTACCAGATGGGGACTGTGCCAAAAAGAACTCTTTAACCTCTTCTTGACTGGGGCGGGAATCTCTCCGACTGCACCTGGATATGTTAAGGAGTTGGCAGGATAGTTTTGTGGTCAAGGCACATGCCTGGGAGCCAGGAGACATGAAAACTGTGTCTATCTCTGCCACAGACTATGTGACCTAGGGCAAGTTTGTGCCTCGGTTGCTCTAGCTGAAAGTGATAATACTTGAGTCTCAGTTATTATTTATGAAGCCCTGAGCTCCTCTGTTGAAAGGTGGTGTATTATTATAACTCAGTGTGATATTCAGCCTTCAAGAACGGAAGAACCACTTCAGTTCAGAGTCAAAGAGAAAAGCAAACTATTCAGACTGAGGTCTTTCTTCACAATGTACTGTGTCATCTTTGTGTCTTAGTACATAGTTATCTATCATGCATCAGAATTTCCAAGAACCTTCCCTGTCATGGGACTCTTTCAGTCTGGGGAATGTTTTGTAGCTGTATGCATCTTCATGTACCATAATGGGCCAAAATCTCTTCTGGCATAAATTAGTTCATCTGCATTGACTTTAGCGGAACTATCTCAACGTACGTTAACAGAGAATTTGTTCCAACATATTGTTCCTGCCTCTCTTTCCTAGTCACCAGTAGAAACTGCAGAGGAGTTTCTAATAGTCTTGGCTGCTTCCAGAGACAGGGAAGGATCTTGAAGACTTTGATGCATTTGCTCAGCACTACTTGCACCACTTCACATGGGCCTAAGGAACATCTCTTGAGAGCAGCTAAACCAAGAAGAGCTTTGATAAAACTTATGGACATCATGAGAGCTGCATGAAAGGCTCTGACAGCTTGCTTGCAGATACAGAGAGTAAAAGAGAAACAACTAGAATTGGTCTGAGGTAATTTTGACAGATTATGCAGTTCCACTGAAATTGAAAAACTTCACAAAATCTCAAAACATCCCATTTCAACATTTTGGGGACAAAACACTTTGATTTTTCATTTTGAAACAACTTCATTTCATTTTTTTTATGTTTTGTATTATAATACAAAATCAAGATAAAAAATTTTGATTGTGTTGAAATGAAATGTTTTGATTGGTCCCAAACAAACATTTTTTTCCAGACTTGCCCTTTGTGGTGAATTTTGAACTTTTCAGTTTCCGTGCCAATTCAGCATGAAGCCAAATTTAAAAAAAATAAAATTAAAAAAAAAAATCTCAAAATCCTCATCACAAAACAGAACTTCCATCCTTTGCACAGTTCTAATAACAACTCTGTATGGACTTCACAGTTTGATCATTTCTTAGCTAAATTAACAACTGAAACAATTTCATTATATGAAAGAAAAGAGGGAACAAGAGAGTGACTGAGAAAGACCAGAGTTGTTCAAAAATGAATTTGACTAAATGTATACAAGTGTTGGATTTGCATTTTTTTTTAAATAACCCAGTGGAGGCTACCCCTGTGAATTAGAAGTATGAATGTTCCTATTAGAGGTACACCATTGCCACTGTCTCCCTTCACCATGACACAGAGCTCTCTTGCAATTGTTCCCCATAACTGCTGTGGAAACATCTTAAACTACTTTATTTTCATTTGCCCCCTTCTTCTCAAATGCTACAATAGCATTTTTGAAGGAGTTTTATAAATCCCAGGGCTGTCTTAGAGATTTACATCAGGTCATGAAGCAAAGAGAAAGCAGGAGAAAGGTACAAGCTTCCATCTCCCTAGCCATTGAATCTGTCTTGTATAAAATTGCAGACATATTATTGAACTGCTGTAGACTTTTCTTAGGGCATTTCAAGAATTTACTTGAATTTTCACCTGCCTTTTACACGATACAATTATCAGCATTTGATGTTCCTCCCAAAGGCAATACTGGTCACTTCCAAATGTTTTCAGACCAATCAATGCAGTTTGTGGATTGGGTTTTCAGAAGAACTGTCTTTTTTGCAATGCCTTATATTACAGTCCCATTAATGCTCTATTTCAGAGGTTTTATAATGTTTAAAGAATAACCTACATTGATTAAGAAAAAAATTTCTTTAAATTTAAGGACCTTCCCTTACTGCATAGTATAAAGTGTCTGTCAGTTGTTGGAGCTTGATGGCAAGGTAGGATTGGCTTGTAGTTAGACTACCCAGGGTAGAAGTAACAATTTCACATGCTCTGTCAAAAATAATGTCTGACACTTGCTATATTCATCACCACTTCCCATAACTTCCTGCAACAAGAGCAGTGAAAAGTAGCACTTTTCAACAGAGCTCTAGATACTCAGATGCTAACCCACGAGCATGCTGCAATTTACCTATTTGAAAGTAGCAAATGGGACTTCTCTGCACTGAGGATTTAGCCTTTGTTGCAGCTACTGGTGTCCAACCAGTAGATTAACTGCACCAGAGGAAACCCATAGTGTTGACAGGCAAAGCTGCTATTTACACTGATGAAGCTGATCCCCGCTTGAAACTTGAGTAAGTTCCACCAGTATCAATATCAATGATACCTGTTGACACGAGAGGTTGCACAGTTGTAGCTATACTGAAAGTTGTAATTGGGGCAAATCCCCAGTGTAGACATGACCAGGTCTGGAATCTGGCCATATGCAGAAGGAGTATAGCTTTTCCCTGGGCAGCTAAATTGTCTCAGAGCCTTAAAGTCATAAATACAAATGAATATTTCAATTTTTAATATGAAAGAATGCTGCATTAGGGCCTGGGAAAAATAGGTCACTTTATTTCATTACAGAAATCTAAAGTCTCAAAACCTTTCCAAATGAATTTTCATATTTTATTTATAGATAGATGCATATGCATGTATATTTGGGTTTATTCATAGAGGGTGAAATTCATCCCTGTGCAAAGAGACAAGAGAAGGTACCACTTGAACCCTAAGTTAGGGACTTGAATAGTACTCAGGCCTTGCGTTCTCAGCATCAAAGCAAATTTCA
Source organism: Mesoclemmys tuberculata (assembly GCA_007922155.1). Classification (NCBI taxonomy): domain Eukaryota; kingdom Metazoa; phylum Chordata; order Testudines; family Chelidae; genus Mesoclemmys; species Mesoclemmys tuberculata. Next base: position 84,500,459 of record ML675604.1, read on the forward strand.
CCCTTTGAGAGGGGTGTTGTTATTATTTTAAAAGTCAGTGTGCTGGTTTGAGGGAGATGGGTACAGGTTCCCAGTTTCCCTTCAAAGTCTCTGGTAAAATGTCTGTCCCAAAGTCCTGATTTCTTTTATAGACTAAAAATCCTTGACAGAGTGTCCCAAATTTCTAAGATCTTCGAATGTTTGCCCTGGGACCTCTATTTTAGTAGATCTATAGATACATATGTAACCCGTCCGTGCCCAGGGTAGCCCACTGATAATGCCAGGGTCAGGGCAGGCTGCAAAAGGAGAGCAAATTCTCCCAGCACTGGTGGGTGACACCACAGTCAGACTTCCCAACCAGCCACAAACAGTGCTTCTGATTCCCCCACACTGGTTATCAAGAAGCCACTGTGCAAATACACACAGCCCCCTTTACTGCATTTCAGTCTCTGGCTCCCAAACTGACACCAGGTCCAGTAAAGAGACCAGTTGCTTTAACTCTATGCTCTTTACTAAAAGATTCCCTCTGATCCCAAAGGATCAGCCACAGTACCAGTTCACTATAAGTCTGGATCTTACCCAAAATACCACGCTGCCAGCCAATCCTTTAGTAACTAAAACTAAAGGTTTATTAGTAAAAGAAAAACAAACAATAAGAGAAGTGTTAAAGGCTTAAAGCAATCAGATACATACAGATGATTTAAAAGTCCATATACATCAGGTTTCTAGAACAATTGTGGAGTTGCAGGCTTGTATAGTTCCTCTGGTGTACATCCAGTACCTGGATGGGTCTAAGTCCTTCAGTTCAGTTGCAAAGTGTGTTAATCCAGAGGTGTGTCCGCAGCTGGACAGGAACAAGGAACAAGACAAAAGACCAAGACGAAGACAAAATGGTTTCTGTGGTTTGATCTTATATACCCTCTGTTTCTGGCCATGTGGCTTGTGGAACTTTACTGGAACCAAAATGAAGTCCATAGTCACATGGGCCAATCCTGGTAACTCTTCAGGTATGCCTTTAGTTTCTTCCTGGGCCTCTGGCTTCTGATAAGGCCTTGAATGGGCTATTAAGCAAGCTATTGTCCTGCCGCCTCTCTGTCTGGGGTGTGTCTTCCACAGCACAGTTTGAAATACAGGGATATCAAAGATCTCCATAACTTTCCTTACACATATTACACATGAACCCAAATATTATCATCTTATTCAGCATATCATAACCTTTCTAACAGTACCTGACATGGCATGTCTTACATGAATCACTATGATTTTGACATATTAAGGTCACATAACACAAATGCCCCCCCCTCCTAATGCAGCCCGCGTGACAACATAACTGTTGTCATCCATTTCCCTCGTGTTTATGAATTGGAAGGGGTTATTCCTTGCTGTTAGGATTATAACGTGTGTTTATGAAAATGTTTGGAATGGCATTACTACATGGCTGGATGGTTTCGTCATATTGTATATTTGAGCTAAACTGATCCTATTTTGTCTAGCCATCACAACTAGGGTTGTCATTCAGAACTGACAGTATATGATTTGATCTCTTGGTTGCTGTCATCATTGTTACCATTAAATGTACATCCTTTTCAGAGGTCAGCACTGTGGACGTCATGCTAGAATTGAGTTCTGCATCACCTAACACATCCAAGAGTAGACTAAAGTGTTTTAGAAATGGACAGCCTTGAACAGTGTAGGACTGCATTAGGAAGCACAGAAGAGAACATGAATGCAGATGTTATGAATAAGTTAATGGTTTCAAATTATTCAGAAAACAAAGGAATTTTTAAAGTCTGATTAAAAAAAGAAACCACTTAGAAGATATTTTTATAATGTCAGGCTCTGTCAGGAAAAGAGGGTCAAGCATTTCAGTAAATTCTTTAAAAATACAATCATGCCAAGAAGATTTCATAGCTTGATCTCTTTTCTCTTTTTTGTTTCAAAGAAAACTTTTCTATTTGTAGAACCCCCTTAGCAAGCTAGAAAACACCATTTTTCCCCCCTGTTGATTTTTGTGCCTTTTCCCATTTGGCAAACATTGATTTCTTTCCTCTGCCCTCTTTCCCCCGGGTCAATCTTTTTTGTTACTAATGGGGAAGTTTAAATGTATGTGGCTTTTTAGCTTGCTTCCTTGTTTCCATCATCATCAGCAATGTTGGCACAGCTCTAGGAACTGGGTCTGTTTATTACTGGGGTGTAGAACAAGCAGAGAAAGGAGGAGAGCACAAAACATTGTGTTTTCATGTGTGCAACAATTATAGTAGCTTTTTGAGAGTCAGATGCATTAAAGTACAACAGTATATTTTAAATGAAAAGTAAGGAAAACAAAATGTCTAGGCTGAATGCTTCCACTAATCACTTTTAATTGCACCTGGACATCATAAAGAAGCCAGCATAGTGATCTGATCACAGGTGTTATGTGTTTCTAGTGGTTTGTCCTACTTAGAAAGTTGGCAGCCAGCTTCATACTATAGTAGCATACTTCTAATATAGTAATATACTTCTAGGTGGCATTTAAAGCTAGTAGTAAGTAGAGCACACTACTGTAGTCTAAAGTGAGGATGAGAGAGGTTTGAAATACTATCGTTAGATCTGTTTTAGGAAAGGACAAAAGTCACACCATCTTGACCAGACAATGCTGAATAAAGGTACAATGGGCCACCACTGCTAATCAAAGAATAGTGAGGGATCCCAGAGGGAAGGAAGCCATTAATCATCTCAGCAGAAGATAGGAAAATGTTACTGTCAACATGTGCTACAGACATCACTGTCTATTGTTCTAAATGTTTCCATCTGCCAACAAACATCTCATTTACCTTATCTAGACTCATATCCAATTTGCTTTCATCCAGATTCCTATTTCTTTCAGACACCACAGAAAATAGTGAAAATGCAGAATATAAGTTTGGTGAGTTTGAAGCCATAGAGCTCAATATCTTCAGCATATTGATAACACTCAAACTCAGAACATTTAATGATTTCCCAGTAGCTTTTTATATATATATTCAAGGTCGATTCATGCAAACCAAGGGATCTTGGCTAAATCATTCAGTCCCATCTATACATTTAAGGTAAAAGTTGCTATTTTGTCATATTTGTTCTTGTTTTTGTTATAATGCTTGTAGATTTATTTCGGAATGGTCCTAATTTCCAGATGACTTTTTTTCTTTTGGCATTGAATGCTATGTATTTCTGCAGACTTGAATGTCATGTCTGGTGTTGGATGCCTAAAAGTTATCTTATTGTTCTATATATTGTTAATGCTATTTAAGAAAAGCAAGCTATCTGTTCGAACTCTTGGCATTAACTTCGTTATTGCTGCTTGTTGTGGCTTTACTGTCATTTTCTGCTGGCACATCCCTAAAGCTTCTTGCTCTCCAGATGGTATCTTTAGAGAAGGGAAAATTACTTACCTTGTAATTCTGCTTCTTTGAAGATATCATCTTGCAGGATTCTCACTTCTCCCACTGATAAGGTTACCTTTCATGAGCCTTTTCTCTCGCACCTTTTTTGTCTTTCCCTGAAGGACATTTTTGATAATCTGAAATTTGTTTCATTCTGGGAGCTTTGCCCCTGCTAAGTAGGAGAATCTGAGCAGAACATAGATTTCACAGAATTTAAGGCCAGAAGGGACTATTAGTTCATCTAGTCTGACCACCTATATGTTACAGGCCATTAAATTTCACCTAATTACCTCAGTATTGAGCCCAGTAGCATAACTTGTATTTGGCTAAAGTGTATCCTCCAGTAAGGCACCTGGTCCTGATTTGAAGACATCAAGAGATGGATCTCTTCCCTTGCTAGTTTGTTCCAGTGGTTAATCACCCTTAAAAATGTATGCCTTATTTCCAATTTGAATTTGTCTGTCTTTAGTTTCAAGCCACTGATTCTTGTTATGCCTTTCTCAGCTAGATTAGAAAGCCCTTTAATACCTGGTTTTTCCCCCTGTGCAGTTACACACAAATCTAGTCACTTTTCAGTCTTCTTTTCGATAAGCTTAAGTGTGTCACTGCAAGGCATTTTCTCCAGCCCTCAAATAATTTTTGGGGCTCTTTTCTGAACCTACATCCCTATATATACATCTAAGGATCACATTAGCCCCTTTTCCCCCAGCATCACACCATGAGCTCATGTTCAGTTGTTTGTCCAGTTTGACTCTTAAAGCCTTTTCACAGTCATTTCTTTCCCAGATACAGTCCCCCATTGTGGAGATATGGTCTGATTTGTTCCTAGATGTATAATTTAGCATTTGGCAATATTAAAACACCGTTTAGTCACATTTAAATGACATTTATGCTTGGCAAGAAGTGGCATAAACTAGGCTGCAGGGAACCTGGCTTGTATTAAACCTGCTAAGCCTGCTCTCAACAGTCAAAATACCTGAAGAATAGGGGCCTGAAACAGTTTTGCTCTAAAGGAGCTAAAACCCCGAAACGAGAATCCTTCAAGAGGATATCTTCAGAGAGGCTGAATTATATGGTAAGCAATTTTCCCCATATAACTGTTTTTCAGCAAGAAATAATAGAAGTGATAATAAAATACAGTTGTTGGTGTTAATCCATCTTGTCTTAGTTTAGCCTTATTTCATTCATGCATATTATTTGGCTATGTATTTTGTTGATGATTACAGAACACAGTTGGAAATGGCAATGATGAAGCAGATGGCAGCAGTATATGTGGTTTAAGAAGGACAAGAGGAGTCAGAGTCACTGCAAAATACATTCCCCCATTAGAATGTGAGAAAATGGAGATCTCCCACCCTACAGACACCCCAGACTGTTCTTATCTCCAAAGCAAAACTGGCCATGTAGAACCACCTGCAAGTCCACCCCTTCAAAAACTTAAAACGCAAGAGCAAAAAGGGGGGAGAAATGAGCACTTTCCTACAGAAGTCACTGTGAAAGAAAACCTATTGGGGAAAACAGAAGAAATCCACAAAGATGACGAAGCTGGGAGAAGAGTGGTAGAAAGAAAAGTGGAGAAACCTGAGGAAATACAGATGTTGAGCAAAAGAAATCAGCCTTTGGGAACAGAACCTGAAAGCAAAGAGGAAAACTGTAGGGGTTTAAATACAGCAAGCATGGAAAATAAATCTGGGGTGACAGAGACAGCAAGTAATAAGGACAAATGTGGGAGAACAGAAGAGGAAGAGAAGGATGACAAGCTCTATGCAACAGAGAAAGAGAATAAAGGTAATAAAGGAATAAAGGTAAAAACCCAGGAAAAAGGCACTGAAGAATCTTTCACACTGGGGTCTGGAGTTTCCAAACAAACATTGCAAGAGCTGCAAAACCTGCTCAGAAACAGTCCTCTGCCTGGCAACAGGGCCAAATACACTGGCAAGCCCAGCAGAACTTCTTCCCATGTAAGCCTACCAAAATCCAGTGAAAAAGCAGTTGATAAACAGGGTAGATCTGTTAAGTCTTTTCTTCTCCATGTTGGAGGGGAGACTCGAAAACTCCCCGGTATAGACAATCATCTAGCAGGGCTGCAAAGTAAGTCTCTCTTGGTTCACAGCTCTGCTGGGTCTGATCAGCAGCAATCAGAAGGCAGCAACATGGAGCATCCCATTATGAGACAAACACCAGCTTATAAAAACACAGGCAGCAGTCCAGGAATTAAATTCATCCCTTCTCCTGACCAGACTGGTAAGAAGTTAAACTATCACCTACTCTTCCACTCAAGAACACAGTTAAATTGTTTAAAAAACTAAACAAAAACCCAAATCCCTTGTCAGAATTAATGTTAGACAACTGGCAATAGCAGTTACTGTACATGTGACTGGATGTGAACAAAACTTATACAATATTTCTGACCAGCTTCTTCTATAGCCAGGTGTTTCCAAAGCCTGACTGCCTGCCAGAAGCTGCCATGCACAAGTGGTCATGTCTTGTTCACTAAAAACTGAAATATTTCCATATTTAAAATGAACACAGACAACATCTGCCATTAGTCTGCTAGTCACTGGAAAGCCTTGAAAGCTGCTGAGTTTCTTGAAATTTTTTGTCTGTTAACATTTCCAGCAGTGACAATTGCTCCCATGTAGGGATGATGTTTTCACTTATTAGTCCTAAGAGAGGGCCAGAATGCAAAAACATTTGCTGTGAAGAATAGGGTAAGAAAAGCAAATGAAGCAGAGAGTTTACACATCTTTGTGCTGTTCAATAAGGCCATTTGGGAAGCGTTTGTAAAGCCAATTAATTGCTACTAATAGACTGTGGTTTCTTTGAAGTTATTATTAGCTGTAATAGTGCAATGAGTTTGAGCAGGTTAGTTGTTAGTTTGGGAAGTGGTCAACAGCACAAACAACATTGTTAGGGGGAGGTGCCAGACTAATAAGAATTCAGGAGGATGGTACTCAGATCGCTTCAGTAGCTTGCAAGACAGGGCAAATAATGTCCATCTATGAGATATTTTTACCAATGTTAGAGAGTAATATCCTTGCCAACAGTTGATGTAATTGTACCCATGGTTTAATATCATCTGACTCATCATAAAGTTATCTAATATTTAAAAATTCTGCCTTCTGAAGTGTAGAGGATTTGCTAAAGGTGCTCTGACAAACAGGCAATTTGCAGATGTCAAACAATTCAAACCACAGGATGAATTTTTGGTAGCCATAATATAATCACGCAAGTAAAAATCTGAACTGGACATTTGGATGCATGAATAGCTGTGCACTGCTACTCTTAACTGAGTGAATTACATCCTAAAAGGTAGCCTTTTAAAGAAAGGGTGCTTCAGAAGTATTGAACAATGAAAATATACATTGCGATCAGCTTTCACTGGGATCATGTTTAATGTATGAGATCACTAGACAGCCAAGAGGATTTTTTCTGCATAGATTAAATCCTCTTTCCCTTCTAGATTATTTTATGTATTTGCATTAATAAAAGGCCGGTGGCAATCATTGCCAAGTCCTTCAGATTGTATTATTTTCCCCTTGGTTCACAAAGCCAATTCATAAATTGCAAAATGAAAATAGGAATAATTTCTTCAGTGTTCCATCAGTCCTTTTTGCATCATAAATGTGTGCTGCTTTAGACTCCCAGCTGACCAACTGCATCATCATATGCAGTGTTGCTGTAGCCATGTTGGTCCCTGGATATTAGCAAGACAAGGTGAGTGGGGTAATATCTTTTATTGGACCAACTTCTGTTGGTGAGAGACAGGCTTTTGAGCTTACACAAGTCAGGTCTGAAGAACAGCTGCATCAACTGTATCATTGACCATTATGCAAATTATAGTTCAAAACCTAGCTAAGGAAGCTGTAAGAGAAGGGAAAGCTTGTTTTGCCAAATGTAAAACTCACCTGGATTTAAAAACACAACTCAGAACTCTTGAGAGCCCAAGTTCCATTTGCCTTTGGTGACGCATACATTCTATGTTCCTGCATATTTTTTGTACATTTGTACTGATACTGCTGTCCCAAAGATGGGCAAAAATTATTTAAACAAGAATTTTTCTTCTTTGCATAGCAATGGTTTCCACTGACTTAGAAATATGTAGTCTGAAATTTGATTTTCATTGAAAAACAGCAGCTAAAGTTAAGGGGAAACAGTTTTACAATATCAGAAAAAGTTTAATGAAATCTAAAATATTACAGTTTTCCTACTCTTATAAAGTATTCATAATATACTAAATCCTACAGTCTTTACTCAGGCCTTAACCAATATTCCACTGGCAAAAAGAGGAGTGTTATTAGTTTAAAAAGTATTCGATTTATCTCAAAATGTTTTCTTTTATAATTAAAATACTATCCATTTTGATTTTATTTAGTTAAAAACCTTAGCCAAAACCTCAGCTCTGAACACAAATTTGGGGGGGGATTTGAAATGCAAACCCTTATTTTGCAAATGCTTCATATATCAAAACTGGACCAAATCAAAAGTTCTGATCCAAAACCTTCCCAAACTTTGGAGAGTTAAAATCTATATATGGAACCAAATTGTGTCTTCTATCCATCTCTAATTCTTTAATGTGCAATCAAACATGTTAGATAATTTAAATACTATACCTCCTAAGAACTAAGTAATTATTACTATGCTGGACACAACACACGCTTGGAACTTCGTGATAAGAACAAGGATAGAACTCAGATCTTATTGTTGTAATAGCACAGAGTTCTATCACTTGAATAAAGGCGAACATCCTTTGGCAGTCAGCACAGAGGTCCTGTGACAAATAGCTGAGAAATTCTTATTCCATTCAATATAGAGAAGTGAAATACATCTACACTAGTCTTTTCACTAACAACTCTCTAAAAATAACTAGTCTACTCATCCTTCCCTTTAAGATTTGGCAAATTGCATAAAAAATCCACACACTATATTTCTCCTTTTTAATGTTATTGTCCCGCACACATTCATTTCTCTTAGGCACAAAAAATTTTTTAAAAAGCATAACTGAAACAACAGAAGAGTGCTCAGATTCACAGGCGATCATGGAAAAAAAGTCTTTTGACCTAGAAAGTAAAGCCAGATGGTTCAGCAGAGAAATTACTCCTTGGACATTGTCAGGTTAAAAAACCAATACATCACCACAGAAACATAGAAATTACCAGGTGCTAGTAATTATACAAACATTTTCATTTATATAAGTTTACGTATTTGCATAAGCACCTATATAAGATAATAGCATGCACTTATGCAAATATAGTTAATTCCAAGCTAGATATTAATAATCAAAAGCCTCCTAGGCTTTTCAGAACTGCATACTAGGGATGTAGGTAAAAAGAGAGGCCCTCTGACACTGAGGAGATGAAGTTTTAATGTATACAAGATAGTACATAGCCAGTCCGTAGGCAATACCAGTCTGGAATGTAATATGACCACTTCCTTTCACTTGTTTCACTTTAAAATATTTATTAATACTGATAACTTATGGTTGGGCCAAATTCTGAAGTCCTTACTCAGTTCTTCCATCCTTGTTTAGGCAACACTCCCATTGACCCCAGATACACATGTACCAAAAATGCAGAAAGGGAAAAAGCAGTGTGCTCTGCAACTTCTTTTAAGAGAAATTTCTGTCCTTTTTGGTGAATACTTTTTAAGACCTGGATGGGGTTTGATAGGCCTCTCAGATGAAGTGCCTTTTAAGGAGGAACAGTTGGTGGAAAAACATTAGAGTTGAAGTACCAAGGGTCAAAAATAAGAGTTAGATAAGGACATAAAGCAGGCAGATGTGTAGCTTAGGGTGGGGTGAAGCAGGTAGCATTGAAAGAAATGAGCATAGAGAAGTACTGTAGGCAGAAGCAAGGTTGGAAGCAAGGATATGATGGATACATTTGATCTGGAAGGTGCAAAAGGAAGCTATTGTTTTGCATACTCATAAATTGACAGGCCTCAGGATTCCAAAGCACTTCATAAACTGCAGATTCAGGCTGGAAATGGAAATGCAGCCCTGTAGTGGATACAAACAGCTATTTCGCTGGTATTGCCAAGGCATATAGTTCATAATGGATTTGAAACTCACTGGAGTTAGTGAGTATTGATTCTACTTAAGTGACAGATCATCATATCCAAATTTTCAGGTAGCTTAATCAGTGTGGTTCTGCTATATGCAGGACTCAGGCGGGCGCAGAACAAAAAGCCCATGAGCGGGGTGTGAACATCGAGTGCCATGAAAGGCAGCTTTGTGGGGACTCCCTACAGCCCAGTGGTTACGTACAGGATGGGGTCAGACAGGGTCAGTGATTTCTCCGTGGACCCAGTATAAGAGAGTCAGAGGAGCCAGTGCGGTAGCAGCTGAGGACATACCTTGATGCCACTTCACAGCTCCTCTTCCCCAACATTTCAAGTGGCTAAAGCAGAACACAATTGGTCACTGCCTTGCTGCAGCCGATGGTCCCAGCACCTCACCCATCAAATCTGCGTCCCACTCAGGTCCCACTTTCCAGCCTGGCGCTCTCAGGTACAGTGTCGCTCACCATCTTTGAGCTCCCCTGCAGCCATCCAGTATCCCCAGCAGCTGCTGAAGCCTCTGCCCTCCCTACCGCTCCCCCTGTCAATGGCATGCACAGAGTATAATGTGCGTACGGCTGCAGGCACCACTAGATGCGGGAAAAGTTCTATTCAACTGGGACAGGAGGGCCAAAGCAGGACAGTCCCATGAAACTGGGGACTGTTGGGAGGTACAATATCTTGGGGGAGAATCCCATCCCTCTAATCACCATGGACCTCTCCAGTGTGCAGCCTGTTGTAGGTGGATAGTGTGCTAGAGGCAGGCAATGGCCTTATATACTAAGCTTCCCACATATGGCCTCATTCAAGCCAGTGATATTTTGCATGAGTGCAGATCATGGGACTGGGTCTGTAGCACACGTGCAGTTGTATGCACAGATCCTATTAACAGGACCAGGTTTCTTGAGCATACTGTGCCTTTATGGACACCACAATGAAAATGTGGTACTGTGTGCATTATCAACACCAGAAGGGTAACAATTTGGGGGTATTCTTAAAGGAACAGAGTGCTATTCTTCAGACCCATTCCCTACATGCTTAAAAACCCACTTACTTCAGTCCGAATTTGGGGTGCACAAAGAAAGGAGGATTGGGCCCTTCATCCAGCTGTGTTAAAATGCTCTAAAACTGCTGACCCATGGAACTAAAAAAATGCTTTCTTTTACTAAAAGTTCCTCTGCTAAGTTCTCACTTTAATGAAAATTATGTAAAACCAATGAGTGAATACATGAATTATTAAAGTATGGACTTTCAGTTCTGCAAATGCTTTTTCTGCCTTAATAAATGACCGCATATTAAGTCATTTATGACTATGTATGAAACTAAATCACAAATCACTCAAAAATATTGCTATCTAGTACTTAAATTAAGGATTGAAGAATGAAAACAAGACATTATCACCGCATTTAGTGTCTGGATCTGGCTCCTGCTGAAGTTAAGGAATTTTGCCATTGACTTCAGTTGAAGCTGGAGCGTGCTACTGGTTACAAAAGTGCTGCCCATCCCCTCTGCATTTATATACAAATTGAAAAGCACTGACAGTGATGATTCTGCTTTGCATGCTTGAGCAGCCACAGAGAGATTGTTCTGGGGACTTCATATGCCCTGCCTCTCCTGCCATTCCTTTAGCATATCTCCTTCTTACTGTGCGGGTTCCTTAGAACTATGCTCTTGGCCCACTCTTCTTCTCTCCCCAATCTATGTCATCTGATCTGTTCACATGGCTTCCCTGTGCTGATGATTTAGAAATCCTACCATTCAATCCCTGACACGCCTCCCTTCAACCCATCTATTTCTTAGCCTGTTTCTCTGACATCTTTTCCTCAATGTCTTCTTGTCATCTTTAACTAAACACTGAAAGCTCAGCTCCTCTTTGTTGAACAAACCATTATTTGCCTTGTCGCTCAGGCCCTTCTCCTTATTCATCCCGTTCAGGCCACATATAATTTATGGCACTTCTTCCTTATCATTGTCTCTAAAGTCTGAGCCTTTCTTTCAGGTTAAAGAGCTAAAACTCTGATCAAGCCCTTATCTTCCATCTTGATCATTATATAGTACTATGCTATACCGTCATCTCTTGGTCCTCCATGACACTATCACCTTCCACATTTTTCCCTAACTATACAAAACAAGCGTAGCCACTAAGATTATATTACTGGCCTGTCATTCTGATTGCATAAGACCCACTTTTAGTCTCTCTGAAGTCTATCCCTTCTGCAGCATATCAAGCAGAAACTTCTTTTGTGTGTGGGAGGGGGAGGGGAGGTTGAGTGGGAAATCTTTTGCTGACACATTCTAATAATGACACTATTTTCAATATTTCCATTCTTTAGGCCTCCTAATATTTTGTTTGCATTTTTGACTGCTCCTGCACATGGAATAGAGATTTTCACTGAGTTGTTCACAATGGGTTTTGGTCTTTTTCCTGAGTTTTGTAGTTAATTTAGAACCCATTAAGATGTCAGAGGCATTCAGTTTTTTTGCTAAAAAACTGAAAAGCCCAAACCTTATTCTTTTTTCTGTTTTCAGAAATCAAAACGCTGAACATTTTTGACTAAACCAGAAATATTTTGTAAAAATTCCCATTTAAATCAAATTGCCAATCTCATAAAAAACCAGAAATTTAAACTGAATCTAGTCCTTACACAAATCAATATCACGACTTCAGTTACAAATCTGTGTCCAGTTCTGGTAACCTTATTTTTTAAAAAAAAACTATAATAGAAAAGAGGGAATTCAGAGAATTGAAATAAAAATGATTAATAGAAGGGAAAAAGTCTCATATGAAGATTTAAACAACAGGAAAACTGTTTATTTTAGTGTGGAGACGAGGAGATAAAAGTGTACATAATAATGAACGATATAGAAAAGGTTGAATAGGAGCACCCAATCTACCTTGCATAAAAAAAGGGACATTTAATGAAAGTTAGACAAGAAAACTTAAAACTAATATAAGTCAATGGGAAATGAGTTATATATTGTTTACTGATAATTATATGTTTTTATCATGAAGATCTTTTAGCTGTTATTCTTGAGAGCTATTATATGTTATATTAAATTGGAAAACTGTCTAAGTGTTGATTTATGGTAAAATTACAAATGTATGAAGTTTTGCATTTGAAGCTGTTTCTTATACCACTGTATATAAAGTATATTTGTTTCTTTTTCAGACTGGTATTGTGTTGTGCTTATATTTTGGCATTACAGAAGAAAGAATAATATTTATTTTGGATCTGAGTTAGGTTTATTACATTGTGATGAATTACATACATCTTTAAAGTTGACGAGTGTTTATTAAGTGTTATATACATGACTTCAGACTGGAGCCATTTTAAAATCTGAATCTCAAAAAGTGCTTAAAGAGTTTAAAACAAAAATTCAGGAAACATTCTAATTGTCAGTTAAAGTTTAGCTGAAAAACATGAAAAAGGATTTTTCTTTCCCTCCTTTTTATGAGCTACAAAAAGAACCAAAAACAGTCTTGTAAGAGAACTATGATTTGAAAAGGGAAAGTTTTAGTTGTCCTCTGTAGAAGGACCCTTATGTTCTTTTTAAATTACAACCACCCAACAGGAGGAAACATGCTAATAAACACATACTGCATGATGATGCTCACAGAGAAGTCAAATCTGGTAAATTTCAGTAAAAATCTGTGTTCCAAGGCAAAATTATAGGATAATAAAATAAGGTTTATAATGGAAACACTTGCAGAAAATAACAGTCATTGTACCAGGCTTCCAGGACAAAAGTGGACATCATTATCTAGCCTGTCAAGTTTATATCACATTTTGTCACTATGGTGCTTTTTTGTGAAACAACTTGTAATGATAGCATTATTAAGTTTGTCTGACATGAACACTTCTCTTTATTTTAAAGGTCAGAGCAGAGATCCTGACATAAACAACCCTGGAAGTCAACATCCCCTTCGCCTGGTCTCACTTACTGAACACATTAAACAACAGATGGCCAGAGACAATGTTCAGTTTGTCAGATTTGAAGCAACTGACCTGCATGGAGTGTCAAGATCCAAGAGCATTCCTTCTCGTTTTTTTCATGTAAGTTTTTCTGCCTCTTGTATTCTTATGAAGTTACATTGTCCTGCCCTTATTGCTGCAATACATTTCCCATAATGTGTGCAGCAATTTAAACATGCAACAAATCGCATGTTCTCCCCTTCCCCCCACTTGATTAGTGCACCCCAAGGATTCGGGCTTCTCTCATTACCCTGAAGCATCATTTCTCTGCCCTGCAGAAATACAAATCTAATTAAGTAAGATGGTAATTTCAGTTCTTTTCACATCCAATCTCCCTCTGCAGAATTATCTTTTCATATTCAGCACAATTATAAAGATCCTGTTTTATTTGACACGAGTAAATTGCAAGACAAGACCCAAGAGAAAATATCAAAACAAACAAAAATGATTAGATGAAATTATGAAGTATTCTCTTTTCAACAGTCAAATGAGATAAGAAAATATTATAGGGTTGCATGATTGCTTAATAATATTTACTATACTGATACAGAAGATAAGAATCAAATTATGAAGCTCTTGGTGGCATTCATATATATCCTGACCTTTAAGCTTTTTCAGCATATTGTTCCTCTGATCCTTAACATGGGTGATTTATGCTGTATTTTCACTCATAAAACTATGAATATTTCATGTTCCACTGAGCAATCACAGAAAAGATATCAACATGAGAGAAAGTTGAACACTTTCATTTGAAGCATCTTTTGAAGCTAAAGCCATTTTCTCATTATTTTGCTTTTAGATTTTGCTACATCTTTTAACTCTATTGCTTAGATGTTAGCAGAAATAAAGTTTTTCATTCAGTTTAATGCTTGTGACAGGTGAGGGATAATAGCACCATCTTTTTCAATCATTAACTCAAAGTACAGGTGCCCATCTCAGTTTATTCAAAGTGATCTGTTGCACTCACATTATTCACTCACTCCCCCCCATCCCAAAATTAAAGCTTTGCATGAAAGTAAAGCCTCAAGTATTTTAAAAATAAAAAAACACTTTTACATATCAAGAGAAATCATGTAGCTTTTACTAATGGGGCTGTAAAGTGGTCATCCTCAACAATTTTTCAGTGCTGCCTTTCATAACTAGGTAACTTTACCATGCTGATCACCATATTGCTTAGTGCAGATGATGGGGTAACAACACATAGTATAGGGACTCTTTAGGGAATTTTGTGATTACCACGGTAACATTATCTAGTTATCAAAAAGAAAGGAAAAAATGCTTACCGCTGTATATAGTTTGAAATAGAAGAGCTCTGTGCAGTTTGAAGACTTGTGCCTTCCACCAACAGAAGCTGTTCCAATAAAAGATATTACCTTACTACCTTGTGTCTCTCAGTAATTTTGGCAAGAATTATTTGTTTACAATCAAAGCAAATTTTAACATTTGGTAAAGGTAAAAGTTAAGAAACTTCTGACCACATCAGGAGAAAAAGTGTTGTATCATTCATTTTAGCTTTCAAATCTCATCAGTTCCAGCCCAGTCAGTCAATCCACCTAGATAATGATCCTTTCTCAGGGCAGTCGGAGAAGGTTCACTAAAAATTTAAGGTTAGTTTCAATCCAGAGTATCTTTGGCTTTCCCAAAGGCAAACTGTATAAAAACTCTTTGGCTTCCACTATGATAAAAAGCCTATACAAAAAACAAAACAAAAAGAAACAGACAGGTTCACAAAAATACATTTGTTTTTGCCTTGCATGAGTTTCCACAACATAGAACCTTAGCACAATATTAAGCCAGATTCTCAGCTGATATAACTTGGTTAAGTTCCAGTGGAACTACACCAGTTTACACCAGCTGAAGATCTGGCTCTATGATAACTGCTAAGGGTTCTTCATCAAAGATACAGTTATTATGATTTCATCTATAATAGTTTTGTCTGCATTTGATTTATGCATTGCCCCCATTAATGTCAATAGGAGCTACCTATGCAAATGAAAAGGCATCTTGAGCAATTTGTTGGACTAGCTGTCTGCATGATATTTAAATAAAGTACGGAGGTGTTAGAATTATTTATCATCTTGAAGCTATTTTTTACTTTTTACCTAAACAAAGTCAACAAAGTGTAAATCTAAGTTTCAGCTGTGAAAAGTCTATATTCCCTGTAACAAGTTCATATCCTGGCAGAGCTGGTTTCGCCCTTCGTTATCTGAGGTAGCCAAAGTGTATGTGATGGAGTTTAAAGAGAGCCCAGGCACAGATACTCCACTGCTTTGCACCTTTTGTGATCATTTACATCTGTGCAAAGTGAATGTCAAATGCCAACATTATGAGAGAAAAATTCTCTTGTGCCAGCCTTTTATGTCTAATTTTGCACCTGCTTTACACAGGAGTAAATGACTAGATAAAGTACAAAACAGTGTAGAATTGGAGTCTGAAATCCTGTTGGTTCTGCACTGACATTATTACTTTTTAAACACAGCAAAGATTTGCATAGTAACCTTGCTCAACACTTTCCCTCCTTATATTTATGCATCAGCTGGTTGCTATCCTCCAGAGGTTATTACATGATTCTGGTGCTCAACATACAATCTATAAGGTTTCTGGATCACTTTGTGATTCTTTGAGGAGCAAGGTCCTATGGACCAAATGCTAAATCCTTCCTCAAATTTGGGCATACTATATTTTATATGTGAAATATTATTATTAAAGTTCAGGTGTCAAAGACTCAGTAATCCATTGCTCTTCCCTTTGTTTAGGAAAAAGTAATCTATGGTGTGTCCATGCCCAGAGGTTATCTCGAACTGACACTGAATCCTAAGGACAGTGAAGTGGACCACATAAGTGCAACCAATTTTAATTGTGACATACTCCTGAGCCCTGATTTATCAACATTTAGAGTTCTACCATGGATTGAACAAACTGCTAGAGTGATATGCGATTCCTTCACTGTACTGGGAACCCCTCTATTGACTGCACCCAGGCACATTGCCAAACAACAGCTGAGCCAACTTCAGAACAATGGATTTTCACTGCGCTCTGCCTTCACCTATGAATTTTGTATTTACGGCATTGCTGAAATTGTAAATTCAAAGACGATATCTTTTCCTGCAGCAAGCATACTAAATAATCATGACCAGTCTTTCATTCAGGAACTCATTGAAGGAATGTATCACACTGGTGCCAACATTGAGAGTTTCTCTTCTTCCACTGGGCCTGGACAGATGGAGATCTGTTTTAATCCAGAGTTCGGCATAGGTGTTGCTGACAGTGCCTTCACGTTCAAAACAGGCATTAAAGAAGTGGCCAAGAAGTACAACTACATTGCAAGTTTTTTCACAGAGAACGGGTTCTACAATTCAGGGATTCTGTCACACAGTCTTTGGGATTTCAGTGGCCAGAAGAATTTGTTTTCTGTTGATAGGGGAGTTCAGGCACTCACTGATATTGGCAAGAATTGGCTAGCAGGGCTCATGGAGCATTCTGCAGCTCTCAGCTGCCTGATGGCTCCTGCGGTCAGCTGCCGTAAACGCTATTCCAAATATGGTAAGGAATCAAAAGATTTTGTGACTGCAAAATGGGCATTCAATGATAATAGCTGTGCCTTTAACATCAAGTGCCATGGTGGAAAAGGCACCCAGATAGACAACAAGTTAGGTTCAGCTACAGCAAACCCCTACCTGGTGCTTGCTGCTACCATTGCTGCAGGCCTTGATGGAGTAAAGAGACAGCTTAGCTTACAGGATGTGTCAGAAGAGAACCAGAATACTGCTCAGTGGAAACCTGCAGCAATTCCCCTGAAACTAGAAGATGCCCTTGTTGCACTTGAGGAGGATTTGTGTCTTAGGGAGGCACTAGGTGATACCTTTATTCGATATTTTGTTGCTATGAAACATTATGAGCTGGAAACTGAAGAAACAGATGCTGAAAGAAATAAATTTTTAGAATATTTTATTTAGAATCGATTAAACAAAACATCTTCTACTTGAGGGAAAGAATTAAATCTGTAGTAATGCTGTGTAAAGACTAAAGATGAAAAGAAAATCTTACTGGAAATTAGAACTATTTATAAATGTTTACTAATCTTTTCTTCCTTCCCACTATCTCATTTTTTATATAGTAAGGGGTGATTGCATTTTCCAATATGGGTGAACTCAACAGACTGGAGAATTGGTGTTTATGAAATAGTGCTAAGAGGCTTTTAATTTCTTTTTCTAATTTCTAAGAAAATCTTATCCAAGAATGATCCTGCAGGGGGAAAAGATGAGAAAAGGAGATGAAAGGACAATGGTGAAAATAATAGAAAGGAAAACAGAAGAAAACAGGAATAGCAGGAAGGGAACATCTTGCTCCCATTTTTCTCCCCTTCTGCATGGTTATGAGATTTTCTTCAGAGGTGTGCAGTGTAGTCTGAAAGCTGGAGAAGAGGAATCAGATAAGTGGAGGGCTAGAATGATGAATATTTTGGAGGGAAAGAAAAGCAAAGCAGTCAAGGGTGGAGGACAGCGTGGAGTAGAAGGAATCAACATCTCAATCAGAGATGTGGAAGATGAGAGCAAGAAGAAGGGGCTGAGAGTGATGTATACATTAGTTGTACTGATTGGTACAGAAGGGTCAGGTAGATTGAGGGGGAGTGGGAAGGAGTAATCAGGCTGAATTAAAGGAGATGAAATGGTAGCTGGAAATAATAAGAGAAAACAGTGCTCAGTAAGGATGAGGTTGGAGGCATGGTAATTTTACTGAGAGAGGGCTAAAGATCAAATGAGGAAATGATGGCAAAAGAAGCAAGAGGATAAAGAGTTGGATTGGACATCAGTATGAAAGTTGAAGTCCCCAAGGATGAAGAGTGGGAAATTGTGAGAAGAGGAAGAGGGAGAATCATTGTCAAAATCAGAGAGGATGGTCAACGGGAGGAGACAGTGGGTAGAAGACAGTGGTAACATGGAGCGATAGAGTCTGACTGAGGACAAGGATTGGGAAATGATGTGAGGGAAAAGCAAAGTTCTGGAAATGGCAGGGGCAGAAGTTACTTTTGTCCTCTCTAATATTTCCCCAGTGCACACCTCTCATATGTTTCTCAATATCATGGATGTCCCCTATTTTAAACCCAAAATTCAGTTTAGCAAACTCTTATAGAGCACTAATCATCACTTTCTGATGTGTTCAACTACAATTTTTTGACCTAGAAGCAAAAATTTCTGAATGAAATTTTATGGCCATCTATTGGGAAGAACCAAGATTCTCGCCTGTGTCTCGCCTGACATTTTGATTTGAAGATCGAGACATGCATGCCTTGATTTACTATTGATGGGTTATCCTCTGTCACTTTTCTTAAATAACATCATACTAGAAGGTTCCCAGTGTGTAGTACTAATGAGTTTATAAACAAATTTATTAATTACATTGGTTTAAGTCCTAAATTACACTTACAATGTGATACAATGTTTATACTACTAGTAAATACATCAGGCCAATGGTGCTATGTTAGGAATGATTTTGCCTCATTTATTTAAGCCCTAAAATGAGAAGGGATACTAAAATGTTTAAATGGGAGAGAACTGTGAACTGAATCTGAAAACCAGAAACTTTAGAAGTCTTCAAAATCTGAAGTCAGATCTGGATCTATATCTTGCAAATGATCCTTATCTTTATAACAGACTAAACTAATCTGGTTCAAAAGCCCATAGATAAACTCAACCATCTGTTAGACCATCCAACAAGGTTCAATGAAACCCCTTGTAAAACGGGACTGAGTTGCTCTCTCCGTTCCCCTGACTCATAGGTAGCTTCCGTGCCACAGCACTGGCCACATTTTTCACTTAAAGCTGTGCAGAGACTCTTTTAGTTTCATTCTCTTTCTTGTCCCTAGCACAACAGTGCTACTCCTCTCTGGGGTGCCTCCTAATGTGAGAACTTCGGAAAGTTTAGTACAGAAGCATGGATTTTTCATTCTGGTTGTTCCACAATCAGTATGATGCCATGCCACTACACTACGTTAACTTATTATGTAATAATCTGTAATAACGACAAAAAGAAAAATAGTTGTGATTCTCTTGGTGGATTAAAAAGGATTTTGCAATAACATAACATTGCATTCAGCATGCGGGCCAAAAACAAAATTCCCAAGAGATAGGATCTAATGAACTTAACTTTATATTGCTTCCTTGCCACAATATTAAAGAAAGAACAGACAGACTCCTGTGACCACAAACAAATTATTTTTATACTTAATTCTCACCATGTAGTAGAATTCAGTTAATAGAAAATATTATTTACATACCCAAAGGAGTTATAACAGTGTATCCTATCTAAAATCTGCAAACTCAGGAGTTTCCAAGTTGTCCTCAATGACATAGTCTATAAAAGAAAAGTCCCTACATATGAATTTACATCAATGGTATTCAAGCTTTTTAGCTGATGATCCTTTTCCCCCCTTTGAAATAGAAAGTTCAGCAATGCAGGCTGAAGCAAAAGGGGGAGAACAGTATAAACCACTGAATACGTCATACATTTTGTATACTATGTACAGTGTATGAAAAATAATGTAACAATTGTTCTAAGCTATTTTAAAAATATCAAATATGTTTCTCCCAAATGGATTCTTATTTTGCATTTTAAATTCTTTATGTCTCATGACCAAGTTTTCATGCACATGCTTAAGAAAGGCAACAAAAATGGCCACACCTGCTTCACCTGAAATAAGTTCATAATGCAGTATAGCTGTAGTCATGTCGGTCTCAGGATATTAGACCTTAGATATTAGAAGGGTGAGGCACTACCTTTTATTGGACCAACTTCTACCAGCTCCCTAATCATTTTTGTTGCCGTCTGCTGGACTCTCTCCAACTAGTCCACATCAAGGTCCCCACCTTTTTGTAGTGGGGGGCCCAAAACTGGACACAATACTCCAAATGTGGCCCTACCAATGCCGACTAGAGGGAAATAATCACTTCCCTCAATCTGCTGGTAATGCTCCTACTAATGCAGCTATTATGTGCTATTAACCTTCTTGGAAACCAGGGCACACTGCTGACTCATATCCAGCTTCTTATCCATTGTAACCTCCAGGTCCTTTTCTGCAGAACTGCTGCCTAGCCCGTCGGTCCCCAGCCTGTAGCTGTGCATGGGATTCTTCCCTCCTAAGTGGAGGATGCTGCACTTGTCCATGTTGAACCTCATCAGATTTCTTTTGAACCAAACTTCCAATTTGTCTGGTTACTCTGTATCCTATCCTTACCTTCCAGGGTGTCTACCACTCCCCCTAGCTTACTGTCATCCGCAAACTTCCTGAGGGCACAATCTACCCCATCCTCCAGATCATTAATGAAGACGTTGAACAAAACTGGCCCCAGGACGACCCCTGGGGCACTCCACTTGTTACTGGCTGCTAGCTAGACATGGAGCCATTGATCACTACCTGTTGAGCCCAATGATCTAGCCAGCTCTCTTTCCATTTTATAGTCCATTCATCCAACCCATACTTCTTTAACTTGCTGATAAGAATACTGTGGGAGATTGGGTATCAAAAGCTTTGCTAAAGACAAGGTATATCAGGTCCACTGCTAGACTTGAAAGTCTTTTTTTTTTAAAGGACCCTTTTAAAATGCTTCTGATTGGTAGCATGAGTGCCCATGGACATTCTGAAAAGTTTAAAAGTGTCCAGAATAAATACAAAGAACACAGACAGTGACCTACTAGAATACATTAGTGAGCTGGGCCTTGATTTGGCATCAATAACAGCTTCACCACTCATTTCAATGGGAGCAGGGACAGGTGCATATGTGGTCCGGACTCCTTTCTTTGACAGTGACTAATGCTGGATGCTTCACAATAAAGCATAAGCTTTCTAATATATCCCTAATTGTACAACACTGTAGTAAGAGAGTTATATTCCTGCCTCACTCTGTCATCTTATGCCCTTAAAAAGCAGGAGTAGAGGTCAGGGAAACTGTATTCTTAGTTACATAACTATTCACGCCAGGTCCCTTGATATTGCTCCTGTTGTAATCAGCAGCAAAGCTTCCATTACCTTCAATCGCAATAGAATTCATACCTATATAAACATCTAAACCATTATTGAACACTTTTTAGCTGTTTGTGTCACCATCCCATGGCAGTAGGTTTTCTCTTTTTTTTTTTTTTTGTAAAGTATATTTGAAGGGAGGCAATGTATATTTCTGGTTTATATTAAAGTGGGGGAAGGCAAACTCCCACCTGAAGCTGTCTGTACAAGCCATTGACTTTAATGGGAGATCTGACTTAGTAAAGAAACCACGTATGGCCCACTGGTAGATCTTTGGCAGTTAATGAGAATAGATGTCTCTCTTTATTTGTTAGAGAACACAGAATACTGTTTCACTAACCATGAATCATGTCCGTGCACTTTTCCTATGTCACTTTTAAATTGGAGGTTACTTTTTCAAGTTAAAGGTAAATTATTTACTATTCGTCAATTCTCCCTCAAGCTGTAGTTTACTGTTATTGTGCCCATAGCTAGTTCATATTTATATACCACACTTTTTCTGTGTATTATATATTGTAATGTATTATAACATATGAGGGGGCAAATTCTACCTGAGGAAACTCCAGATTTGTGTCAATGACTGGTTTTCATCAGTGTAATCTAAAGCATATTTTGGCCCTTAGCTGTCTAACAATGCACAAAGATTTTGCACAGAAATTTTTATTAGTAACTCACAACAGTGCTAATGAGAATTCTGGGCAGTATATATCAGAAATGTTGAGCAACCACTGTGAAACACATACTCCATACTGAAATATATACATAGTATATAATGAAACTAATGTACACACTAATTATCTGCAATGTATGAAAAATGTGTACCTATTATAATACGAAATAATACACTGAAGTGCAAATACGTAGTATATAGACATTCATACGTTTTGTAGTACACTTTGACAAAGCCATTCTAAAGCTAAAATTAGACATGGACCAAAGCCACACAGTTTGGTTGCACATTCAAACTTCCCTCAGGTTTGAGCAAGTACAAGTCTTGGATTTTAGTTTCACCCACTTTAAAGAGGGCTCAGTCCTTAGTGCTATTCTAATTTGAACTCATTTGTGACAGACCCCCTGGCAGGGACAGCTGAAGCACAAGATACCCTGGCCATATCTCCTTCCACCCTAGCAAGCACTCTACACCAACTTCATGGCAGCTGAGCATTGCCCCAACTCTGGAAAAACTTCAACTGCAGCTCACTTACAACAGTTTTAAGTCTTTGTGCTACTAGGTTGCTCTTGAAAGATGCCAAATTGACAACTGTAGAGACTTCAGGTATCTCTTTATAAACAAAAAACTCACTCATCCAAAACACAAGCAGTGTACAATCTTCCTCAAATTGCCCTGCCAACATAGTTCATCCTCATCAGAAAACGAACCCTAGGAATGAGAGGTTAGAATTTTTGGCCTTTCTTCTAGATCTGACAAGAATAATATTGTGGATCTAGATTTCTCTGATAGTGGAATGAGACCACCAGCCCATTTCACAGAGGCCTTTGACTAGCCAGTAGATGGTAACAACTTTTATGCACTACCAGCCATGACTGGATTTGAACTGGTAACCTGAAGTAAAGGTGATAAGGTACTGACAAAGTTTTTAATTGCTTAGGAAGATGTAGAACACTGACTCAGATTTCTTAGATTTTATAATTCCCTATACTCCTTCATCTTTCTGAAGAGAAGAAAGTTGGCATTCAGCCACAGACAAGGAGAGATCTGGGTTTCCCTCAGTACACACCAGAGAATGGGTTTTTGTTTTGTTTACAAAATATTCCAATATGAAGCCAAAGTTTAACGAAAAATTTATAGGCTGATGTTCACCACATATAACCCTTTTGAAGTCTGTAGGATCAGAAGGGATGAAGCTCAATAAAGGTTTTGGCATTGTGTAGATTTGTAGATTGTCATCAGTCAATTTTTTTTATTTAGTATCCGGAATACTGTCTGAAAAGATAAAAAATAGCAGAAAATGTTTATTTTTAAATGATAAAATATTAAAGAGAAGGGGAAGAAGGTATGCTAATGCAAAAAAAAAAAAGCTAGTGAAATAGTCAGAACAACTGACACACAGTTATGAATAGAGACATTCAGTGATGAAGTACACGGATGCATTGAAATCATATTGTATGAATGTGTTTTGACTGCACAAGTACGTTTGCTGTTGTGCAATGAACAATAATAGTATTTTAAACCTGCCTATTACATCTTCTTCTGATCTATTTTGTAATATAAAATGGCAGGGAAAAAAAAGAAAATTTACAGTGCTTTGCAGACAGTAACTCATTTTAAATTTGGCAATATTACACTTTTAAGCACAGTTTGTGATTTATGAGTAATGAAAATGGGGTTTGATTTATAAATAATATTCTCAAATATGTCAGTTACTGATCACATGTGCACCAGTGAACATACAGTCTTGTTTTATACTCCAGCCAGAGGGCAGCAGTGTACTGCAAAACTGATCATTCCTATGGTAGCTCAACCTTCATTATAGGCTTTGATGATATACTGGTAACTGTGACTCTTTATAAAATAAAATCATTTTACTGCTGAGATTGCATAACCTTTTCACTGTGTGATACAAGGTGGTACTAGAAGGATTCTCAAAGTATTACTATAATTATTATATTAAAATCAATACACCCGTTTATTGAGGTAAGATAACTCTACATCCAATAAATGAAGTATGTATACATGTTGGTTTGTGTATATCTAATCTCAATTGTACCATCATTTATGACTTAAAAGAACACGTCCTTGTGACTAAAGAGTTCAGTTTTTGTACGTTATAGCGCTCTCAATAGATCTGCTTTATTGCTTGCAGCATGTTAAAGATGCAGTGGTAGCCTTGCTCACTAGTTTGAATTAATTGTACAAGGGCTGACCTGCATGCTGTATATTGGCTACTCAAAAATGGCACACTGACTTCAGATTAGCACTAGCATTTTTTTGAAGCATTCAATTGTGTTGGCCTGGCTAGATTCCAAACCTCCTCCCTGACTTTTTGTATACAAACTCTTGCTCTTTAGAATGATCTCCATCATATGATTGTTGATTTTGTAATTGCGCTTTTGCTGTGAAAGATCCTAAGGTGTTGAATTTCTTTTTCCTGCAATCTCTCCACATTTTTATATACACTTTAAACTCTTTCCCCCCTTGTAATGGTGTTTTGTTTCTGTTTTAAACATGAACTACTGTTAATCCTATATTTATTATATTCCCACACCTTTTCAGATTAGTAAAAAAGTTATGAGCCACTGATTCTTCTCATGAACTGTGGTTGAAGATACATCCCCACAACCGGTCAATTCAGTTCGTAGTTTATTAAAATTTTTGTTATAGCGGCATCCACTAGTAAATCTTTCTACCATTTCTGGTTGGATAGAAGACTTATCTTATTCTGAAGAATGATGACTGATCTCACCTCTCAGCCAGACTACACCAATGCAATATGCCTGGGCACAAAGCCTTCACTGCATAGGAAACGCCAACTAGTATAAAACACTCCATCACATCTACTCAACAACCCTGGCTACCTCAAGCACATTGGACCTGTCCTCCATTCTCTAAATTCACTTCCCATAGAACGAGTCAAGCTCAACACCTTGATCCTAATCCTCATGGTACTCAATAGTGTGGGCCCAGCACATCTAAGAAATTACATAAACCTGTGGGATGAAGATGAGGTAAACATTGTTTATGCAGGAGACAAATATTCCTAGGGGGTTGAACCCAGACGGTCGAACAAACTCCTATGGGACCATCGGAAACCGTACCACCTTCCTCTGGAAGGGCAAAGTGCATTTCTTTGACCTTGCCTTATCTAACACACAGTACCTTGTACATTTAAAAGTAAAAGCATCACCAAAATGAAAACCCTGCCAAAACAAAACACTCCACAGTACACATAGTTCTCCCCCTGGGGATATGGTGAGAGAGACAATAAGCAACAAGGGGCAGATGTTAGTCATGTTGCTTAATGCGCTACTGAAAGGTGCTCAGACAATATGGTGATGAAAGCAGCATAGGAACCTGCATAGAATAGAATTCTAATCCATCTCTTTCCTTTTAAAAAAAACAAACAAATGACCTCTCCGTGAGTTTACGTGTATTTTAAGAGGGCAGAATGTTATATTTTTACTACACTGTATTTTTAAAAATCTGTTGTTCAGCACCATAAGCACTTTGTTGGGCACGTTTTGAATGAGAGGGGAGCTCTACATAAATAGATGATTCCTTCTACAGTAGGTGTCATTAATTAACCATTTTAAGTGTTGGGAATATTGCAGTAAAGGTCAATGTCAAGATTTTAATGGCACCTCCTCAATAGCTCCACAGCTGCAAAAGCTATAATTAAATGTATGTTCCCCTGTTTTCACATAATATCTTCTTCAGTGAAACTTTTCATATGTGGTTTCAGCACAGAGGTATATTTTTTTCTGGAAACAATAAGGAACAATTTACTCAGCTGGTTTATAAACTTTTCCAGCACGTTAATACTGCAACTCAATTGCCTCTGCTAGAATTCAGAAGCCCAGTAAAGCCCTATCTCCCTCTTCATGACATCATAATGCACCTTGCCCCAATCTCACCTCTTTGGTGTAGGGCTTGCTACCTGAGCTGTTTGCAAGAGACATGTAAAACTTGCACTGAAACACACAAAGACCACAATTCTTCAAACTCACTTTCAGGGTTAGAATTACCTCTTGCAGCAGTGAGGAGCTGAAGGAAAGAGGGGAGAATTGTTTGCCAAATAAATATGCCTCATGGTGCGACATCTGCTTTTTATCTCTTTGCTTCCTGAACTTCTGATTTGGGGCCAAACTGATGCTTAACAACTTATTTACACATCAGATAGCTAAATTTTGGATACCCACATCTTTCCTCGGCATGTAAGCCATACCTTGAGGTAACCAGTTGCCCCCCCCCAAAAGAAGATAGTAGATTCAGTGACATGCTCTGGTATCTGTTTTTGAGTCAGTTATGAGCGCAAACTATAGCAAACTTTTAAAATACTGTATGTGTCTAAGGTCTTAGAAAGCTGAGGGATTTTACAATGCATGGACCGTAGTGGGGCTATGACTTAGTGTTATGGATCCCTTGAAGAAAGTGGTCTTTTTCCAGTAGTAACTTATTATTGAGAGAATTAGTGACTAATGTGACTTAAGGCAGATGATGTGCTTAGGTGGCTTCTTTTTGTATTTAGATATTTCATTGGCTGCAGACATTTCTTACCACTCTGCAGCACAGATAGTTTGTTAAAGTCCAACCCTTTTCTACAGCAGGGCCCACTGAGAACACCACAGTAAATCAGAGTTTCACAAAAGAGCGGCACAATGAAATTTTCTATGCTCCCTAGTAAATCAGTGTTTCACTGCAAAATTACACAAGCTGCTTCATGACATTGCAAGCGAATGAGAGTCTCATAATAAAGCTACACCATGAGCTTCTCTATATTGTACAGTAAATCAATAAAATTTTACAACAGAAAAACATGCTAAGCTTCTTTGTACTGTACGTTAAATCAATGGAGATTCACACTAAGATTCATCTTTAAGCTTTTGTGTCTTCCTTGATAAATCACTGAGTTTCAGCAAGGTCCGTCAACACAGTGTAAGAATAATAATAGTCCCAAATAAAGTAATGCTATGAGGGCATCTGTCGGCAACAGATAAAGTTAAGGAAAACAGCACATTTTGGCTGCTCCTTTAGGCAAGTACAAGAATGTGGCTATCCGGTGTCTGTCTAGACAAAGTTGAACTCAAGTTGCATTGCCTAAAATGAATTTTGCAGCCCACAATAAAATTTTAATTAATTTTTTTTGAAAGTCACACTATATGTGGAGCTAAGGAGGGCTATATGGCTGATTTAAAACGTATACCCCGTCCTGCTCAGCACTGAGTGAGTAGTTCTCCAGCACCACCGATCTGCAGGAAGTCTAGATCAAAATGTTCCATGGAGCATTGCAATTTGCCTTAGCTACACACACACTCATTAAGAAAGCCCGACAGTACCCTTCAGTCTCTGCTGTGAGTGATGGGCTGTTCACAGAGGTGCAGTCACTAGTTCTTGACAGAATACCCTCCACCCAATGTACTTTGCTGTTACTCATGACACCACCTTTTATTTGCTTTTCTGCTTATATTCTAGGGGGTGATTTTTATTAGTAGGAATGGTCCTGGAAAGCAAATGTGTCCTGATTACTCACGAGGATATATCCTTGCAGAAGTGTTTGCATTGGAAAAGCTCCCATGACCATTTTGAAAGTTGTTTGTGGGCTGGGTGTTGGAAGGGGAAGAAAAGACTTATACAGCTGAACAGTCCTCTTTCCCAAAAAATAAAAACAAAGGAAATGATCAGCAGTAGCAAGGTAGAAGAAGTAATGGGGTGACGTGGGACAGGAAAGAGTAGCTAGATCTCAAACCTGGTGGTACGTCAGGTGTAGTACTGCACCCAGGTATCGAGTTGGGTACCTGGAAAATGATCAGGCAATCAGAGGACTAATGGTATTGATTGACCTAAGAATGGTTTTCTGTGGAACCATCTTTCAAGGTGGCACTAGGAGATTTATGTTGTGCTGGCCCATCATCACCCAGGGGGCCTCTGGCCATGAATTGTGTGAGCAAGCAATTGTGTCAAGTTATGCCTTCACCCTGGAGCATCAAACAGCAGCAGCAATAATTACATGGAGACAGGTGACTATTCATTTTAATGAAGGCCAGCTTCTGCACATTGCCTGTGGACATACCCCTGTTGGTGACTATGTCACCTGCCATTCTAAAAAGCCCCTGGGACTAAGCTCTGAAATGGAGACTGCATAAAACAGGGCTTGTGACAGATCCCTGCCAGTAGAATAGAAAATCTGTAAAAGGCAGACACAGGATTGGTATGCTGCAGATATCAGTCAGCTAGCTGCTCAGCCCTATTTCCTGAAACTCAGGGCATTGCTAACAACTTCTCAGCCCCCTACACTGTTCCACAGGGCTCCCCTAGCCTCTGAAATGCTGCTTTCATCCTCTTACCTCTGTGCATCCTCCAAGAGTTATAATGCTACCTGACATTTGGATCAGGCCTGGCCAAAGGCACTCAGTTACGATATCAATTAGTCTTTGTGTCCGGTAATTTATTTCTCTCTCTCTCATTCATGGGAGGAGAGATTTCATGGTATTTTAAAATCTAGAGTCACACAGGTTACCACAATTTAACGCTTTTGCACACCCATTTTGCTGTGGTGATTGTTACACAGGATACACCATGCCCAGCATTTTTGGTATCAATGCCAGATCTTTATTGTCCTTTTTCTTGTATCACTCAACCATAATCCTCATTGCTGTTCTAACAGGCCACACAATGAAATTCATAGAATATAAAGCCAGAAAGGGCCACTTTGATAATGTAGTCTGAACACTTGCATAGCACAGGCCATGTTGCAAATGCCAGTGTGATCTTCATGGATGAGCCTCAGGATGTGAAAAAGAGCCTGCTAGTGCTGGGCCACAGTAGAAGCATGCAGGGCACAGTTTGGAGAGCTAGTCTAGCATATGGAATGTGCAGTTCTGCATCCACCACCATCTACTTCACATGGTGTCAGGGAAGTTGGTCATTCACCTGAAGCTCTCAGAGAATGTGGTGTGCAGCAAGAGACTGGCCTAAGAAGTTGTAGATCTTTCAGGTTGTGCCAGAAGCACAGTCCACAGTTCCACTAGGTGAAGGTGCTGTGCAAAGGAAGTTGTGGGGGGGGGAAGGACCATCATACAAAGCCTGCCTCACATTTTGTCTGTTGTTGGAAGCGACATATCTTAGAAGAAGAGAGGAAGTTTACCAGAACTCCTGTGTGACAGAGTATGTCCTATATACCAGGAGTTCTCAACCTTTTTCTTTCCAAGCCCGCCCAGCCAACTTAATGTAAAAACTCCATATCCCAATGGTGTCAGAACAATTGCTTTTCTGCACATAAAAGTCAGAGCTGGTGTTAGGTGGTAGCAAGCAGGGCAATGGTCTGGGGCCCTATGCCACAGGGGGCTCCGCAAAGCTCAGTTGCTCAGGATTCACCTTCAGCCCCTTGCTGGTGGTGAGGCTCTAGGGCAGTGGGGCTCCAGTCTCCACGCTGCAGTGGGACTCTGGGGTGCTGGCCCCCATGGGGCAGCAGGGCTCCAGCCTCAGGCAGCAGGGCTCCAGCTCCAGATGGCACCACTCTGGGGCTTCAGCCCTGGGCCGCAGTGAATCTAATACCAGCCTTGAGGACCCCCGCATGAGGACTGCTGTCCTGTGAATCACTGGCAGTGGGTTGTTTCTCAAACAGACAGACTTATGTCTATTGCTACAGATCACGAAGTATGTACTAATAGACTGTAATCAGTAGTTAGATGAACAGCCCATGATGTCTGCTCCCAAATATGCTTCCCACCTTCACATCACTGAACGACATGCTATGCTGCAGGTTTCACTGATCAGCACAGCTTTGGCACAGTTGTTTGGGGGGAAAAATTGACCTACACTTTCAAGTGGTGTAAGTCAATATACCTCTGTTTACTTCAGTGGAGCCTTGTTGATTTATCCCAGCTGAGAATCTGGCCCTGAATATCTTGGCACTTAGCACATGGAGTTACGCAGGATTCCTCAGCCCAGTAACTTTCAGTCTCTGCGAGTCAGTATCGGGAAAATAAGCAAAGGAAATGCAGTACCTCCACCTGCCATATGACTGGCATAGACAAGTCAAAACCAAGTGCTTTTAACCTTAAAGCTTTACTTTATTCGTCTCCAGCAATTCCCATGAGAATCACTTTTACCAGAAGTCTCCACTTATTAGTCTTAAGTGCATACATATACAATCGGT
Source organism: Mesoclemmys tuberculata (assembly GCA_007922155.1). NCBI lineage: Eukaryota > Metazoa > Chordata > Testudines > Chelidae > Mesoclemmys > Mesoclemmys tuberculata. The sequence continues at coordinate 84,530,727 of ML675604.1, forward strand.
TATTAGAGTACCCCACACTGATAGTTACCCCACAAGTCTGAGGTAGTCTTTGGGTGATTCAGTCACAGATTTCCAGATAGCCGGTTCTTCAGTCTGTCCCTGAAGATCCTTCAATGTGCCCACAAAGTGATCCACTGACCCAGACTCAAAATTCTTCTTTTATACCCCAAAAGTTACAATAACATGTCAATCAAAAGTATGGAATAGCTGAGCAAATGGAGGCAATTGTTAAGCAAAGGCAAAAGTTACAAGGAATGTCAAAACAGGATGTGGTTAAGTGGTTTCAAGTAGTTAGTCTGGCACATGTGCTGACTACCTGCTTTTCACCACACATAAAAGGGCACAAAGAGACAAGTTCACACCTCCTTCTCCTCCCTTCCGGCTTTGCCTTAGCTGAACTAGGTCACACAAAAGAAAATCTACTAAATGACTATTCCTAGAAATAAGCAATAAGATAAATAATTGATAGTTCATCTCAATAGTTGGCAGTGGCTTAGGCATCTGGTGATTTGCTAAAATTCCCCCTTTCAGTGGCTCTCTCTGTAGTTGCCAGAAGGGAGAAAGGGGGCAGGTCAAACACCAACATTCAGTAATAGGATCTTGGGTTACATACAAAGGTATTTTCCCCCCTCCTTCAATGGTCTCAGAAAGGGTATAATAGAATCAGAGGGTTAGAAGGGCCTACAAAAGTCATCTAGTCTAATCTCCTGCTAAGATGAAGGATTTGTTGTCTGGTCCAAGTCTGCTGGATCGTGACAACACTGGGCTTTCTGCAGATAATTCTGGGCATGCTTATATCACTGCTGACTAGGACTGGTTGAAAAAATTCAACATTGAAACATTTTATGGTCAGAAAATAGGAATTAATTGGCATTTTCTTTGTTGGGGGCAAACAATGTGAGTGGAATTTTGTGCGTCTCCTAAGTTGCACACCCATTAAACAGAACCTCATGCCTCTATAGCCCCATTGGTAAGCTTTTAATGTGGGCAGCTGGGACACTTTTGCCCATAATTATATTCCATAAAGGGACAATATTGGCAGATGTACATGGCCAGGCCAAGGTTTGAGCTTGGAAGCAGGGGACTGCCAAGCTAGTGGTGCCCATATGAGCTAATGGGAAAAGGATTAATGGCCTAGTAGACTCCATCTGTGGCCAGAGTCCTGGGATGGGAACAATTAGTCAGACAATAAGGTGAGGCTGGGGAGATGGTAATGTTCCAATGTACATCCGAGATTTTGCCACTCGGTACCATGAGGCCATCTTGTTACGATTGACAAATGCAGCAACTATAGCAAGTGAGTTTATGAAACTGCTTTCTTGTGTAAGACTCCCTACAGAAATCCTGATGGATCCAGGCTCTAATTTAATGATGTCCTGATTGAGGAAAGAACTATGCCACCTATTGAAAGTCAAGTCATTGCAAACCCTGGTCTACCAATTACAAACAGACAGCCGTTAACATTTTAATAAAATTTTAAAAGAAATTTTAAGAAAATTTGTGATCACAGATCCCAAGCATTGGGGCCAACTAGTGCCTCAGTCTTCCATGGGCTTTTCACTTTTTGAGCTCTGATATGGGAAGCAACATCATAGCATCCTAAACCTGTTGTGAGAGTCCTGGAAATAGTGCCCTCACAGTTCCAACGTGATCCAATATGTCCTCCAATTATGGAGAGAACTCAAAGAGCAGGGAGCAAGTTTCAGAAAAAAACCTTCTGCAGGCCCAACACAAACAAGAAACATCCCATAATAATGGAGTTCACTCACATGAATTTAAGCCAGGTGACAGGGTACTATTACTGCTACCCAAATCAGAGTCCAAACTGTTAACCCACTGGCAAGGGCCCTTCAAAGTGGTTAGAAAGATGGAACCTGTAGATTATAAAGACTGGCTTCCAGGAAAAAACAAAAAAATCATCATGTAAATTTCTATAGATTTGAAAGGCCAGTGAGTGGCTTTCCATTCATCCTTGCCCTGCTCCGTCCTGCCCTCCAAACCTGAGGCCAAGAAGGGAAAACCTGCAAAGTCTGTAAATATGGGGGGGAATCTTAGGATCTGATCAAATGGCACAAGTATAATTAGCGGACACATTCCCTGAAGTATTCTTATCTGCTCCAGGGGAGAGCCAGTTGATCCTCTTCATACTGAAATGGCTGCAGGACAGAAGGTGAGGGAGAACCATTGTCCCCTTCCCTAGAAAATGTGGGACATCATCATCAATAACTTCAATCAATGTTAGACCAGCGAGTGGAAAAGATGTCCTACAATGAGTGGAGGGGCTCCTTGTCCCATCTGGCTTAGGGACCAAGACCAAGCATTTCTTTATCAATTTCTGAAAAGTCAATGGGATATCTAAATTCAATGCCTACCCCATGCCAAGGGTGGATGAATTACTGGAACAGCTAAGGTTGCCCAAGTATATATCTATCCTTGACCACAAGAAGGGCACTAGTAAATCCCCCTGACATCAGTCTACAAAGAAAACACAGCTTTTTTCACATACTTTGGATTGTACCAGCTCTGTACTATGCCATCTGGGCTCCACAGAGCAGCTGCAACCTTTCAAAGGTTGATGCATAAAATTTTGGACCCTATGGGCAATATGCCACAGCCTATCTCTGGATGACATTGTCATCTATAACCAGAGTTGGGGAGACCACCTGACACAGCTAGTGGCAGTACTTCAATCCCTCAGAGGTTGACAGTGAATCCAGTGAAATGCAAAATTGGGAATCGTGAAGCTACATACCTAGACTATACTGTAGGGGCTGGCCAGCTGTAACCCTTGGTAGACAAGGTCCATGTGCTGATGAACTGCTCTACCCTGTCAACAAAAACATAACTGCAACCATAACCACGTAATATTAACATTTTGCACTGGGTTTGCAACTACAGTTGTCACCTAAATACTGAACGTAACAAACACTGAATGCCTCAACACAATACGGTGGATGGAAACTGATGACAAGACTTTTATGGCACTCAGAGTGTCTATGTAGACAACCAGTCCTTTTCAACCTTGATTTCTTAAAAGAGTTCCTTTTACAAACTGATACCTCAGACGTGGATCTGGGAGAGGTGCTCTTGTCAGAGTTCGAGGGGGATGAACATCCAATATTACATATTAGTAGGAAACTATTCCCCAGAAAGAAAGCACTCAGTCATAGAAAAAGAGGCAATAGCTGTGTGATGTGCTGTGGACTCCTTACGCTACTAACTATTGAGAAACCTCTTTTAATTAATTATGAACCACACACATTCTGATGGCCGAACACAATGAAGACCACCAACCATCAGCTAATGTGTTGGCATTTGTTACTACAATTATATAAGTTCCAAGTCCACCATCAAGTTGGAAAAGTTCACTGGAATGCTTTTTCACCCCGTGACATGGTAACTCCTACATCCAAAAGTTAACACTGTGCCTCAATCCTGATTCCTGGCTCCTACCTCACTCCTGCCTTTGCCTTTGCTCCTGTTCCCACCATTCTCCTTCTCTATGCCTGATCCTTGCCTCTCCTCCAGTTCCTACCCCCCAGGCCTCACTTCCAACCATTAGTTACCAGTCCTGGCTCTGACCCCAACCTCTGATTTCTGACTCTACTCTGGGTCCTCAACTTTGATTGCTGGCTCTGACTTTGGCAATCGGCATTTGACTCTCGTACTGACCCTTGACTTCATTCCCCAACCTGGATGCCTGCTCTGTCCACTAGACTTGACTCCTGCTCTGACTACTAGGTCAGGCTGCTTACACCCCAGTCCATAACAGTAGGCCCTGCTGCCACACACATGAAAAGTATACATAAAATTACACTACAGAACTTTCGTTGCAGGCTCCACCCAGAGACTTAGTGTGTAGCAGGCTTGTGACATGTAGACAAATCCTGAATCTTTCCTATTGAAGCCATTCCATTTTGTACAAATACTTAAATACTATTGATGCAGGACCTGGAATCCAAGTATCCTCCCCACCCCACAGGGTGAGGATCTACTACCCCTTATAAATTCATTTTCATGTGCTGTCTATGGCCCAATGATTAAAATCAAAATGAGATATTTTGGAAGTGTTAAAGTGATTCATTTGGACATTTCTGAAATATTTTCTTTTATTTTTATCAAAGCAGTATGCCAAAATCACCATGAATGTGAAAGGTTTCAATCAACTTGAATCTGCATTTTTTGGCAAAAGAAGCTTCATCCAAAAATGATTTTACCCAACTCTCACCATGCCATCCCTATGATTATGCTCACTGTGGATTAGCATTGGTAATTCACCTACCTAATCTTTAAGGGCAGACACAGCAGTGTTATACTAAGACAACCAACATTCGTTGTTCAGCCATAGCTTCAGCTGTGAGTTCAAACTGCAGGTAACATATTAGTCAAGTTGTAGAAGTTCAGTTATGGTGTTATTGGTGAAAGCCCCTTAGCATATTTTATGACTAACACCTTTAATTCCAAAGGCTCCTCGAACAATTTTCAAATTTAGATTTACAAAGTATGGGGCAAATCTCACTGTCATCACTCAGTTTGTATTATGGTTTAATTCCTATTGACTCCCTCAGACTCTCAGCCCCTCAGTGGAAAATTTGTCAAACTAAAAACTGAGCAATTTGACTTCAGAATTTGTCCCTATATATAAGAATCTCCATCAATCTCCAGATAAGTTAAGTCACTCCTGGTGTAGATCATCACCATTACTTAGTGCAAAAAACAACTTTACATACAGCTATGGACAGGAAATGAAAATACCAGGCCAGATCTTCAGCTCCTCTGTAGGCTGATGGCACAAAGAGGCTATAAATGGATTAAATGAAATAGAAGGAAACCCTAGGTAGCATAAAGCTGCCTTTCCATATCAAATTAAAGGACAAGAAGAGGACAGATAGACATACTCTGTGAAATTGGAAATTTGGGAAGGAAACAGGGACTTACAGCCCATCTCTCACAAAAAATATCATGGGGTAGCTAACAGTCGAAAGTGGTCACAATCTTAATTTTATTTCTCATTCCCAAGATGGCTGCTCTGACAGCACTGTGCTTCCTACCACCAGTCTAAGATAGTAGTCCAGTATGATTCAGAGTGAAGAATTCTACCTACTGAATCTTCAGCATCACTTTCTTCGGCAACAAATGGCTCCTTAGAGCTCCCAAGCCATTATTACTTCATTTGTGAGATCTGATTGGATCAGAGTACAAGGCAATAAGGCTGCTGCTTTTATGGGCCTGGTTTCCATAAACTAGTCTTCTGCTTCACATGCATTGTTTTCATATTTGTACCCTATTTTTGTGCATGCAGTT
>ML675604.1:84536040-84778109 GCA_007922155.1 Mesoclemmys tuberculata
CAGTTACTGCAACCAGGCATGCAAATCAGGCATTTGTGGAACATGCTTTTGAGGCTAAATACCAAATTATGTGCACAAATAACTGCAGTCATAGTGACTGTACACACAAAATAGTTGTGCAAGTGCACGTGTACAATGATGTACTCAACCCAGGCTTCAACTTCCTGTTCATCAGGCTTTATGAGTTACAAATCCATCAAAGAATTGATAGTAAACCAAAAAGCCTATTTTGTAAAGGTTGCTGAGTTATGGAACAAATTAGTCTAAAGTTTAACTTCAAAAGCATCTCTTGCAGACTTGCAAAAGTATCACTAATAACTATTGGCATTTGAGTAGAAATACAAAATTACTCACATTAGTACGTTTAGGAGAGAAACATAATTATATATATATATTTTACTACAGCAATGATAAGAGTGGAGATGAGAACATGAAGAAATGGACAATTAAACAATGGATTGCCAAGTCTAAAACAATCATAAAACTTAATTGCCACCTACTAAAGAAGAAAAGAATTTTGAGTTAATTTTTATACTCACTTCTTTCCGTTCGGTTGGATGGGTCCTTGTCTTGGAAAGAAGAAAAACATTTTCCTACTGTAGTCTTAGCTGCAATTAATTCTGATTAAGAATAACCATGAGGCCAAAGTGCCACTGAAAATGGGCTTTTGTGGTTTGCCTTTTTCATATGACTGGAGTACACAGTACGTTGGAGTTAGCAATAGCTCAGGATCTGATCAGGGATAACACCTTGACAACATCAAAAAGAAGATAATGACAAAGGTTAACATCAACAAGAAGCTTGCTGGCACATCCTGAGGAGGTGATGCATGTACATTTCAAACACCAGAACAAGTCCTGGTCTTCCTAAAAGCAGATTATTACATGCCAGTCTGGTGCAACAGCTCCCTCACCAATCTTGTTGACACTGAAATTAAGGCCACTTCCAGGATTGTTAGCATCTCAAATCAATGGCAGTACTGTGGCTTCCAGTTTTGGAGGGCATTGTGCCAGCCATATTAGATGAGTTACTGTGGTTCAGGAGTATAAGATCCTGGTCATTCTGAACCTGCCAATACATCATGACCTCAATTCACAGCCAATCTCCCAGTGGAAAGGATGACGGCACTTGGTGACTCAAATTGTGGTGCACTAGAGACATCCCAAATAAAGACCAGATGGAAAATCCAATGAAAGAACTCCTGGGATTATGCCTTTCCCATAGGCAGTGGATTGCACTCAACTGTATTCATACAACACATGGAAGATGTGGCTATCTCCTCCACAAATAGAAAATCAAAGAAAAACCAAATTGTGACTGTGGTAAGGTACAAACCATTCAACACATCATGGACAACTTCCCCATTTATGCTTACAGTAGTGGCACAAGGGTTGCCCCAGGGGGTTGGACTAGATGACCTCCTGAGGTCCCTTCCAACTCTAATATTCTATGTTTCTAGAAGCATTAGAATGGCTTTCTTATCTCAAAATTCAGCTATAATCCTAGCCCATTGTTTTCTAATGTCATATGAAAGAAAAAGAGCTTAAGACCTTTCAGGAATGTGATTTTTTATTTTTAGTTTCTGTTATGAAACTAATAAAAAAGCTGTAACTTTTAACATCATCATCATCAATTATACCTGTTACAATTTATTTATGTAAAAATAGTATTTTTTAAAACAGTTTTTTAGACTTCAGCGTGCTGTCTTGGCCTTTCTTCTTTTGAGTCTTGTTCTGCCAAGTCAGCACATAATGAGTGAGTACACTTTTATCATGATTCAGGGTTTTAGATAAATTAATTGCTAGTCATTCCTCACTCTAGCATATAGCAGTAGATGTATTATGGATGGTGACTGACATGGATACCGCTTTATTTTTAAAAAGTCTTTACTTTCATTTGTTATTGTGCAGATGCAAATCTTATGAATTTCTCTATAAACAGTTTTAAAAAACCACAGCTAAATTGACATTATGGCTGAGAACTTATTCATAGATTCTAAGGGGAAAAGGGACCATTGTGCTCATATAGTATGACCTTCTGTATAACAAAGACAATAGAATTTGCCCAAAATAATTCCTAGAGTTTAACTTTTAGAAGAAATATCCAGTCTTGATTAAAAAATTGTCAGTGATGGAAAATCCACTATGGCTCTTGGTAAATTGTTCCAAAGATTAATTACTCTAACCATTGAGAGTATGCCTTATTTCCAATTTGAATTTGTCTAGCTTCGACTTTCAGCCACTTTTTCTGTTAGAGTGAAGAGCCAATTATTAAATATTTGTTCCCTATGTAGGTACTTATAGACCAAAATCAAGACATCCCTTCACCCTCTTTTTTAAAACTCTAGAATTCAAGTTAGCTGGACATGCTGATTTAAAAATGTCCGCCTTTAGTGGCTGATGTTTAACATCCTCCTCAGACACTATTGGAATGGAAAGAGTGCTATTGCTATATGATAAGATTATATTATCTTCTTTTTTCCCAGATACAGAGCAGAAATATTTATTGAACACCTCAGCAATAATAATGCATAAAAGGCTAATTCCATCCTTTTCATTTATTAATAGACCAATACCATTGCCAGGATTCTTTATGTTCCTAATTTATGTAAAATAATCCTTATTGTCCTTAGCTCTGTCGGCCATTTCTCCTTGTGTCCCTTTGTTTCTTTTATCAATTTTCTTCAATACCTAACTTCTAATTTGTATACATCATCAACAATTTCCCCTTTCTTCCACTTGGTTTTATATATATATTATAGCTGCCTGTACTTTCCCTTTAAACCAGGTTGGTTTTTAACCCGTATGGCCTTCTTTCTCGATTCTGGCTTTTTGACCATCTAGAAAGCTGTTCTTAAATGATTCCCCAATTACCATTCACATTTTTCTGATTAAATTCTTCCTCTCACCAGATGATATAAATGATAAGACTCAGGAAATGCAAAAGTCAGGTCCTCACAGTAACCATAACTCAGAACCATTGTGTATATGTTGTATTATGTGTATGCAATGAGGCTGAGTTACCATAACTTTAATGTTCTTAATTTTGTGCATAAAAATTCTGAGCCATATCATTGCACTGTAGGTTTTTTAAATGATTTTCATTTAAAAATACAAGTGAAAGGAAAAACAATGCATCCTGTTCCATTTGACTAAACACATTGCATTTATTTTATGTGAATAATAAATTATAGAAATTAGAGTCAAAAAGACTTTAGATCATCTAATAGGACTGATGCCTGAAGCATAATTTCTAGTACAGTGCATTTTGCTCTCAGCTTTCTGCCTTCTTTCATGTCACCTATCATGCCTGGAAAAGTCTCTTTCATGTGTGCCAGGACCACCGCCCATTTCAAACTCTTTCTACAATACCGTAAGTGTTTGCAATACTTCCCGTACTCACTATCAGGATTTGACTACGGTCTCACTTGTGTCCATTTTATACCAGTGCAAATCCACTTCATTTTGGTGGTGCTACACTCGATGTACACCAGTGGGGATGGGATGGGGCCCAGCATCACAGCACTTAGCGGCATCTGTAGTGTTATTCAGTTCATTAGATTTGTCTAAGTTAGGTGATTAGCATTTAGTGTCAGGATCAAATGTGGTTGTTAGTTTCTCTCGTGTAATTCCAATGCAGTAGATGAGTGTAATTAGAGAGCAGATTTTAGTGCTCTTGTGTTTTATGGTATGGATTTTGGTTTTTAAGACACTGTTGTGATAAGGGCCAGGCCCACATCACCACAGGAGCAGTACTTTAAAAAAAAAAAAAAAGTGCATTAGGCCAGGTCTACAGTATAAACTTTCACTGGCCTAGCTATGTCAGGGTCAAGCCATGATTTGTGACTGACAAAGCAAAAACCTCTAGTGTAGACACAGTTATATCGGCCACACTGTGATTTTGTTGGTATAGCTTTTTTCATTGAGGGGGAAAGGAAGGGTTTGGAATAAGGTATGTTGGCAAAAGCAAAGATTTGGCAATATAAACTATATCTGTAATGGTTTGCGGGTGGGGAAGTGCAGGGGATTTCCAGGCATTATTCTGTATAACTATTACTCTCACGTTGCTTGCTGAACTTCAGTTTAACTCTTTGCTGAAGCACAGGTCAGAGTTCTGTCTTCCCAGGACTTTTCAGAAAGTTTTACAGAGTTAAAACCTCAGGACTACTGTATATAAACCCCTAATAAATGGAGGTTAATGGTTCTCAGTCAACTACAAAAGACAAAATACAATGCACTCTCTTTGTAAATCAAACATTTAATGCTTACAAACATTGTAAAGAGTACTTAGAATATTATGAATGATTTTTAAACAAAAACTATTATACAGAAAGTCTATGGGTGTTCCTCGTACAGATTTCCCCCTTTTTGTTTCTGTTATAAACATTCAAGTATTGGGTTTCAGCATAATCTTTTCTATACTTTAGCACACACATCAAAGCACATTCTTCTCTAATTTTCTTTCAGGGATGCAAGGAGAGTCCTTTGGCACCTTAAAGACTATCAAATGTATTTGGGCATAAGCTTTTGTGGGCAGAAACCCACTTCGTTGGAACAGGGAGCATCTTATGGTTAAGCGTTTGTAAACACCATCTGCTCACGAAACTCCCTGAAGCAGCACAGGAACAAATCTACACAATTACACACCCTAGAGCCCCAACCAGGAATATTCTATCTGCTATCCAAGATCCAGAAACCTGGGAATCCTGGACGCCCCATCATCTTGGGCATTGGCACTCTTACATCAGGGTTATCAGGTTATGTGGACTCTCTCCTCAGGCCTTACACTCGTAGCTATCCTCAGGATACGACTAACTTTCTGAGAAAACTATACTCCATTAGTGATCTTCCAGAAAACACCATTGTGGCCACTATGGATGTAGAAGCTCTTTACACCAACATTCCACACAAAGATGGACTACTAGCCATCAAGAACAGTGTCCCTGATAATGCCACAGCACACCTGAAACTGAACTTTGTGTTTTCATTCTCTCCTACAACCATTTCAGATTTGGAAATGATTTTTATCTTCAAGTCAGCAGCACGGCTATGGGTACCTGCATGGCCACAGTATGCTGACATTTTCATGACTGACTTAGAACAATGGTTCCTCAGCACTCATCCCAAAGTGCCCCTCCTTCACCTAGGCTACAGTGATGACATTTTCATCATCTGGACCCATGGAAAAGAGTCCCTTGCAGAATTCCACCTGGATTTCAACAATTTTCACCCCATCATCAACCTTAGCCTGAACCAGTCCACACAAGAAATCCACTTCCTGGACACTACAGTGCAAATAAGTGATGGCCACATAAACACCACCTTATACCAAAAACCCACCAACCACTGTATGTACCTACGACATGCCTCCAGCTTCCACCCAGGACACATCACACAATCCATTGTCTACAGCCAAGCCCTAAGATACAACCACATTTGTTCCAATCTATTAGACACAGACAAATACTTACAGGATCTCTAGCAAGGGTTTTTAAAACTACAATACCCACCTAGGGAAGTGAAGAAAGAGATTGACTCAGAACCAAGACGGGTACCCAGAAGTCACCTACTACAGGACAGACCCAACAAGGACAACAACAGAACACCACTGGCCATCACCTACAGCCCCCAGCTACAACCTCTCCAACACATCACCAAGGATCTACAATCTATCCTGGAAGATGATCCCTTACTCTCACAAACCCTGAGAGGCAGGCCAGTCCTCGCTGACAGACAGCCCCCAACCTGAAGCAAATATGTCTTAGAGATAGATATGCTCTTCTGGTCCTTTTCTTTAATGGAGAAGTGTAATCTACTCCATCCATTAGAGTTGTTCCTATTATGCATTGACCCTGCTGCATTAGCCAGTTAGAGAGGTGAGGGGCCTCCTCTCTGCCCCCCCCTTTTGGTATTTTGCTCCCCAGTGACTTGCTGGAGTGAACTGTCACTGAGTTCTCTAAACTACGAGGACTGCTAACGTGAGCTGCGCATTTCTCAGCTACAGCCTGCTTAAGGTGTCTCCCTTCAATTTCCCTTGGGATGGTCCTCAGTGTGTAGCCCATCTCCTGCACCTTGCAAGAGGGCTACAGGAAAGACCAACTCTCTTGCAAACTCTCAGAGCACTGTACCTGCCAAGGTGCTTTTCAGCTTCCTCAGCTGCTGGAGATCTTAGGATGTCTCAGATCTGGATCTCCCTCTAGCATATCCCAAGTGCAGAGGAACCCTCAACTTCTTTGTGCTTTTCAAGGTCTGCAGGAGCCCTACCCTCTCCTTGTACCCACCTCAGCTAAGAACACAAGGAGCCCCATTTGGCACTTTATACTGCTTTTCATTGTTTGTATTTCAGCATCACCCAGGGGCCCTCATTATGGTCAGGGTCTCATTGTGCTTGGCTGTTTACACACACTTAACCATAAGATGCTCCCTACTCCGAAGTATCTTACAATCTAAGCAAAATCTTTTTGTAAAGAAAAGTGGTGCAATTCAATTCCTGAGCAAAAATCTGAATATCCTTAAGTCTTCAAGGATTCATTTGCCACTTTCCTGGAGAAATCGGTTTTGATTGCAACATGTCTTCTCAGCAAGGCAGGTTAACGTGAGCATATCCTATGATCTGTTCTCTACACTGGCTCTGCACAGAATATCAAAGCAAGTTCAAGGGCTTGGGCTTTTGGCTCAGAGTAACCCTTCTGCCAGGAGGAGTTGGCAGCAACAGGAACCAGGTTCAATATCTAGGGTTTCCTCTTAACACCACAACACAGAACCAGCTCGAGCACCCACCTAATAACCTGGGAAAATGTAACACCATCCCTGGACATCACTAAGAGGCAATAAATCACCACTGAGTCTGTATAAAATAAAAAAAAGAGAACTTTTATTAAAAGGGACAGGGAACCCAGCATTCATTTAGGAAACACCACAACTACATTCAAAGGCATGTGACCATAAGTACACTTGACCTCACAAAGCATTTGGCAGTGCCCTTTGCCTCAGTTTCCCAGCTGGCTGTGGGAAAGTCTGAAGAACAACTGTCCCTTTAACACATCACTTCCCTCTCCCTCTGTTGCACCCCACTCACAGTTGTTTGTCCTTGGCTGGCGAAAAACCAAATCTTTGGATTTACCTTCCACCCTGGGGGAGGGGATTGAACACTGCTTCTGCTGCTCCTGCCTCTGCAACTGGCTCACACCTGCCACTCGCTCTCACACCTAGGCTAAGCGGGCACGTCTATGCAAACACAGTCTGCTCCTGAAATCGGTTTTCCCCAGTGCGTCAGTAGATGTCAGGGGAGAGCTAATTCAGACCCTGCTTACATAAGCACTCCAGGGCCTGGGCCTAGGTTTTATAAAAGTCCATCTAAAGCTCCTGGAGTAAGACCATTGTTGACAGCACCACAGAAGTCTCACCAGTCAGAGTAAAGCTTGCCTGTGCGGGAGACAGAATGGTCTTTGAGGATGGTACAAGCTGTGGAATGAACTCCCACAGGAACTAAGGGCCATCACAAACCTCATCAGTTGTTCCTTGAAGCGCAAGGCACAGTACTTTGACGTTACCTGCTTTAACAAACAAACATACATATTTAAAACACCCCACCCAGCCCTTACCAAAACAAGACTCTCCAGTGCATGCGCTTCTCCCCTTCGGGAGAGGATGAGAGAACAAACGTGACAGATGTGTAGTTGTGCTGCTTAATGTACTACTGGAAGGCCCAGGCGTGCACAACGGGGGACAAGCAGGGGCACAGCCCCCCACCCCCACCCCCAGTAATTGTCAGGGGCACAGAATGTCTCCAGCCCCAGGGGCAGAGAAGAGCAAGCTCCTGTTGGGGCTGGGCCAGGGTAGGAGGGAAAAGCGAGTTCCTGCCAGGCTGGGGCAGAGAGAAGAACGAGATCCTGCCAGGGCTGGGGTAGAGGGAAGGGAGAGAAGAGCAAACTCATCCTGCAGGGTGAGTGTGTGTGTGTCTCAGAACGTGCCCCTCCAAAAGGGGTCAAATTTAAATTCTTGTGCTCACTCCTGCTGGAAGGTGTTCAGACAGTGAGGAGTGGGGTAGAAGCTTCATATAACAGAACTGTGAAATTTATATTTCTTCCTCCTATGATTTTTGTGTGTGGTAATTTTACATAACACAAGGAAAGCATTTAACTTCTCTGTGAGTTCACAATAGGGAAAAGTTTTATTTTCTAGCAGATGCACATTTTAGCCCTTGCACTCAGTTCAGGTAGCTGACACATTGCACAGTGTTTACCTGCAGTGTTTCACCATATCTAATAAACTTCTAATCAGTCCTATCCATTATGCACAACTACTTGGTGCAGTCAGCAAAAGGATTCAGCATTTCAGAATTTGTAAAGAGCTCTCACCTTCTTTTTTTCCTAATCAAGAAGTAATAATCTGAAGCATTCTTTTATCATTTTCTAATGCTCCTGAGGGTGTAATCGCAACAACTATGCTAGTTACAATTCAATTAAATGACAATCTCTGCAGAATAAATTACTGACATACACATACATTTAGAGTTTTCAAATTATCCGTAAAACCTCACTAAAGGACAAAAACCCCTTATGAATTTTGCAAGTATTCATCAAAGAAAGTTTCAAATGTTTCTGGCTTGATAACCCTTCCTCGTGTTGTACATCTCTTGAAAGGACTGTAAAATCATTGAATTGCAAAACTCTGATAGAACCTTGCTTTTTCATTCTAATTAATATTAATTTTCTTATATAATCTTAAGTCTGTATGCACATATATTTATTTTTTTGATTTAGGGTTTGCCTATGCAAACATTTCATTTACAACAGCTGGAGCGTAAATCTACCCCACTCTAACTTGCTGTGCAATAACAGTCCATGGGACCTTGCTGGCATGCACTAACTATTCCATAATGTTCTTTGATCTAGTCCTGTGTCAAAAAGGGGTAGATCAAAGCTTACTAAGGCCCAGTCTACACTTAACTTTGCGATTCGGCGGCAGTGGACGGGAGATACGCTAGTGAGGTAAATCACTTGTGTATCTCCCGTCAACTTTGCAGTGTCTCCTCTGTGCGCCGTCCACACTGCACTGCATCAAAGGGAACAGCGCTCCCCTTCAATGCAGCGCTATGCCACTTACCTGGGTGGTTTTCCTGCGTTGCTTGCTGGATCGACTGAGTGTGTCTATACAGACCGCTCAGTCAATCCAGAGCAATCGATTTGCCGCCATCAGTGTAGACCCAGCCTAAGGAACTATTAGCATGCTTCAGCAGGGTCCACACACACAGTTAGTGTGCAGCAGCCTAGAGTGGGGTAGTTGCACGTCCCAGTTTGCTGCAGACTAAATGCTCATGCAGACAAACCCTTAGAAAATGAGTTGGGCCAACAATCTCCAAGAGAATGTGCAAAATCTAAATCACACAATTCACTAACATTAACTAAATAGCCTCCCTCCCCAAGACAGGGTAAGCATGGGGAGAAGGTAGGTTAATACTCACTCCTCTTACCCCCAGACAGAAGAATGAATGAATAGATAAGATTTACATGGTGGGTAGCTAGGATTCTGGAGACTTTATTCTTTGCTCTGCTCCTGACTTCAAACTTATGCATCTATAGTCAGTTCGGTACTGGAACTTCTGTTATCACGACAATGTGGGTGAGGAGTGCAGTTTTCTGTGACAGAAAAAGGCCTAGCGTAGATGCAGTTACAAAGGCCTTTACTGCCATTACTGCTTATTTTGGTTGGGGAACCAGGTTAAGCTACAGAAGCAAAAGCACGTTTCTGCTCATATAAACTGCATCATAGATCTTAGAAAGTGCTACTTTCCAACTGGTGACTAGGACTGCTGTCAGGGGAACCCAAGCCTTGACTGCTCTGAATTCCTGAGGTGTTTTAAAGTTACAGCCACTGCCCCAATCTTGGAGTCCTAAAGCACACTCTGTGCGTGCAGACCTGCTGTCTATCATTTCTTCCTGAGAGCCGGCACCTGCTGTCCAGCTACCTAGCCCCTCTGTGACCCTTCTGACCCCCATGTACTTAGGATGACTAGATAACAAATGTAAAAAAATCAGGTCAGGGGTTGAGGGGTGTCTATATTAGGTGATAGGTGCCTATGTTATCTGGACTGTCCCTATAAAATCAGACATCTGGTCACCCTACTGGTACTTAAACACAGCTTCTCTATGAACTCCACCCCAAAGGTGTGAAGCATATGGTTACAGTTTAACTCTGGAGGGGGACACAGCAGCTGTGAAGGAGTTAATGCACACTTTGCACAGAATCTAAGACCTGGCCTATACCAAAAAATTAGGTCAGCGTAAATAAGTCACTCAGGGGTGTGAAAAATCCACACCCAAATAGTATAGTTAAGTTGATGTAAGTCCCCCACATACAGGGTCCAAGCATAATTTTTTCAGGTCCAGTACAAACTTGTAACATGGGCCCCCTCCCACACATACCACAATCCCTCAACCCATACATACACTCATCAGCCATGAAAAAGTTTTTCATCATGGTAATGACAGTTGCAGCCTGGGCCAGGCTCCCCAGTGCCTCGGGGCCCCAGTAAAGTGTATCCTTCCCCCACCCCCATGTGGGGGCCCTCCCCATGTAGACAACACTACGTTGACAGACGAATTCTTCTGTTTACCTAACTACTGCCTCTCAGAGAGTGGATTACCTATACCAGCGGGAGAACCCCTCCTATCAGCATAGGTAATGACTATGCTGAAGTACTATGGCAGCACAGCTGTGTCACTGTAGCATTTTAAGTATACAAAAGCCATAACACATTAATGATCTTTTATGCTTACAGACAGAAAGCACAACAAAACACTAAATGTGTATCCCTGCCTTAGTATCCTCACCACTCCAGGGTGTTTTGGGACTGGGTTCAAAGTCCCTTCGGTTGTGCTGAGTTCTTCTGCTTCATTGCATGACTCATGGGCTGCAACATGCTAGATTGCTTCTGTCTCAAGGACTGGAGGAAAATGATCCCTGCACAGATCAGCTTCTGTCCTTTTAAAACCTTCAGCCCCCTGAGTCAGGTGACACTCCTGCTAGCTTCCCCACATGAGCACAAACCCCTACCAGGTGTGTTTGTTGCCAAGGTGACATTCTTCTTCTCCCTCCAGTGAACCAGTTCTTCTGGGAGGGGTTCTAGACGTCTGTCTAGATTGACTACATTTCCAAGAATTGTGTACTTAGAGTCAACTATCCTTTATTGTCAGCCAGGTATCCCTGAATTGAAACTTCAGCTCAACGTGGAGGCAAACACAACAGAGAAGGCAAAAAGCTACACATTCAAGTTTGAGTTTGCAGCCTGACGGATACATAGAGTTTCAGTATATACATTGTACAGACAGAGTCCAAATTGTCACAGGATAGAACAGCAAATAATTTCTACTGTAAACTAGGCCTATGAAAGTCACTTTACCTCTCTGCTCCACTTTTCTCCCTCTCAGGTTTGTCTGTCTTGTATATTTAATCTCATCTAAATAGACTCATTTCTTTGGGACAGGATGTGTTACTGTGTTTGTACAGTGCCTAAAACACAATGAAAACCCAATCTGTAAGAGCAATCAGTACAAACAACCTCAACAACAGGGAATTTGATGCATAGACAGGACAGTGAGGTTCAGATTTGCAAGACCTCCCTTTGAACATTAGCTATAGCAATTCAGCTGATCAGCTGCTGAGGCAGTGCACAAGAGGAGAGGTATGTTCTAAACCATCTAAGGATTGCCACAGGTGCTCCCTCCACTACCTGATGTGCTGCACCTCCTAGCCCATTCAGGTACACTCTTACTCACAATATATACACAAACTGTTTCTTTTCCCCCCTGTGTATCTTTAGATTCCCAGCACTGCAGACATGGGCAAGGAGGAGCCTTTCCCTACCACATTCAATTTATTTATTCTCAGTGCTCCCCACTTCCTGGTCCTGGCAATTATATATCTCCCTTACAGAGTTAGTTACCTCATTAGCTCAGTCACTGCCCCACAGCTTAAACAATCTCCACCATAACAGGTTAATTGCCAAGCCAAGATAATGTTTAAAATAAAGCGAAAAGAAAAAAATCTGTATAAAACACGAATGTTTGAGATGTGTCTGAGTACAATAGCGCTAACTTAGCCTGTTGAGCTGATGGTTTAATCACACCACCCCACTAAACTGCAAGAGTGACTATTGACTTAACAAGTCTAGGTCTAGATGTGATCATCCACCTTTGTTTCCACCTGGGTTAGTTAGTGATCAGTAATTAGGATGAATGGGTGTTCACTCATAGTAAGGGAGGTAGGTGAGTGCGACTGTTGAGCTCTGATTAATAGTAAATTAAATAAAACCTCAGGAGTTCAGAGCCGCTAATGGACAGTTTAAATATAACCTCAAGAGTTTTCTGAATGCAACTGGACAGTTTAAATATAACCCAGGGAGTTTCTAGAATGGGATTGGACAGTTTAAAAATAAAACTTCAGGAGTTTTCTGAATGCTGTGGGTCAGTTTTTCTAGAAACTCAAATTCACAACAAGTTTAAAATAATATACTTACAAAAATAAAGAGGGGCCTAACCCCACTCCCCCTTCCCAAACCAACCAACCAAGCCTGAAATGTTTCAAGGGTTCATGAGCTTCCACCATACTTTTATTTAAAAAAAGCATTTGTTGTAAAGACAATCAAACATTTAAAACCTAGGGGTATTTCTAGGGTGTTTACTATGGTTGTGGCACATCCATTTTATTTAAAAAACCAACCAACCAACCATTTCAAGGATTCACAAACCTTCACCATGCTTTTATTTTTTTAAAAGCATTTGCTGTAAGGACAATCAAACATTTAAAAGCTATGGGTAGTTGTAGGGTGTTTACTATGTTTGTGGCACATCCATTTTATTTCAAAAAACTTTAAGCATGAAAGAAACACATTTAAAATGGAAAAAAACAAAAACAAGAAAACCCCACCACCCTAACACATTCATTGATATCTGCAAGTCCTGCAGTCAGGGGGCATTAAGTCAGTAACATTAAGGATTGTTATGTATGGTGATTTACTGTGTAATACTGTAACAAGGCCCTACACTGCTCTATTTTGTCATTCAAACAGGAAAATGTATTTTAACCTAAAAAAAAAAAAGATAGCCAAAAGCATCCCAGTCGTGCAATCACAGAAAGGAATGTTTGGGGGGAAGGTATCTAAATTCCTTAAGTATCCATTAATGAAGAGTTGTAGTGATCAAAACAACCTGCTAACTAGACTGTGAAGTTAGATTGAAACAAAGACTTAGAATGGTATGTAAACCTCAGCTTTTTTGGCAACTGTCCTTTCTCATAAAAGCAACTATCTTAAACAGCTGCTGGACTACAAGAGGAGGTATGCTGGTTATTCTTAACTCTGAAAGATATATATTCTATAATGTTACTCTTTCTTCATGCTTTCCGTATTACTGATGATACATGTTTATTGCAGTGTGATCTGTTTTGCATGGAAACAACAACTTCAGGTTGTGTTTCACCAGGGCAAGGTAAAACCCTATTTTTAACTATAGTTGGGCTTAATGCTGTTTAATTTTTTTTTTTTTTTTTTAAGAAAACCTGGTATTAAACAAGTTGTATAGGGGCAAGATACATTTGGGAAAATCATACTGACTAAAATTATGCTTGTTCTTTAATCCAAAAGCTCTGATACACATGGGGGAAAAATGGATAACCATGTGCCACTGTCCCTTTATCCTGTGGTGGAAGGGAAAATATTTGCAATTGGCTTTTAAGTGTGTGTGTGTAAAAGTTTTTAGAATTGGAATTGTTGGTGAGGTAGTGGCTTCTGCTAGAGATAATTGGTGGGTTTTACTGAAAAGTATTTTGTTGAAACCTGTTGGTTTGATGTGCTTAAAAAAGAAGGGAGTTTTTTATTCTGTGCAAAACATGGTGTTTTTAAAAGTTAGTGTTAATAGTTTTAATTTTTCAATGTTTTTAATTGTTGGTGATTTTGGGGTCTGTGCAAGACATAGTTACAGTGGGAGACTTAAGAAGTATTTTATTGCATACTTTGTTTTTGCGTGCCTGGTGGAAATACGTGCTTGCATTAAAGGTTTAGGAAACATTTGTAGAAATAAACCAAAAAATAACCTGGTGTTGGTTGTACAGCCTGAAATAATTTTTTTAAATGACTTTTTAAACCGAGAGGAAAGGAAAACCCACTGAGTACTTTGTTTTAAAAAGTTTATATGACCATTTCATGCATTTTATTAGAATGTTTGTGCCACAGTATGGTCAAAACAGGAGACCTTTAGACCAGAGGATAGATAAGCTCAAAAGGAAAGAGACAGCTGAAAAGAAAAATTCACCAGTTATCAGCCACTGACAGAGAGATAAAGTCCAGTAAATATATTTGGCTTATATTTTGATTGTTTATGCAGTTTTATATTTTTTACAATCTTTCTCCCCTCCTCTCCACCACTTATGTATTTGTTAAGTCCAGTTTTGTGGTTTTGGTGAATTTTTTTTTCTAAATTGGAACATCTGTTTTCCTAATTAGGCATGAACAATGCTCCTAAGGTGCAGTAGGGATGTCTCCAGCAGACCCACCGAAGAACCAGAAACCTGCCCGGAAACCTTTAACAACAATGCCAGCACAAAATAGCAGAAGAGCACAGCTAGAGCATCAGGACAGTCCGAAACTCAGATATGTTAAACCCAAGGACAAAACAAAAGACTTTGGTAAAAAAGCAACAATACAGACAATTTCAGTTCCTCAGTGGTCAACACCACACCAACCCTGAGAGAAGTGTAAGTGAAAACACACACATTCACAGACCCGGAGCATACGCTTTAGGGGTTGTGAATAAAAAAATGAGGGAAAACACCTGTAGTGCTGGGGTATCTAGTCCTTCTGAAGTATCTGAAAATTATTACAAACTATTCTCCCACCTCAGTAAGCTCAGCACAGCTCTTCGGTATTCTAAAAAAATTTGGGAAACTATGATGTTTTGTTCAGACAGATGATGGGTGCTCTATCCTCAGGGGTTCTGAAAGAAAGGATGATTGCGAAGTATGTCAAATATGCAAAAGCTCTTGCAGATGACTTTGAAAAATATTTCAGTGTTCCAGGGGGTGGCTTTGAGCAAGCATGACTAGCCATGGAAAGGGCCTGGGTAAAAAGGGCATCCTCAAGGGTACAAAACAGCTGAGGTGTTTATAAAAAAAGGTGATAGTATTTCAGAGATAAATGGGCGGCTGCCAAAACGTTATGGGCCAGGGTCAATGTAAAAATTTTAAAAAGACTAAAGAGGTCATGAGGAGGAAAAAAAAACAAATGCCCTCTAGTGGAGGCTCTCAAACTGGCATGTCTGATAAGGGGGATGTGGAATCCAACCTGCAGAGTGATTGTGGCTTACCTAGACTCCTGATTTAGAAAATTCCCCAGAAGGTTCTCTAGACAGGTCTCCGTCTGCTGCTGGTGGCCCTTTGGAGTCTGACTCTCAAATAGTGTCTGATGTAGAAGACACACCTGATGGTCCCATAGAGGGAACCCCCAAATGACCCTGAAAATGCAGATTCAGAGCCTTCCCCCCCACCAATGTGTATATGGAGTGGGTGAAAAGCTGGCAACGGGAATTACCTAGATTTAGGGATTCTGTACAGTGCGAGGAATTTCGTTTTGTCAATCTTGAGTGAATCAGTTCAGCTGAGCAGGTAATTGAAGCCATACAAAGGGGGATGCAGTTAGTTCTTGATGACATCAAAGGCAGGATAGACCCAGATGATTACTTTGTTATGTTTAGAGTGTCATAATTAAATCAGTTCTTTGTTTTTGGTCAGAAGAAATAGGGATGACTGGTCTACTGAAAATTTCTTAAATCAGGCCTCTAAACTGTTACAGAGTAATAGAGAGGCGCATATCAATGGGACGTTATGCCTTGTTGTGAAGGTTGTAAAAAACATGGGCAGAGGTACTTGCAAGGTTTTAAATTCTATCCTAAACAGTCAAATCATCCATAAAGAGACTGTTTAGTAGACCTGACTTATACCGGTACCAGTCTGTGTTTTGTGGGTGGGCTCTTGGTTGTCATGTCCAACCATAAACCTACAGACGCAGAATTGTTGGACAGGGCAAACGAGAAACTGGGGTGGTCAGATCAAAAAAGGATTATGCTCAGTGACGTAGCAGCATTTGAGTCCACATACAGATGGCCCTTTATATGACAAAAGGGCGGTGGGTTTTTTAAATGGGGGGCCCAGTGTACCCCAAGACATTTTTCATCCTGCTGCATGAGCATTACTGTGGGGTTTTGGATGTGAAAAAGTTGTTCAGTGTGAAAAATTATTGCGAGTTTGGCCTCATGGTGTACAGTCACAACCACTCTTGCTGGTTCTGTTGGCACCTCAGAGTGTGATGTGCTCAGACAGTATGGATGTGCAACTGAGGTGTCCTAGCTGCAGACAGTATTGTCAGTTCAAAGAGTGTTTAGATGGCCATGCAGATGCTGCACCAAAAAAAAAAAAGTCAAATGCCTGTCTAAAACTTTGTATGAGAAGTGTCAGTCTTATGTGGACAAGGGGCACAGGTGCAAAGGGAGGCATTGTAAGCAGTGTTAAGGTTTGATCACCAGTGGTGTAGTCAGTCACTGTATTTTATGGTCAGCATTAGAAAGTCCAAATCAGAAACATACTTTATGATTTTTGAAGGAACGCAGGAGACGAGGTTGCATGTGTCCAATTACATTTTTGCTATGACCCTTAAGCCAGAAAAATCCTGGAAATTTAAGAGCACTGAGCATCTTTCTACCTTTAAGACCTTCATTGACAAAAAGTTTTGGGACTACACATTCATAGCGCACAATTCCAAAGGTTATGATATGTACTTCATCATTAGACAGTTCCTGAAGGAAAAGATGTGCATAGAGGTGATAACTCAGGGCAGTAAACTGATGTGTGGAAGTTAAGGCCCTGGGCGTCCGTTTTATAAACTCTTTAAACTTCCTGCCCATGAAGCTTAGCAAGCTCCCACAGGCTATGGGGTTTGAAGGTTGAAAAGGGTATTTCCCACTTTTTTAAACACTTAATTTATATTTTCTAATGTGGGGCCTGTGTCTGGGGTGGAGCACTACAGCATCGACAGCATGATGCCCTGGGAGAAAGCAGAATTTCTTGACTGGTACCAGAACAACCGAAATGAGACATTTGACTTGCAAAAAGAGCTCGTGTATTGTCAGCAGGATGTCAAAATTTTGAGACAGGTCTGTATCCTGTACAGAGACTAGATCATGAAAATAACAAAGATGGCAAATCATGTTGAGAGAGGCCTTTATAAATTCATGGAGGTGAAATTGTGTATAGATCCTTTCCAGTATATAACACTGACATCTGTCTGCATGGCCATGTACAGATTTTTGTTTTTACTATCTAACACGGTAGCCCTTCTCCTGCCTCCCAACAACTATCAGGCAGAAAAAGATTCGATCCTGTCTATTCAGTGGCTATTGTATATAGCTCACAAAGAAAATATAGTGATATGTCATGTATTACAGGGTGGGGAGTTATAGGTAGGCCCCTACTTTCTAGACCGTTATGCCATCGGTGATGGGGTATGCACAGCCTTTCAGTTTATTGGGTGTTTTGGCTTTCCTTATTACAAGACGCAGCTCAAGACTATCTGAAAAGACTAAGGTATGTAGTCAGGACTTTCTGGGGACATGAGTGGGAGGTGATGATAGAAACAGATAAGGCATGTGCAGGTTTCTTAAACAAAGTGCAATTGCCTCAGCCCTAGGGATGCTCTTTTTGGGGGTAGGACTAACACCATCTGTGTATATTACAAACCACAGTGAAGAAATATTAACTCAAGTGAAGAAATCCACTATTATGATTTTACCATTTCATAAACAAAACCAAAGAATACCCTATTGGACACCCTGTTATCGTTTATGACAAATTAGGACCTCTCACACTTTAACGTTCACAACTCTGAAATAATTTGCATCCTCCCCGAGGTCTCTTTTCCCATTGCCATTCACTCTGACAGGTAACAAACTGATGTTCCCACTATGCTGAACTTGTGCAGAAACCAAGCAGTGGGAGACGTCCTCACACTTATGAGGAGTGGGCCCTCCTGGGGACTTGATGCACAGTGGAACTGAATGCAGCCATAGAGAAGGGGTACACAGTGGTAAAAAAAAAAAAAAAAAAAAAAACCTACAAAATCTGGCATTCTGAAGATAAATCTTACACTCGTTTCAGAGTATATCAAATTAAACCTGTGTCAGAAACAAGAGGCTTCGGGATTTCCCAGCTGGTGCATGGACGAAGAAAACAAAATAAGTACGTTAATGATTTCTATTGGAACAAAGGTAGGTGTTTACACCAACACAAGATAACATGGGACCTCGCTAAGCATCAAATCGTGAAGCTGTTTTTAAATTCTCTGTGCATTAAATTTGGCTAAAGAACAAACCTGCCTAACACCAGCTCTTTCAATACTTCTTTCCCCACAATTACAAGGTTTCATCCTGTGACTTTATCCATGAAATAGTGTTCAGGTCTTGGAAGCACATGAAAGACCACTATTTGTTCTCTGGCAATACTAACATCTTCATTGCCTGCTCATCACCACTTACGCCCGCTTGGAACTATACAGGCTGCAAGAGCAGTGCTTGTACCACAACACGGATGACTGTTACTTGTAATGTCTTACCAACACAAGTACGGAGGAGACACATTCACAATGACAAATTTAAGTGCGTTTTTATTAATTGCCTGATTGAACGCACCCTTTTACAACCTCCTGTGAAAATGGATGCCATGACCCCTACCATTAGGGAGTCTGACCTGGTTCATTCTTCCATTTTGTTCTTTTCCAAATTTTCATCTCGAGATCTGTTTCAGACATGCGCAAAAACAGCTGATGCATGAGAGATTTACTCCCACAGGGCTACCAATGTGTAGGTTCTCAAAGGTCTGTAGGAAGGCATCATCTAGCTGTAAGATTTTCAGAAAAGCAATATCTGTAAGCTCACCACCACTTCGTTTGCACCTAAACCCATCAGGCTCAACTGACACTTCCCATCATTCCTTTACCTGCACCTAATCTTCTTCATTTGTCTCATCGGCCGGCGACTCCTGTGAGCCATGGCTGCCTTCCTCCATGGGGATGGAGAAAGTGAGGCCATCATGCTTGTCGGGCTGTCTCATGGCTGCTCAGGTTTCGGGTTCTGGCATATCCATCAATATCTGGACCAAAGGGCTCACCTCGACCACTCTCTCCTCCTCAGAACTGTTTCCAATGTAGCTTTTTTTCCACAAGCAGTTAAAGGACCATGGAGCTAAAACAAGTTCTGATGTTTTCACAGGGGTGGTGAAGGACTCCACATTTTCCTCTCAGCATTTCCACGATTTCTGAAACACGTGTTCTTGAAACAAGACTGGTTCTTCCGCTCAGCACTGAGACTTCCAGGGGTGGTGTTGCTGGCCAGCCAACCATCAAGCCCCAAATATCGGCAGGGGTTCCGTCCTACACCTGCGTGCTATGTGTATTCTGATTGGTACATGTCTCCCTTCTGGGATGGCCTAAGCAGGTGAAATCTGCTCCTATTGGTGGAGGGCTATGGGAGGAACTCTCAGAGGGGTCGCATGACCCACTTCCAGTCAGGTGTTGATCTTGACATGGAGGTAATACCCGGGGGGGGTCATAAGGTGACGGGGGGGTGGGCTGTAGGGTGACAGGGGGTGGGGCTTGAGGGGTCAGGGTAATGCAGTAAGGTGGCAGGTGGGCAGGGCCTGAGGTGCCAAGGCCATAAGTGAAAGTTGGGTGGGGCCTGAGGGGTCAGGAGGTGGGTCCAACATTTGATTGATGGTAGGACCCTTGTAATACTCATGAGCTCTTAGAGTCATGTGACTATGGGAAAATATCAGCTTTCATTTTAAAAAGTTTCTTGCCCTCATGGTTACAGAGAAAAGCTTGAAAACGTGAACCCTAAAGGCACAAAAGTGAAAAGGCAAATAATAAACACTTATTTTAAATATTTTTTTTAAAAGGTGATCTCATGATTTCTGAGACACTGACTAATGGCTTTTGAATGTGTTGAGTTGGGCAATCCTGTATTGGTATTCTTACAGAGTGTAAGAATAGCAGTCTTTGACCTTTGTCACTTAGTTGTGCAATGCCAACCAAAGATGTATCTACACAAGAAGAGCTGTCTGTTTATTGTTTGGTCTGTTTCTCAAACTATTGTTTAAACAGAACTGGAATTTTTCTGTTGATTTTGGGCATTATAACTGCTGCCTGGGAAGGAATGCTCTTCTACTTTCCCAGGAGCAATAGGTATCAATGGGGTTAGCTGGCATACAAGGTTAGTAGAAAAGGAAATTGGAGGGGCTGCAGTACCTACCCATAAAGGTGCCACAGCAAGTAGATGGAGGTCTGGGTTGGCATTTAGAGCCAACTTTTCAGTGATCACTTTGGTTGTCAAAGTCAAAATACTGTGAGCCTAACTTTCACAGGTCCTGTGTACCTGCAATTCTCATTGACTTAACTGGAATTGGATGAACAGTGTCAATTTGAGTACCCAAAACTGGAGGTACCCAAAAATCAGTGGTTACCTATGAAAACTTTGGTCGTAGGGCACAATAAATAAGGACTAGTGCATCAAAATCTAAAACCCTTCACCCACAAGGACTGTTTGCTGAGAGAGTTAATTTACCAGTTATTCTTTTAAAGTATGAAGCACTGCTTTCAGATTTTATATATTTTAAAATGTTTTTCCTCTACTGAATTTCATTTGTATACATGCTAACTGTATGTACCAATATCTAATACAGTGGAATACATAGTATGATGCAGTGCCTGAGAAGTTTGGTTTAAAAAATGAGCAAAAAATACATGCATATGATTATATGGCATAAATGTTAATTATGTAATGAGCACAAACATTGCCTGCACTGTGCAACAGAAGAAAAACTCAAGCACTGCACTAAATGAAACAGTTAGCTGTGGGTTCACATGATTTCTTAAGTCATAACTACATACATAGTAGAAAGAAGAATTTAGTTCTGAATCATAATTATATCATAAACCAGTTATTCAGTGGAAAACAGTATATTCCTTTTCAGCCACTAGGTAGAGCTAGGGGACTTCGTGCATCATGTGCAACTTCTGGCATGACCTGTTTTCTTCTTGTACCACAGTTATAGCTAGAGACCTGATGCTCTTTTTGTGCAAACATAGAAGTTTAAACAGATAAGCTGTTGCGGGGTCAGGTAGACCACCTTGTGTTTAGAAATAACTTAGGGTGAAAATATACCTTATGTGTTTGATCTAATATTAAAGTGAAATAAAAGATTGTGTTACCTTAAGTACTTTTTTGTTTGTTTGCACTGGTTAGAATATGGTTAAACCTTTCCATTACAAATATTTTCCTAAGCAACTTTCTTCAGTGTTAATATTTGCATTTCAACATTCAAAACATTGTCTTTTTTTTTTATACTTTACCTTGCGGACAGAGTTAAGAGACAGATACCTTTTTTAAAAAAAAAGTTAATCTTGTAAATCTATTTCACAAAGTGAAACTGACCATTTTTTACTGTTTTCATGGTAAAATATGAAATTCAGACTTTGACTAGTTTTGTTTTAAGGTTGGTGGTGGATTTTTTTTTTATTCCTTTATAGAAGAGACAAACAATTAAATTGAGACGAATCTATACCATGCCATAGAAATTACTCCAAAAATTATAGCCTTTCCAACAGTTCGGCAGGCCTAGGGAAACAAGTTTTTATGCCATTTTCATGAAGTCTCTTAAATTCAATAGACTGGTTCAAAAAGCCTGTATTAAAGTTATAAGCTGCTACATTCTATAGTGCTGTCCCATAAAGTTACCGCACATGCAGAGAAAAGCCTGTGAGATGTAGATTGTTTAATCACATCTATCTCTCTGAGCCAGGAAGGAGATGGAGGTGGGACTTTGTCTGGAGCCACCTGGATTCGTCTTTGACTTCCTCAGACTGAGCCTGCTGGCAAGGCCATGAGAACATGAAGGGGGCAGATGGAACAAAAAAGAGCAAATTGGGGGGGGGGGAAGGAGTCTTTTTCCTAAGGAAGGAATGCTTGGGCAAGTAGGACAGCTCCATTTCTCCTATATTCCCATGTGTGCCTTTTTTTTCCTTTGATACAGTCAGTGGTCTAATCTGCAAGGTCAGCTATTTTTTCATGTGCCTTTGTGGGATAAGCCATTCAGAAGTGTATGGGGGCGGGGGGGAAGGAAGAACCCTTATGTTCCCCTCTCCCCTGACCCCAATTCCCAGGAAATAGTACTGTTAATAAATACAAGTATTGTTCACTTTCTCTGGATCTGTATCTAACATTTGAGATTTTTCCTTGCCCCAACCTATGCAGTGGTTAGCTCTAGCTACCTTGCTTGCCTTGCCCTAGGGGAGATGCTTCTGTAGACAAGACAAAAAGCAAGAGTTACAGCTAATGGCGCGTAAAGCGTTGAAGATGACAAAACCAGATTCTAAATCAGGAAATATTTCTACCTCGGTGCAATCTCAGCCACTTTGCATGGAGCACTGTCTACACTGCAGGTGAAATTCTACATAACTTGCATATCTCCCATTGACTTCCTAACTTCTACTTACCGAGGCATCCCTGCTACATTGTGACAATGGGAAATGCCCTCCCATTGACACAGTGTTACTCATTGTGGTGGTGGTGGATTAGCAGCGTCGACTTCCAGGTTGATTGAGCGGGTCTTCACTGCCACTGAATCGATCCCGAAGAATCTATCTGGCGGTGCCAATCATGCAAGGAATGTAAGGAAGGTGCCAGGCCCAGAGGGTGACCATGGCCCCTTACTGCAGCACCTGTGTGGGCAAGCTTTCGGTAGGGATTTAGCTATTTATGGGTCTGCGGTCCCAGGCATCCTAGGACTGGTAGCAGTCTACGGGCCTGGCTCTCAGACTGGATTGGGAAATAAGCAGTCTACATGCCTGGGGCCTCCCGGCTGGGGGGGTTGTGAGCACCACCATGGACTAGGGGAGCCTCTACAGCAGAGGATGGAGGGGTTGAACACATCCAAGGGTTTACAGAGAGGGGGGAGGGTGTAAGGAGAGAGGGGGACACAGGATGTCCCAGCCCAGGGCCCTACCAGTGGCAAAGTGCTCCAGCTGAAATTTACTGACAGGTGCTTGAGCACAGCCAGAATGATATCAGCTGCCCCATTGCTACTTCCCCCACCCATGTGCCTGTGTACCTGTGGCCATTGTTTGTTTTTTGCCTCCTCAGGGTGTGGTGCCAGCAGCAGTCCATGGCTCGGTTATCGAACTGTTCAGGTGGTTGGGTGAATATTTGAAGCAGCTGGAGTCCTGGCCAGGTTCCCCCTCCAGCAGTGGGTTGGAGATGTCCTTCTCCCCCAGTGGTTGCTTCCCAACTGAGCTGTAAGGTCCACCCTTTATACTTCCTGTTCCTGTCCCACCCCTCTGCTTCTGGCATGGTGGATGGGACTTCCCTGGCTCTGCCTACCAAGGGTTGAGTGGCAGTCCTTCCTTGTCAGTCCTTGAGGGAGGCCATGCCCACTCGCTACAGGGAATTTTATGTATTTCTGATGGCACGTTCTGCACTATGTTCAATATTCCAGCTGATCATAAAACAATAAAGCTCAAGGTGGTTACCTTGAGTCTAGTCATAAATTGACAAGAGAAAGCTAAATGCTGCTGCCCAACTGAAAAAAATATAACTGACTGAACCCTTGGTTTTAGCATACACTGTAGGATAATCTGCACTCCTTGAATCAGATCAGACAAGAGGCTGTAGTATAAAGATGGAACAAAACATCTGTCTAGCAATAAATCATGATTGACATGACTAATCTCTCTGACTTAAATAAGTGTAAGAATCAACTCAATGAAATCTGCAAAAAAGTTATGTATCGGAAGCCAATACTTCCATTGAAATCTATGTGAATCTTGTCAATAACATCAAAGGGCCAGGATCAGGACACATGTTTTCATAATAAACTAAATAGATAGCTATTGCTATTTTGAAACTATGAATTGTTTACTAAATATATAGCATTTTTAGGACCCAGTCCTGCTGACCCTTACTCACATGAGTAATCATTAGTCACAGGAGATATACCAACTACTTAACTGTAAAGATTTCCAGGAT
Organism: Mesoclemmys tuberculata; assembly: GCA_007922155.1. Lineage (NCBI taxonomy): Eukaryota > Metazoa > Chordata > Testudines > Chelidae > Mesoclemmys > Mesoclemmys tuberculata. Next base: position 84,560,162 of record ML675604.1, read on the forward strand.
CTGGTCCTTAGCTGTATTTAAAAAAATGGAACTAGGCATTCAGATATCCCCACACTCCTTAAAGATGGAGCTTCTCAATTAACAAAAGTTTAATTGATAGGAGATCATCACAGGCTCTGAAAATGAATTGTAGAACACTGTCATGTAGCTCCAGGCACACCACTTGTAGCTCTGAAGAACTGTCATGGAACATGACATGCTGTGTGAGCAAAAATGCACAGTGCTTTGTACCTCAATTGCTAACCTTTGTCATGTGCATATAGAAAGGCGAATCAGTATTGCTTCCTGAAAGAAAGAGAATCTGAAATAACTATCAAGGTAATTCATTTATCTCAAATGAGAAGAATACTGATTTTTTTTTTTAAAAACTTGATTTACAGATGGAACATAACATCCTACAGTACCCACTGCTGCTGAGCCAATTTATATGTACCTAAGTCAACTAGCCTCCAATAATATTTCATGAATGTCCTCACTCCAGACCATGTTGTTGCTGCCAAGTCTGCTGACAGATTCACTCGCCTGTTTATTGCTTGAGATGAAGATGCTCTTATGAGTGAATGAGTCCCCTATTTAGTCATATAATTTCCAACTAGCCTCATCATGGATTTAATCCAGGACCTGATGTTACCAACTCAATTCAAGCTGAAGTGGTCCTACTGACAATACAAGTAAACTATCTATGTTGATCCTTTTATCTCTTTGCCTAGCCAGATATCTTTCCAGACATCTGGCAAGACATGAAAAAATACCCTGATCAATCCTTGTTATTAAATATATATTGAGTGGTGTCGAAGGAGGAGATGATTTCAATCCAGTGGAGATGTATTGCGTTATACCATCTGTAATTCTGGCCTTCATTTCTTCAAGCTCAAATTCTATAGGATTCTCCTTTCAAGGTTCAGATACCTTATTCAAATGAGCTTCAAACATGATTTGTCCAGTTTCGTGTCAGTAGACTCACTGTTTAGAAGCGGAGGGTATTTTCATTATCTGTCCAATTTTAAAAAGTTAGTAAAATAGAAATTCAAAATTCAGCATATTTGTCTTCAAAGATTCAAGGCTATTTGGCAGAGTTGAGGGCTGTTACTTTTAAGTCATCTGTTCCCTCACCTATATGCTTCTTTTCTCCTTGTTTGCTACTTTCCATAGTGGTTCTTTCAGTCTTTGGCTGAAGTTTTGGGTTATCCTTGGATGCTGAGACTCAGGAAACCTCAAATTCTTGTCCCAGCTAATTTAGTTGGTAGCCTTGGGCATACCACCTCGCCTCTCGTGGGACTGATCCTGCAAGATACTGAGTGCCTCTTGCAAAGTGCTGAGGGCCATCAGCTTCACTGATGTCAGTGGGAACTGAAGACACCTAGCAGGATTGGGATCTGCCTCTAACCCACCTCCTCCCATGTATAAAGTGGAGCTAAATAATATTTACTTGCCTACTTTACAGGAGTGTTGTGAGGATAATGCTTGTAAAGTGAATTGGTGATGTAAAGCACTATGTAAAAACTCCATCTTTATTATTTCAATTCTTGTCAGGTCTATCAAGCTCCTGTCCACCTCCATTTCCAGATCTGGAAGTCCTTGAATTATCAAGGATATACATATAAATGCTATAACTTCATTTAAAAAAAAACCCCAAAATATATTCAGACTGGACACTGGATATTTGGATCCAGAATAGTAATTCAAATAAAATGCCTGTGTTTAAACTGTACCAGTCTAATTGAATTAGATTATTTAATCCAATGTCAACAAAATGCCAGAGAAGGCATTAACCAGACGTGACAGCTAGAGAAAAATCTACTTATTTTCAAATTGTATACCCAAGTTTTAATTTGGGTAAGGACTATCCAATGCACTCTTTTTTTCAAAATAGTCAAAAAGGGTTTGAGCAACAAATTATCCTTTAAGTTTATCATGGATCACAGTATCACACAATTCATTGATCACCAACATACAGTAGTTTGGTTTGCTTGGCAATCTGTGTGTATATCTTTTTGACTCTTCCTCATAAGAGTTAAATGAGTCCAGGATATTATGAAAAGTCATATTGACAATGCTAATATGTACCATAGAATGTGCTGGGAAGAAAAGTGTTTTTAACCTTTACTATCTCTTCTTTCAATGTCTGAATACCCCCCACACTGGGAAGCCCCCATATACATTTAGTTGGAAGTATTAGAACATGAAATAAACTGGTAAAACCTACTGCAAAATCTCTTCTTTAAAGCAAAAGCTGACAAAGGGGTTTTAATAATTATAATATGCACGTTGTTGTTCCTTAATTAAAGTCTCGGTGCTCAGAACATCACTGTAACTTAGTTATTTGAATTCTCTATTAAAATTATCACAGATTTCATGTGTGGCATGTTTCATCTCTGTTTTCTCATGTGCTTGGAAAAAAATCCTGTTACCTCTGCCATTCCACAACGCTTGAATGTAGCTCAATGAGTCATTATAAATATAGGATATTTCATCCATGAAGGGTGACTATAATGTTTCTTTCCCAAGTATGAAAGATACATTACAAGTTTTGAAGGTCTTTTTCTAAGGTGACTGAAATGTACGCATTGCACAGGTGACCTGTTCTGTCAGGATGCATTATAACTTGTTAATTCAAACAAGTAAATGTTCAGAGCTTGGCATTAGGTTACGCTAAGGGAAATGAAAAGGAGCTAGGTGGATTATGCAAAGTGTGTTCTGAGGACAGTTTTTATTATGATTTATGTTTTCTAAGCATTTAAATGTCATTATCATTAGGTGGGCAGTGAAATTACTATCCAAATTTAGCAAGAGAGAATGGCAGCAGAGCTGTTTTAATAATAAATTTAAAGTTACTTTCTTGACATAGGAAAAACATACATCTCCACTTATTTCAGTGAATCCTAGGCAAGCATTGATCGAAAGACTTTTGAAAATGAAATCTTACTGTACATGTATAATATTTTGCTCTCAAATGTTCCCATAAAGCATACCATGATGTGCTAAAATGTTACATGGGAATGTTATTACACTTCATTCTCCCTGTATCTTTTTCCTCTCAGCAGTTGCAGAATGAGATATAAATCATATAGCTCTATGGGCAAACCATCTATGCTGAACATATGAGTAACACTGCAATGCATCTGACGAAGTGGGTTGCAGCCCACAAAAGCTTATGCCCGCAGGAATTTGTTAGTCTGTATACAGCAAAAACAACAACGAGAGTCCTGTAGCACCTTAAAGACTAACACGGCTACCCCTCTGGAACTGCAATGTTAGCAAATGAATCATGGACCTGAGAAAGAGGCATTTACACAGAATATTTGTAGACCTCATTATAGGGGTGAAATGAATGTGGGTGTGCAAATCCAAAAGAAACAAAACAAGCCCAGTTTCAAGCCAGGCTCAGTCCTCCAATCCCAAGGGGTCTGTCTTCTCTCTTCTGATTCAAGAGCACTTCCGCAAACAGTCTGGAATCAGATTTCACCCTTCCAAGTCTCCTTTCCTTCTTACCTCTCCTGAGCTCCTTTGAATTCCTCCCTGTTCTTTTCTAAGCAGCCACTCCCAGGCCTTCCCACCTGGAATCTTCTACAGTCCTCTGTCGACCTTATGCCTTCCTCATAGCATTCTTTCTGAGGCCTAGATTACACTACAGAGTTAGCTGCCTTTCATCGACCTGTGTAAGTGTCTACACAACAATGTTCTTCTCGCCAGTTTAATTCACCCGTTATACTGACCTAACAACTCCACCTCTGCAAAAGGCTCAATGTAGTTAGATTGATGCAGTGTCTATGTAGACTCTGTGTTGCTTACATTGCCTGTTTCTGCCTTTGACAACCCGAGCCCTGTTGCTCTGGGCTGACACCTGGAACTCTGCTGCCATGGGCTGACAGCTGGAATCTGGGTGGCAGAGCCACAATGCCCCACTTAAGTCAGTTCAAGTACTTCTGGTGAGGAGAACCACCAACAGAAGCACAATGTGGACAAGAAAAGCCCATTTAATTGCTGTGGTGGCTGTAAGTCAACCTGACTTAAGTTGACTTAATTTTGTAATGTAGACATGCTGTGGCATACCTCCAGATGCAGCCCCAAGGTGGCCCCACAATGCCCCACTCAAATCAGTGTTGGATCTGGTTTAGGCCCAAAATAAATGCAGTCAGTGTCACCACATGGGTAAATAACTTTTAATTCACTATTACATTCCAGTATTTTTAAACCATATGAGTTTACTGTGAGAATGTTTACATTCCTATGAGAGAGTGCTGAGAACCATATCTACTGAATTCCACCCGCTTGTATCTGAGGGCTCCTGCCCCAGCCTCAGGGGAGGTGCTACTGAGCCTCAATTCAAATAAGAACAGGGGGCAACAAATCAAAAACACAGGAATGGGCATGAGGTTCAAAACTAGGAAACTGGAGGGTGACACCAAGCAGAGAACCTCGACCAGCACCCACTGGTCCTCAAAGATGTCTTGGGTGCCAATGGACACAGCACAGAGGAACTCTGTCTGGACATGTGATCAAATGGAGGAAAGGAAATAGGCCCCACAGTCGCAGAGCACCTCCCCATCTAACTCTTCCTGCTAGTGTTATAGATGGCCACCTTGTCCAGTTCCAGGAGGAGTTTGACAAGGACGTTTCATGACTTCTTGGGCCATGGATAGGGTGTGCTTAAATCAGGAGGTGTAAGGAAAAGTGCAGCCAGAACCTAAAAAGAAGGTTCTATAGGCAGAGTCCAAGCATAATTTTTTCAGGCCCAGTACAAAGTTGTAACATCTGCCTCCTCTAAGACACATAATGGGGGTTGCAGCCTGGGCCAGGTCCCCCAGGGCCTGCAGGCCCCAGTAAAGTGTACCCTTTTCCCCCACAGGTGGGGACCCTGTCTAGAGGAGCCAGAAAAGGGTCTGCGACCTGGCGCACTCCATATAGGCATGCACCAGGGCCTCCCTTACACTGCAGAAGAGGCAGGCATTGGGGAAGGGGGTGAACCACGTCAGGTGCATACCTGTGCTCACAGCTCCATGAAGGAACTGCCATCTGATACCTCTGGTGTGCTATGGAACCAGAGTATAGTAGAGGCTGACCCACAAGGGTTCCTCACCCTCAAAAGGTGGAAGAAAATCCCATCTCTTAGTTTCAGGGTAGGACACAAGGGTTAGGAAATGGAAGGTGTGGAGCACGAGCGAGTACAACTGATTTCTAGGCATAGTTCAGAAATGAACTGGCTGCAGGTAATGCAGCTTGCTTGGTTTACAGAAGGGAGGGGGCAAAGAGGGCTCATGGCACAGTGGCTTGATAACTAGATCAGGAGGGCAAGGGATGAGGGGCAGATGGGGACCACCCTCCTTCAGGACCCACTCCAGGAAGACCCGAGAGGTAGGTAATAAGGCTGCCCTCACCTCTTGGAGTAGGCACAGGAAGGGGTGGAGACCCTCATAAACTGGCCAAGCACCCAGGTGTCCATCCAGTTCTCCCGGTCATAATCCAGGAGGTGTCTGATTCTGGTGGCACCTGCCAGAACCAGCATCTGGCTCATGGAGGAGAACGCTGCCACAAGCTTGTCGTTGTGTAGCAGGGGCTCCATGTGGAGAACTACTCCATTGGTGCCTGCCACAGACCTGGTTGCCGAGACCAGCTTCCAGGTCTGGAGGAGGTCCTGGTAGAAGACCAGCGGCTGAGAGAGATCTCGAAGAAGACCCCTAATATGGAGACAAAAGAGCTGTCGGTCACATCAGAATCGGCAGAGAAAGGCATGTGCCAATGTGCTCTAAACCATACTATATGCACCATAAAGGAGTCCATGAGAGGCATGCAAGTGGAAGACATGCAGCTAACTGTGAAGGCAGAACAGACCCTGTCCCCCCTTCTCCAGGGAAAGACTGAGAACCCGCACAGAGACCCAGTGCAGTCCTGGACAAAAGAACTCCGGTGGGGGTGATGGCAATGGATCTGGCAGTGGTGGCTGAAGTGGTAGCCATGGGAATGGAAGGGAGAGCAAGCTGAGGGGGGGCAACAGGATCAACCAGAATGCCCCCTTCCAAGGTGTCCCCCACCATCCAAGAAAAGAGAGGGGCAGGAAAAGGGAGCAGAGTGTAAGGGCTAACCATTCCTCCCTGCTAGGCTGCAAGCAGAAAAGGAGGGCGCCAACAAGGAAGTGCCACAGAGGCTTTATACAGGGTGGGGGCACCAGCTTCTCCAGTTACACTGGGAAAGTGGGGGATATAATAACCTTGGGGATTGCAGTGAACGTGAAGAAAGCACCAAAAAAGGGGGAGGAGGGTCATAAGCACTGAAGGGACATGGGGGCATGGATCACATGGGACAGGGCAGGGGCAAGCATCAAGAGGTGTGTGGGGGGAAGGAATGGGTTGAAAACAGGTCTGGGGCAGGGCAGGAAGAGTCACATACGTTCCCAGAGGCTAGGAGAAGGGCATGCACACTAACAAGAAAACTTTGTAGGAAACCAAAGTGGGGCAGGGTAAGGGGAACAAAGTGGTTGACAGCAGGCGGACGGGGCAGGCCACAAATGGAAAGGGCGTGAGCTACTGCAGGCAGAGCCAGTGGGAAAACAGAGGGTGAAGAAGACCCACCAGCCAAATGCAGCAGTGTGGGAGGGCAAGCCCAAGGATGGAGCAAGGGGCACGTGCACCCACATGTACTCACATTCACAGGCTATATGCTGCTGTGAACAAGTCCCAGGTGGCAGCAGGGACAAGGAGTGGGGGAGGTGGTAGTGATGGTGGTGGGGGAGATGGATGAACTAGGGGGAGAGCTCCAGGCTGCTCCCTTCTCCCCCCACAACAACAGTAGCTACAATCACAGACTCAGGAGCCAACAGAGGTGGTAAAGTCACTCAGTCCAGTGGTCATTGCACTGGAATGGGTCACCTAGGGAGGTGGTGGACTCTCCATTTCTAGAGGTTTTTAGGCTGCAGCTTGACAAAGCCCTGGCTGGGAAGATTTAGCTGAGGTTAGTCCTGCTTTGAGCAGGGGGCTGGACTAGATACCTCCTGAGGTCCCTTCCATCTCTAATATTCTAGGATTCTATGATCCCCCCTTCACAACGTCCTGCAGCAGCAACAGCATCTACATGCAACAGCAGCAGCTCCATGCGCTCCTCCTCCAGCTACAGCAGCAGGTCTTTCTCCTCCTCTTCAGTATCAGCAGCAGCAGCAGCCAGGAGGGACCCTGGGCATGGCGATAGTGGGATCTCTCCTTGAGGAGGAAGACCATCAGGGCCCTCACACCACAGCAGAGGGCAGCAGGAGGGAACTGGCTCAGGGGGCTGCTGGAAGCCAGTAGCTGACCCTGCACTTGTCACTGAATCATTAATGGGTTCCCCCAGAAAAGGCCTGGTGGAGGAGAGGAGTACTTAATTACATCATCAGATTGGGTGTGTGTATGGGGAAGCTGAGGAGGTAGATGAAAAGAAGTGCAATGGAAATCTAGCAGAGTATGGAGAAAGTAAGAACTTAGGGTGGTGATAGATCTTCCCCTCCTTGGAGAAACGGTTGAGGACTAGAGAAAACGGAAGATAGAGCTTTTTCAGGGATTGTGATTGTGGTTCTGTAGAGATAATATAAATAAAACTCACATAGGTCCTAATAACAGAAAGCATCTGAGGCTGTTTGTGTGGGCTCTCAGGATAGGGGTGGAGCCAGCCCTGTTACAATTCCCTTAAAACTGGGATCTAAGAAGGGAAAGACCTCTCATGATTGCAAAAGGAATGCTTTGGGGGAGAAGGAGCAAGGGTTAAAATGATGTGCCAGGCCAGAGAAACCGGAAAGAAAGAACTAAAATACTTTTGAAAAATTTTACATAATGAAAATATTTTTTAAAACCCATTATTTAGCTAAAAGTTAATTATTCAGCTAAAATTCTTGGGCCAGATTCTCTGAATCTTCTTATCTGTAGATAGAATAGTCAACAGAGATGATTAAGAACGTATAATCTGAGCTGATGTCCCAGCTAAGGAACATAACATTGTTTCTTTGTGATTGGACGAGTATGTAACCATTCTTGCACAAAATCAAAATTCATTTTCTACAGATAATGAGACACGTGAATTAAAGAAGTTGTTCTATAAATATTTTTGCTAGGATAACTTCATCTCTCTAAATATTTATGGAAAGCAAATATAAAAGGGGCACAAGAATGTCAAATAATAAATTCATTACAAAATTCAAGCATATATTATGAAGTACTTACCAAGGTCCAATTGTGAAAATCAAAAGTTCTAATGAAAACTGTTTTACAAACTTGATTCATGCATGCTTCCAGCAAGCTTTCTAACTTTTTTTTAAAGAATGAAGAGAAGTTTAGGGGAAAAAATTCATTACGTATGAGACTGTATAGTGCATTCTTGATAATTCATTTATCATGTATTCAAATTATTTTAATATTTAACCATTTTAACATTTTTTCTGGCCTATGTTCATTTAATTTTTGAAACATGGGAAAGAGTTGGGTATTTTGATTAAAGCCTAGACCATGCTTGCCTGATTAAATTAAATAACTGATTAAATCCTTTAGTATTTCACATGTGTTAAACTTTGATAAAGCCATACTAACTTATGATTTCCAGTAAAGGCTGCTTCACACTTCTAAGATTTTTAGAGACTATCAGTCAATAACTGTATTATTCAAACTAGCAAATTTGTGCCTGCTTAGGAGGAAAAATAGTTCTCTGTGAAAATGTTTATGCAAACTCACATTTGCAAAACTATTGGAGAATGTCAAGGCAATATCAGTGATCTCATTGTTCAAGGAAGCTCTTGGTTCAAGGTCTGGGAACTTGTCTGCTTGCTCCTCAATTGTGTGCACACTCCTCTTGCTCCTCCACTGTGCACAGCAAGAGTCGAATCCTGCTCCTATTGAAGCCAGTGTTAAAACTACCATTGACTTAATGGTGCAGAAGCATGTTCCAATAGTGCTTTATAAATAATAAAAGTGAAACAAATCTTTATATTGAAGTTATTTTTTTAAACAGAACAATTTCAATGTAAGCAGTGTTAGTATAGCCTTTATCGTTTCTGAGAACAGCTTGTTCTAGAGCACACAAAATTACAGGGAAAAAGAGAAAGAACATAAGGAAATAATAATACCTTACCACCACCACCATCAAAAAAACCCACTAAGCTGCACACACAATTCTCCCCCTGGGGAGAAGATGAGAGAGAGAGAAAGATGAAACACATGCAATAGCTGTTAGTCACATTACTGGATGCAGTACTGGGCAGTGTTCAGGTACTGTGGTGATGAGCGTGGTATAACAACCTATATAGAACAGAAGACATTCTTAATTTTATTTTACATACAGACAGGCGCTGGCTTAAGTAGTATTTGTGACTCAACCATGGATGTGCAGTGACCACAGAATAAGTAAATTCAACAATCTCAAGGAAAGTTCATATAACAGAAAACTAGGGAATGGTTTGTACTTAAAAGTTAGGTTGACATTGCAACATTGGTCAGGGGTGTGAAAAATCACCACTCTTGACTGACATGGCTATGCCAACCTAACCTCCGGTGTAGCTGCAACTATGTTGACATAAGAGTGCTTCCATTGACCTAGCTAGTATAATTTTGAGAGATGGTGTTCCTACACTGATGGAGAAAACTTTCCATTGGGATGAGCTGCTATATCCTATAGGATTATGCCAGCATAGCTATGGGGACATAGCTATGTCAGTATAGTCTCCATAGTGGAGACATACCCTAGCACTGTGGCAAATGTCTTTCAAGGAAAATCATGCCTCACCAGTCTTTTGGAATTCTTTGAGCATGTCAGCAAAATAAAAGATAAAGGAAAAGCATCTCACATAATTTATTTCTTATCTGGACTTTCAAAATCCTGTGATTAGAAATGAGCAACGTTCAGAATTTCTGTCCTACAGAAAATTCTAAAATTTCAAAACTTGTTTTCATCTCAAATTGGAATGAAGTTGAAATTTTGAAAAGTTTTGTGGACTGGAAATTAAAAAAAAAACAACAACCAAAAACCCAAAAACCTCAGAAATGTCTATATGTATTATTTTGCTTCAGTTTGTTGAACTGACTCACAATGCTGCTTTTTCAATCAGTTCCCCATTAAACTTCATTTTCTCATTCTGGCACATTGCCTTATGGGAGTAAAAGTCTGAGAGTCTGATGCATTCTTACGGTCATATGGACCAGGATTTGTGGATGGAATACATCTCTCATGATGCACCACTTAAAGCTTGGTCAGAGGTTAATTTTCATTGCATTATGGGAGATGTAGTTCTCCAGGTAACTCAGCACACAGAAGGGAATTGTGTCCAAACAACAACTCCAATAAGGCAATACTCATACAAAATCCAGTTTAAAGGTTTTATTGACAGGTTTCAAAACTAAACAATTTTGCTCATACAAAAACTTAACTATTTTAGGCTGAATAAACCCTAACAAATTATTTTATTTAGCTTTTCCTGACAGAACATTGAATTTTTTCAACAAAACTGAGATTTTCCATGGAAAACCTCAATTTTGCAGAAACTGCATTTTCTATTGGAAAATCATTCAAATGGAAAATTCCTGATCAGCTCTACATTTGGCATAATCCCTCAAATGAACCTATAAGGAAACTGAAACTAAGCAGTCATAGGATGGGAGATAAAATTCTGTCATGACTGAGAAACTGGATGAGAGAGAGAATATAGAGTAGAAATAAATGGTCAGATTTCAGCTTGGCAAAAATTATCAACTGGGTACCCTAAAGATCCTGACTAATACTGGTGTTTAATCTATTTATTAATTACATGGAATAGGAGTTCAACACTATGTAAATAGATGCATTTGTGTCATTTGGTCAAGATAAGAGAACTCTAGAGAGATGTAAGAAAGCTAAGTAAATGCTTAGTATGATAGCTGATGAAATTCATTGCAGACCAATACAAAGTAATGCACTTTGGAAAAAACAATTTAAATCTCTTACACACAGTTCTGGGTTCTAAATTGACTGTAACCACCTAAGAGAAAGATCTGAGTGTCAGTGTGGACAGCCTAATGCAAACATTTCCTCAGTGCTGATTAAGTAACCCAAAGAAAATCCTATGATGTATAAACAATGCAATAGAAAATAAGGCAGACAATATTTTTATATTATAATAAAATCAATAGTATGTGCTTACCTTGAATAAATGGCTTCAATTTTGGCCACCTCATCTCAAATTATATGGAATAGCAAAACTGAAGAAGGTCTAGAAATAGGCAATGAAAATAATAAGAAATATGAAAAGTTTTCCATATGATGAGAGACTGGAAATTTTTAGTTTAGGCAGAGGATATAAGAGTGGACAAGATAGAAGTGTATAAAATAATCAGTAGTATAGAGAATACTATTTACATACCTATATAAAGCAGAAACAAGGGGACAACCGATGAAAGTGAAAGGCAACATGTTAAAAATAGATAAGATTTGTTTTCCTAAACACACATTTTCACTGTCACAAAACATTGAGTCCAGAAATCTAGCAGGATTTTCAAAATAAGTATTAGACATATATGTGGATAATGAGAACATCTAGAGTTACGGTAAATAAAGATAAAAATAAGGGTTACAAACCCCTGATGACTCAGGACATGAACCAAACTGTTGATTTTAGGAAGAAACCTTCCCTATAGTCATTAGAAGGTGCCTTGTTTCTTTTGCCATAGAATCAAATATGGATGTCAAAACCATAAGAGGCAGGACACCTGACTACACTTGGTCTGTCAGTTTCCCAATCCCTGTAACCACAATTGCAAATTATATATTGCACAGTAATTAAGCAAAACAATTTGGGAATTTAATTTTACTTTGCTATCAGAGGAATTTCACTATATCTAAGTTCAATTTGTTGGAAATTTACACTTTTTATTTGATGTGCAGAATACAATTTGGTATTTGGCATTCCACTCTTCCTTCTGCAGATCTGTTTCATGGGAACAAACTCCAAGCTATATACAACTAAATAGGAAAATCCTTCTTTCTATATCTATAGATTCTCAAAACTTACACCAACCAGTGAGGAATTCATTCTTTCTTTTCATTCAGATTTGCTTCTCTCATCCCAGTCTAGAATTTTGCACCGTCCTCTTGTTAGCTAGGTTCTGATATGTTCCCTATTACTTTAATATCCAAACATACCAATGAATCAATGTCTGCCCTTCTTTTATGGTCCACAGGGAATGTAGTCCAACATGCTAATGAAGACATTAGTTATGCAGATCTCATTTAAAGGTATCTGTATACACATTTTAAAAACAATTTCCACAGGCTGTACAAATAGCATTACAATGTAGCCTTGTAAAGAAAAAGTCAATTTCCTTGTTTTACTTATTTTCCCTCCTAAAATTGATGCAAATACCCGAATGATGCTCGAGATGGAAACTTTATTATTACCTTATGCTGATAACCAACAGCCCGATTCAACAACTCTTATTTTGTTGCCTAGCACTTATTCTTGCAAGTAGTCGCATCAAAATGAGGTGCCAAAATACCACAAAGAAAGCTGTTGTCACAGTATTTCTAGCTCAGCTAGAAGCTGAAAGTACTGGAAGTTTCATGAAGTGCCTGTTTATAGAAGATTTCTTATCCAGCTGGACAGATCTCAGAAGTTTGGATACTTATCAACTAATTCAGCAACTAAACTTCCAAATTTTTCTGTGCTTATCTGAACCTCACTGTACCTCCAAACTATTGATCTTCCTTTTTCACTAATTAATTATAATTTCCCAAAATTGTAAGGACAGATGGAATACATAACTGTGATGGTCAGGCTAAGGTTTTGGAATATATTGTGCAACGAATAGATCCTTTATCTATGGATGAACAGCAGCAGGCCTAAAATGAGAGAAAACAAAAATTTGAATTGCAGAATATATTTCTTCTCTGTGATTGACAGTAGGAAATTGTGTACAAAATAAAAGCAGACATTTTCATTAATTACTTTGTAGAAAGGTTTGACATTAATGTTTTTAAAAACCTTCACTTTTGTGCATTCTGTTGCATTTATTGAAATCAAATTTTATGAAAGACATGGAGTGATTTCTAATACGAATTCTTTATGTCCCTGTCATTGGTCACATAATATACTTTGTCACATGATTGGCAACAGATAGCTTCATTCTTTATGCCTATAAATCACATCTGATTCTGGCACAGATAGATTAAAAATGTTACTTTGGCCGAAGAGACAGTCTCATTTCAAGTTACAGCAACATGTGTGTGATAAGGCAATCACACAACCCCTTTCTGTCTCATTATATGAACCTCTGAACAATTCCCACTTCCTCTAAGCATCCTCCTGATGAATGGTTGTTATTGAAGAAGGTGTTTTTAAGGACCAATTTTGCCATCTTTATTCAGATTAAGTATCTCCCTAATCACATTAATAGGTCTATGCTTCTCACTCGAAGGGTTGCAGGATCTGGGATATCATCGGGGCTATCAGTTGGATCAATTGGAGATGTCATCTGTTTCCCTGAACCTTTGTTCTGTTTTCATTAAGAATGGCTATGAACTGAACTTTTTCTAATAACAGCTGAGGTCTTCCATTTCTCCTCCATCTTCTCTTCCTTCACTGTAAGCCTCACTCAAGTCTATAAAAACCAGTAAGCTTTACTAGGCTTCTTGGTCCTTCTGCAGTCAGGCCATTTATCTTGTAAATTCTCTTTCAGAGTGAGAAGTGTGGTCTGGGTTTCACTTCACATTAATATTTGTGCTGGGCTAACTCCATGGACTGCCATAGGAGTGGTTCTGCCTTAGAGCTAGCAGTAGATCTTCCTCGTATAATAACTTCTTTTCAAGTTAAACTGCTTGTTCCACTTGGCAGCTACCTTGGACTGGGTAATGAGGGCTCACAGCTATATGCTTGAAATCAGACTCTGCAGAAAAATTCTGAAATTCAAAACTAATACACCTAAGTCCATTGTCTCTTCAGGGATGCACAATGACTCAAATGCCTTTTAGCTTCTCAGTACGCCGACAGTGGATAGAAGACGGTATATGTACTTCTTTGTAAATCTAAAAAATAATAATAAGTAGGTAGACGGGTCCTTACTGTTTGCAAACCTCCATTGCAATTTTCTGTGATTGGCCTTCCCAGCAATAGACTATATGGAGTGATTCCATTTTCTGGGACCTTTATAAGCCTCCATCTTCTGTTTTTACCCATGACCACTGCTGAACTGCCGTGGGTGCTTTGCCATTCCTTCATTACTGTTTGTATCCAACACAAATGCTCCTATATGCCTTTACTGGGTTCTAGGCCTGTGAAAATGTGCAATAGTGGATCCATTGGACACTCCTCTGCTATTACCCTCACTTTGTCCAACCCATTTCACCCCCCTCTGCACACATAGAGGGGGAAATCTCAGCAAGTTCTTCATATTGAGATTCATCCCAATCAATCCATCAGAGGCAAGGGTTTCTCTATGCATGTGGACTGTCATGGGAATCACCCACAAGTTTCTGGAGCCTTCTGTGTTCCTAGCTTTTCTAGCCTGTCAATTTCTCCCCTCTCCCTACCCTTCCCAATTATGGATCACTGACTGTCAAAGCATCCTTTCCAAAGTGCAGGGCAAGCAAAGGAAGGCTGCTCTGAAGGTGGTCAATTCCCTGTTTCTTCTCTGAAGGGGGAGAGGGACCTTCCACATGCCAAGAGTCTCTTCTTTATTGGGGTGTGTGTGGGGGAGGGAGGGAGAAAATCAAGGGGACACAGCTAGGTCCTGAGTAAATAAAGGCACTTGTTTAAAATTCAATAGCAGCACTGGATGCATTTTACCCTCTCACTTTCTGCATCTCGTTTTGTAATACAAATTCTATTTAAATTTAAAAAAAACAACAAGTGAATTTCATCCCTTGCTTCTACCTTTATCATTGCAGCTTTCTTTTATTCTCACAGAGCAAAACCATCTGTGTATGAGGTGGAATTTTGTTTCCCTCATCGTACTGTATCATCTTTTCCCAACTGCTGGTAAAAGGCATATGATATCCTCGCCTTCGTATCAGTAAATACAAAAGTGATCCTAAAATCCTATACATATGAATATTTCACTGAATTAGAAGTAATAGGATAGAAACCAGAATAGACACTTTTTTAGCCATTGGAAAATGACGTTCCACAACTAAAATGGTCAGTGATATTTTGGCTCTGAGGGCACAGGAGCATGTTGGTATGATAAAACTAACTGTTTAATTGCACCCGCTGTATTGCTAGGATATACTAAATCAAAGGCAAGAGAAAATATTATACAGCTCTACTGATCTGTAAACGGACATGTTATTTACCTGATTGGGTTGTCATTTAGCATTTTGTGGAGACAGTGGTGGGGCTGATTCTACAGTCCAAATTCTAGGAAAACTCACACTAAAATCATATGACTTTGTATAATCACAACCATGGGATTATGTCAGTAATGAAGCTTTTAGAATCAGAAGAGTTGAGAAGTGAATATGCACAGTGCCCTGTCTTGTACCTTGTCTATGGTCACTGTCTTTTCTTAAGACTCACTATGGGGCAAACTGACCAAGCTCCTGGAGTACATAGTAATGATGGCTTTACAACATTAGAAAAAGGCTAGAGCTAGTTTTGTATAAGTGCAATAATTTCAGGTCTCACTTTTTTGTTTAGAATAATAATTCAGGGCCAGTTTGTTGGTGAAGTAGTGGATACTTTGCCTGTTTGTGCTAGGAAGTTTCGGAATGGCTGCCAGTGCTTCTCCTGAGATAAAAATGTAGGCTTTGGCTCTGCTAGCAGGGATGATCTAACCCTAACAGCTCAGAATGTGTTTTTAAGTTATGAGGCCAAATTAGAACTCTGGCCTTGAACACCCAAGAGCTTTTGGGAGGCATTCTAAATTTGAACATGGGTCCAGTTATGATCATCCAAAATGGCCTCTCTCTTTATAGTGGCCCAAGCCAAAAGTCTAGGTCTGACTATCTCCACACTGGGTTATTTCAAATCTGGATCTGGACACCATGGGCCCAGTTCTACGATTTATCAAAACTACACAGAGAAGCCAAACAGGTGCTATATATTACAAGAGGACTTGAACCTATAACACAAAACTTCATCTATTTGATCCATGAGCCCATACAGAAAGTTTAGTAGGGAAGTGAATAAAAAAAATATTCACTGGAAGAGTTTATAAAATCCCATGACTATAACAAACATGGAGATAGTAGGATAAAAAACAAAGTATATTCCACACAATATTTCTTCATAATCGATTATATATATCTGAAAAACATACTAAAAATCAAACCGGGTCCAATCCTACAGGCCTCCAACATTCAAAACTCCCAATAAAGTTAATGGGAATATTTTGCATACGTAAGGATTGCCAGCTCAGACCTAGACCGTACCCCTCTATTGCTTTACTTCATCTAACATAGGAAAAGTATGAATTTTTTTCCCCCTTGACCATATAGTTCTCCAGAACTATAAGGTAATTAAGGCATAACAATTAAAACATAAAAAGGATCAATGTCCAAAGTCAGACTCATCCCTGGTGTGACTCCCCTGGTTTCAACTGAGGTGAATTTAGTCCTGGGTTTTTAGAATTGTTATCACACAGGATTTTAATATATTAGAGAAAGAAAGAGAGAGAGAGAGAGAGAGAGAGAGAGAGAGAGAGTCGATGTGTCAGCCGGGGTACACAAGATCAATTTACTATAGGAGGTGTGGAGAATTTTGATGAACGTGCCTGTGACAGGGAGGGCTCAGATGAAAAGAGGAAACAGCCCCTTTTTTGCTTTTGTGTTTTAAATGATAGCTTTGGATTTTGAAATTAAGCACAGCAGGTAAGAAGTTCCTGCACAGATTTAGAAAGTGGCATGTTTCTAAACCTCATGTCATTAGTAAACCTCCTGCATTGAACAATACGTTTGACTATATAAAGAAAGTACTAATAAGTAATAATACCTAGCAGTTGTAGAGCATTTACATGCTCACGGCATTATATAAACATCACTAATGATATTATGGACTGAGAAAGAGTCAGTACGAAGGGTTCTAGCCTGTTGCCATTGAGTCACAGGCAATATTCCAGATGACTTCGGTAAGAGCAGAATCGGGTCCCAAGACTTTTAATGTAATGATCTCTTATGGCTGACCTGAATTTAATGGAAAATGGAAAAAACAATCACTAACAAACCCCTGCATTCACATACTATTACATTTCTAAGTTCCAAGTATGAAAATTCAGACTTTCCAAAACTCATCTCACTGTGCCTTAGCATTACAGTACAGCTGGTGTTATCACACTGTTCTGAGCCCATAGCCACACAGGGTGATTGACACATGGCCTGATAGCCATAACTTTGAATTTCCTTATTACAGCTTTTTAAAATTCTTACAGAACCTATCTTTCTGCATTCCCAAATCCTTCCTTTCAATAATATGATCAATTGAATTCAATTTAGTTTTATATAGCACCTTTTGTACAAGCCACCTCAAAACACTTTACAGGAAGTAATAAAATAACGAGATGAAGCTTTCCTGAACTGAAGACTGCAGTTCTCATACTGGCAAGTAAGACAGAACAGTTTACTGAGATGGATAGGACTAAAAAGAAAAGAACTGTGCAATAAATCACTCAGATAAATCATCATTATTAGGAACGAAGCAGGACAGCTGGTGACCCTTGTAGAAAATCTACAATTTCATAGTAGGCTTTAGAAGCATCATTTGACGCTACATTAGACAACTGTATTTGATCCTTGCAGACACTTACTGTTTTATAGTAAAGGGCTGTATATGAAATTTTAAAAGTTTGTGTATTAAAGAGAATTACATCCTAAACATTTGCTTAATGGGTATTTTAGTTTGAACTATTTGTCATATGGCCAGAGGATGCAGCAGCATGAGCTGAAAAGCTCCTAAACCTTTGGGTTTAATTTTAATAGTAATGAAGACAGCATGAAGATTCCAAGTGAAACATGAATGGTGTTGTTTATAGTGCCTATTGTAGGAAGAGAAAAACTGATATGGGGAGGAGAGAAATGATACCGGTAATAGAGAAAGTCAGAAGAAAAACAGAAACACGAGCAGCAGAAATAAATGGAAACATATTATAATTATCCGAATCTACTAAGCTCTTTACTGACAGTACAGCATCATAATTAGCCTTAATGAGTCTCTTGTTCTATACACACAGTCTCAGGTCAATTTGGAAGATTTCCCAGCATCCTTTTCAGGCTACCCAGCCTGGTTTCCTCTCTTGAAGGCTCTCCCTCCAAAGATTCATCATACTGCACAGAGAAAAGTTGAGAGAGGAGTCTTGGGATTTTTATTTAAATAAACCAGATGCTCCTTCCACCACCAAAATAAATATGCAATTACATTTTTACTCACCACTGATTCAAACAGGAATCCCAAATATTGCAGTTAAATAGTGTTCCCTGAATCTGAGAGAGGCATATCTTTAGTCTTCCGGAGAAACTGCAAACATTTGTGGCACAATGAGAGACCAGAGCAAATAAAGGATGACATGTCAACTGGCATTTCCAGGTCATAGTTCTACCACACTGTAAAGTATCCCTTCTTGGCGGTATCACAGGTGCTGTTAGAATTGAAAGCAACCAAAGTGTAGAACTGTGGTGCTGCACTAGTTTAACCGAAGGCAGAATTTGGCCATATGTTTCCATTTTAGATTAGACTGCAGTGGTGTAGTTAGTCAGCTTTCAAAAAGTATCCTTGATTGCCAACATCATTGTTCTCAGAGAGGTATTACATCAGTTATGGCCAACATCTACAAATAGATGTAGAGCAGTGTGACTTTTATTCTGCCCTATTCAGGGGACAGTTGCCATGTTCAGATTTCAAATTTCATTGTAACCATCTGAAAAAAGAGTTGACTCCTGAAAAAGGCTCCACGGCTGACAAGGTTTGGCAGTGGAAGCTGAATGTTGTTCTATGCAGGACCCCGTTTTAGCAATGAGAGAAAAAATCAGCTGTTGGAATTAATTCAATTAAAAGTTTTAAATTTATTTTAATCTCCCAGTCATGATGCCCCTTGCTGGCAAAACTATGGAACTGTTAGGTAGCTGCACTGTTAAATACTTTTCAAGAGAACAAAATCCTCTAACTTCATGTAGGAACAAGTATAGATATGGGTTGAAACCAACCCCCTACTCCAAGCACCCCGAAAGCACTGGGGACATTAGAAATCTGAATCTGGGTCCAGATCTGAATTTTGCAAATGGATGTTAGTGCTCAGCTTGATCGCTTGGCTAGAAACAAGTAGGCAAACAGATACCCTTAGGAGATGGATTTTCTAATACTTTTTGTTATACCAAGAAAATGTTTCCCCAGTCAATCAATTTGAAAAGGCTTGTTTATAAAGGATGGTGCAAAGAAACTGGCACAAGGTCCTCTGATAAAGTGACCACATTTTCATAATAAAAAATAGAGACCCTTTTTTGGCAATATATTTAGGGGCCTTAAGCACTCATTCAAAATACTCATAAATAAGTGTTCTGCTGTCACTACAGCCAGCTTCTGACTCAACATTGATACATGCATATTTATCAGACTGTAGCACTTTTCCCTTTAACTCAATGTTCTCAATGAGTTTATCACGAACCATTGAGCAAGTGTCATTAACAATCACTTTGAAGTGCACAACAACTTTGATGATGTCTGAATGCATTTGATTTCTCTCTTCCTTCCAAACATTGTTCACTGCACTGAACTCTTACTCAATACACTCTCTGCACCTGGTAACAGAGCCAAACCTACTAGTTTGTCTTATAAACTTCAAGCCTCTCAAAAGTTCCTGGGACAACCCATGAAAACGCAGGACTGTCCTGGTACAGTCAGGAGGCATGCGCTCTTTACTCTTCTTACCACTTCAGCCTCATGTCAGGGCTTTTGGGGAATGGTGAGCTTGACTTGTCTGTTTAGCTCCTGTGTGTCATGAAACTGGTCACCACATCAGCCTGTGTTGATGTGAACTGTCAACTAAACTAGAGGTGAGCTATGTGTGGGGCTGCAGATGCAAACCTTTCCTTTGTTTACAAACTAATTGATGACAGTTAGCAGCTGGTGTCTTGAGACTATTTCGTGTCACACTGACCAGTTTTGTCCACTATTTCCTTGTGCTCCTCTATCTGCCTGTGTGTATTCACCTGTTGTCTCTTGTCTTATACTTCAGCTTTAAACTCGTTGAGGCAGGGGCCGTCTTTTTGTTGTATATTTTTGTGGCACCTAGCACAATGGTGTGCTGGTTTACGACTGGGGTTCCTAGTGTTTCAGATTTTACAAATAATAATATTAATAAGGAAAACATGATGAACTAACCCCAGCATCATGTGCAGTTAGCACAGAGGGATCACAGGTGGTGCCATAGACCTATTCTACTGTAACATAAGCTGGGACAGGATGGGGGGGCAGAGTACCTCTGCACCCTGACCCTGAGTTGGGGGGTTCAATTTCAATTTTCCATCCTCCTTTTATTCCCCATGAATAAATCTCAAATACTCAGACTGGTGAAGTGAATTTCAACCAAAGACAGTCTGGATCAACATGGTAAAAGAAATGAGAAATAGAGAGCATTATGGAAATATAAATACTAGTCCCCTGCTCCAAGTAATGATTAAATAATAAAAGAGAATTCACCAATAAATCCTGGAGCATAACATAACATTCCTGACTTCACTGGTCAACCACCTGCTATTGTTCATTCCCTTCTCCATATCTCATCCACATGTCATCTCTTTAGAAAGTAAGATCTTCTGGTTCAGGGGATTGTGTCTTCTTTCTTTTTTATAAAAGCACCTAACACAAATTTGATGCTATATAAAAAGCAATGGCTAATCTCATCCTACACAGCAAGGCTTTGAATTTGGAGATGGGAAAGATTTTAACACTACCTGACTATAATTTAGATTAGCCAACTTTAGTGAAATTGATTTCATTATTGTTATTCTTTAGGGCTAGTTGAGGTTTTTTTTAGCAAAAGATTTGCATGGAAAAATATGTTTCCATTGAAAGTGAAATTATTTGCAAAAAAATTCATGCTGACAAAGTTTTTTCCTTTTTCAAAAAATATTAGAAATGGAAGATTTTCTAAAAAATTTTTAAGATATTTTGTTTTGAAATTGTGGGAAAATTCCACCTCTCCTGATTTGTTCTAGGCCTAACACAATGGGGCCCAATCTCAGCTGTCGCCTTCAGGGGGCTACTGTAACACAAATAATAAATAACAAAGCTTGTCAATGTGTGTGCAAGATGTTACAGTAGCTCCTGAAGGCATCAGCTGAGATTGGGACCCCATTGCCATTGTGTGAGGACCAGTACAAACACTTACAGTTATCCTGACGACTATACATGCCTCCATGCAGGTTGTTGTGCCATAACCCCCCCTATTTTCCAGATCTGAATCCCTTAAACACATGTTTGAAGGAGACCATAAAGCAAAACAGCTAGCATGCACGTGTGGGTATGTACACAAATTTGATGTGGCATGGCCTTGTATCATGTGGATGGAGGCAAGTGTCGTGTACCAAGTCCTGAGTTTGAATAATCCTCCAGGCTTTATTGAACCCTTTTCTGCCTGACCCTCACCCAATATATAAATGTCCCTCCCCCCGCCATTGTCAGTGGCAGTAACAAGTTGTGCTGACCATCAGAACAGTTTTCTGCTAAATCCTTGAACAGAACAGTTAATGTGGAACATGTTCTGAGAGCAGCCACCGGGTCTGCTAAGTGCTCAGCAATGTGTGGTTGGAGTACACCATCTTCCATAACTTTGCCTGGAGCAGAAGGAACATTCACTAGTACTGGGGAATTTTGCTGAGGATGAAGGAGGCAGGCATTGGACTCTGGCCAAATGCCAAGAATGCATCAAACACCCAAGGCTCCTCTACCAGAAGGTAAATGCCTTGAACAGTTGCTCTAATGCAGGAGGTAGCAAGGGGGTAGTGGGTGCTCTTAGCGGTTCACTTTTCCCCCTTCATGGGAATTCTGTCTGCTAGCCTAGAATACAGTCAGTGTCCTTTCTAATTGCCTTCCAGTTCTGTAAGCATATCTCAGCAAATGTTTGTTTTGTAGCAAAAATTCAAGCTGGTTCTTGAGATTCAATGCCAGTGCAAATGTGCTTGGTCTACCTTCATAGCTGACCAAACCCCTCTATTCAGCAATATGTAGAGGGGTGACCATAAGCAGAAATGTCTCTCTGGCACAGATGGCCATATCTCCCCCACAGGACTGGAAAGCCACTTCTCGTTTCCATTCTGGTACCTTGAAAACTGCTATGTTCTCCAAATGAAATTGAAAATTAGTGACATAGCCCCTGGAAAAAACAGCCCCTTTGAGACACTGTAAACATTTTAGTTTTTTAAAAACACTACTACAGATATCTTACTATTTTTAGTCTTTGCTCTTTCGTCCGGGGCTGCAAAAGTTGTCTGAGCATGAAGGTTAACAGTCACGTTCCTGAAACACTAAAAAGGATCAATATTGTTCCCTTTGGCAGCAGAGTTATGATATTTGGGAGGGAATTTCTCAGCTTCCTTCAAAGGAAAAAATATAACAGGACCCTTGTGTTTGAATTGGCAGGACCTTCCACTGCAGGGAGGGAAAACATTCTGAAGATAGGGCAGGGGCAGCATTTCAGAGACAGCCAAGGCAGACAGAGAAGGATCCTGAGGATCTGCTTATTTCATGGGCAAAAGGAACCAAGAGCAGTTTGAGTTCCTCAGGGCACAGGAAGGTTGGGCTCTTAGGCAGGAGGAAGCACCGATGAGACAGTTCCTGAAGCAGGATTCACACCATGGGGAATGGGAACATTTCCACAGGGAAAGGGAGTGTGTCCACAAGGAGTGGGAGGTTGCACAAAGGAAACAGAATCATGCCCTGATGAAGTCACTTATTCAACTGGTGACGGAATGCATTCAGGGCCTACCAGTTGCCATGACCACTGCTCCTCTCTGGGACCTGGCACCACCTCCTCCTCATGCTATTCCTCTTCCAGCTGCTGCTCAGGGTGCTGCTAAGGTAGAGGATTCCCCTGAATGACAAGTAGGAGCCTGCTGGGCTCCTGGCACAATAACATCCATTGGCACTCAAACCTGCCATATGCCCCCCCAAGCATGCAGGAGGAGAGTAATGAGCCCCAGGCTGTCCCTGAAGCTCAGCATGTGTCCAGTCCCCAAACTTCACACAGACATCCCGATTTGTCCCCCCTGGACAGTTTTCCACAGCCACTCCTCTCCTTGTCAGAGGTACGGGAAGGGTAACAGAAAGGAGACAGTTCACAACAACGTGTGCACATTGCTCAGAGATTCTTACCCATTGTGTGGTCATTTGCATGTCCTTTTAAAAAAATTACTGTTACGTTCCTTGTATCACTTTCTACAAATGTTACTGTTCAATTTAGTTGTGTTTCCTCCCTCCTTCCTGACTATGAAGAATGGGATATTTTCTTCTAGTTTGGGATAGGTCCCCCTGATTCACAGCATATGAATTTGATTTCTCTAAGTTTCTGGTGCCATAACATTTCAAAGAATTCTCTGACTTCTCTTCCTACCCGGACAAGGCCCTGATGTCAAAGGAAACAGCAGAGGGATAAGGACAGTGAACTATGTTCAGAACTAATTGCTTCTGTCACCAGCTGCAGCACTAAAAACACAAGAAAAGATTACGCCAATGTCTTTATGGCTTTTAAAATAAATTAAGTGACTATACAGTGAAAAGAAACAGAATCAAATTAACAGTAAAGGCACCAAACAATGAACAGTTTTTAAATGGCACCTTTCTTCCCTGCCCCCAACAAACCTTGACCACATTCGACCCTGATTGTAGTCATGCGTAACAGCTGGTAAGTGCTATAATCACCATTAGCGGGGAGCTATATACAGAAAGATATTCTGAAGCACCTTCCCAACTCTGACAGAACTGTTTTTACAGTCATTTACAACTGATTGAGTACCCTGCTGAGGCACCTTTCACGGGTGTTCACGTAAACCACAGACATTGCACAATGCTGGTGATAAACCTTCATGGGCACTAGGGATGTAAAAGGCTAACCGTTTAAATGGTAATCAGCTGTCTAAACGTTTTAAACAGCTGATTACGATTTAAACGGGGGTGGGGGGTGTCAGTTGTGCTGGCTCCCGGCCAGTGAGAGCAGCTGGGCAGCTCTTGTGGGTGGGGAAGCGCGGAGCCCAGTGAGGGGTTGGGGAGGCAGCAAGCTGAGCAGGGGGTGGCAGCAGCTGGGATCTGTGCCTGCTGCCGGCGGGGAAGCGTGAAGCCCAGGGGGGAGCCATCCACAGCTGGGTTCAGCTCCCAGTGAGCAGGGGCGGAGGTGCGGAGCCCAGCGCCGGGGGAGATAGATGCAGCTGGGTTTGGCTCAGCTTCCTGCAAGTGAGAGCTGCCCAGCTACCACAGCGATGGGGTGGGAAGGTGGGAGTGCAGCTGGGCAGGTCTCACTTGGCAGTGAGGAGCCAAGCCCATCATGGTTCTCCCCCCCCTCCCAGTGTTTAACCATTTAACCATTCTGTTTTTAAGACATTTACATGGATTTTTAGTTAAACTAATTTTTACATCCCCAATGGACACCCTCCACAGCACAAACCCATTCCCAAAGGTGCCACCCTTTCAGGAGGCATCCTCCCATAATTGTCTGTGGTCAATAGGTACATACATGTCAGTTGCAGGGGATAACAACACACAAAGTTATGTGGGCACGCAACTATGTGCCAAGGTTGTCTTGTGCTTTTCCTGCAACAACACTGGGTAAGATAGTGCTCCTTGGCACCGTAACGGAAGTTAGCTTCTGGCCCCGTGCTGTTCCGGGTTTTTGATTATATGGCATCCCAGGTTTCCCTGGCTCACTGAGAACCAGAACCTCACCAGGATGGGTGGAATCCAATTGTGTGCAAAAGCTTTGCAAACCTTTTCTGTCCTGTGCTCACTCCTCATGGCAGCATTCTCCTTTATGTTCACATACCTTTCAGTTGCCCAAACTCACACTCCACAACCATTCTGCAGCTACTCAATCTGTAGTTGAATTTTCTTTTTGATGCATTATTGATGTCAGAGTATGGCCTCATGAATCAAGTTAGGAGCAGGTATGAGGAGTCCTCCAACATAACTGGTAGCACAGAAATATCATGGAAAACCACATCATTTCTGGGGAGTAAAGTCCCTCCTTTTCCCCCTCAAGTACAATCCCCATCTCTTGAGCACCCTAGTATCATAAATATTTCCTGTGGTGCTCATGAATTGACCCATGTGGAGATCTAAGCTTTTTGGAATGAGTAAATAATAACCTTTTTGGTTTACATATTTGCCTCCTTTTGAAGGGCAACCTATTGGAATGTGGGTGCCATTGATGACCTCTGCACAATTCAGAAACTCCATTCTGTGAAATTCAGATATAATATCTAGTATTTGGGTTATGGCAACCTCCCCATGGGTAGATGACAGTAAAGTTTGCCTGGCAAACCTGTACAACCACCACCCTGACAGTGGACTTCCGATCCCAGAACTGGTTTGCATCTAACTAGCAGCTATAAGGTGTTGCTAGCTTCTAAAGGTTAAGAGTCACATGCTTTTGCACAGTTACAGGTTTCTGAAAACAAGGGGTATGATGCTGGAGGGTTGGTGCAAGCTCCTTGCGCAGGTCCATGAAGGTCTGCTTTCTCATTTGGAAGTTCTGAAGCCTCTGATCATCATTTCAGGTTTCCAAAATGATGTGATTCCTGGTTCTCCTGGACCAGAAGTGGTGATCCATCCATGGGCATAACATGGCAATACTGGCAGTCACAGTATCTATTTCATGGGACCACAGTGGATTGGCACTCACTCTTTGGGTCATCTGTCTTTGGTGTGTCAAAAAGTTCTGGCCTGATTCTGTACAGTATCTCATGAATCAAGCGGTGCATTGCATGACCATTTGTTCTGCGAGAAGTACATCATCCCGGACTTGCTTCATGTGTTCCATCCAGTTCGGCAGAAGGAAGCCATGATCAAGAGCTGCCATCAGCAAATGTGTGAAGATAGTGGGCGGTATTGGCAACACACAGCAAGCCAGATCCTAGAGTGTTTCCTGTGATGCAGAGAACATTGGGATACCACCCCTGAAATTATAGTGTTAACACCAGTGGCATTGTGGATGTGGTTATATGCATGTACATAGCACATACCTGTGTCCAGCACAGCATATGTGGACAGTTGGTACAGGTATAGGGTTCACACGCTAGTAGTACACAGGCAACTACCTGACAACATAAGCAAGTGTACATGTTGCTACAGAAAGAAACAGTGCCTACCCCAAAGAACTTACAACCTAAATAGACAAGAAGGACAAATGGAAGGAAGACAAACAGAACAGAGAGAGGTTATCAGTAGTTAGGGCACTAACCTTGGAGTTGGGAAAAGTAGACTGAAATCCCTGTGCCTTCACAGACTTTCTCTGCAACCATAGGCAAGTGACATAGCCTCTCTGTGCCTCAGTTTCCCATCTGTAAAATGGGGATAGAAGCACTTCTATACCTCGCAGTGGTGTTGTGAGGATACATATGTTACAGATTGTGAGATACTCAAATACCTTGCTAATGGCAGCCATATAAATAGCTAAGATAGAGAGTGAGATAGATCAGGAATAACCCGGTATATTGACTTCCTATCTGCTGCCCTCCCTTTTTTATTTATTTATGGCTGGAATATCTTTAACAGAGTCACCTGCTCATCAGAGTTTTGATTTCAAGGAGACCACATACTCTGTAGTGTTGTTCAGGGAAGACGGTGAATCTTTTGCTTAGTTTGAGAGTGCACTAAAAATACATGTAAAAATGAAACAGACCCTTCCATTTTAAGGTTAACATCTTTTACCTTTCTATTCTTACAAAAGGATGAAAGTAGCAAGTGTATCAGCCATGTCCTACAGGGTGTTCTGCACATCGCCGTCCGGTTTCTCAAACAGTATTCAAATTAGTTTCAACCCTTGCAATTACATTTTCCTCTGAAGTAAGGTAATGGAATTTTTATCTTCATTTTATTTTCCTATCTATAAATGTAATATTACTTCATGATATATCCTTCACATTAGACCTTGGGATGTGAGAGCACTATAAGTCCAGGTTTACCATTGAGGAAATATACTTTGCTGCATTGCACAGTTCAATTTAGATTAGGAGAGGGAAAATAGTATTTGAGAAGAAGGAAGGGAGGACTCTCATATTAAAAGTTACCAATCTAAATGACAATATTGTGGAGATACAGATGGACAGTTTTAAAATATGTTCATGTAGACCACAAACAAGGTTCCCATATGTTCTGCCTACCTGAGCATTGCTCCAATTTCAGCTCTGATTTGCACAGCGGGGTGCCACAGTTAGACTTGAAAGACCAGGTTTGGACTCCTAAATAAGCGGCATGATTTTCAGAAAAGTGCTCAGCCATTCCCACTGATTGCACTGCGAAGTAAGTGCTCAGCACTTTTTGAAAAACAGGCCATTACTTCCAGAGTCCTGCATCATGATTCACATGGGAAGACTGTGGGGATCTGCCTAGGCTTCCATGTAGATCTTAAAACAAGACTGGGCCTTTATTTAGGTGTCTATAGATTTAGGAGCTGAACCTCAGTCACCCATTTTTGAAAACCTCATCCTGTGGGTTTATTCAGCTTTTGAAAAAATGAGACAGATAAGCTGCATTGTGCTATTTTATATTGATATATATCAATCAGAAGATGAAACTGTATGACATCAGTATTTTCCTGTCCCGTTGCCCCCAAGATTTCTTGTGGAAATTATTTTCCAACACTGTTTCTCTTCTGCAGAGAGTTGTTTTCCCTTTGTATTCCTGATGGTTTTTATAGTCTTCTTTCTGAAAAAACCCCAAAACACAGTATTTTGACCTTTCAAAAATGTATCTGTAAGGAAAAGCTTATTTTCGCAGAATAAAATCTGAGTGTCATGTGCAAAATGTCAGTTGTTATCCTATTCCTTTAAAGCAAAAACAACAATAGCTCTAAAAGTACTGCTATCAGGGTGCAATATATCTTTTCTGACTTTCTATTTTCACAATGGCTAAAGCACCACTATAGTTAAGGTTTCGCCAGTATCTCTATGCTAAGTTCCTGTTTGCAACTTTTAGGCCTGACCCTATAAACTCCCATTCACATAAGTAGTCCCGTCACCTGAGACAGGACTATTTGCCAGAATAAAGGTTTGCAAGAGAATAGTTAAGGGCAGGGATTGGGCCCTTATTTTGGGTAATACCTTTCAGATAAACTGCCTTGAGGATCAAGGGATACGACACTAAATAATGCACTTGGAAATTTAAATTAAAAGACAATAGCTAAGGTAGAAGAAATTAATTGTAATAGCCAAAGGAGAAGTGACAGGGCAGGTCTAGGATGCAAAAAGGCAGGGAAATTGTTATATTTGGGCAGCTGAGGATTCCCCCGGCCAGGGGGAGTCCCTGCGAGGTGTAGGACTGGTACAGCTTAGAATAGGCTATTAAAGGGTGGTGTGGCTGCTACCCACGCACCCTTCCAGAACCATTCAGGGTACTTGGTGTTGTCAGTTGGTGTGCGTGTGTGTTCTCTCCATATCCTGTACCAGCCCTGCAGGTAGCTGGCTTAGCAGACCTCGACAGTAATATCCAGAAAGACCACGGACTTGGTTTGGTGTTGAAGGTGCTCAGCCAGGTTTATTGGTGATGAAGCATGGTACCAGCACCCCATAGATTCTACAGGCACACTAACACATGTATGCCTGTGACAATGGACCAACTCAGTCAGCAGCAGGACTTTCTGATGCCCCCTCAGCTGGACAAAGGTGGTCCTCTTATGATCTCTTTTATACATTGATAAAAACAAGTTACATATTACACTCCTGACACCAACCCCACACCTTGTATGTGCTGATTCAAACAAAACATCCCCATTCATTTTTCTGTCCTCTCATCCTTGTTTTACTCAGGGTTGATGTGTTCCTGCACCATCTCCCAGGCATATGTTTACATGAATATCCTGTACCTAGTACTTAGTAGTGCCTGTGCTTTGTCAACCTCTGCTGAGCCTTTACCAAGTTCATGTACTGGACAGTTAACTTGTAAGCACATGTCAACTTTATGACAGGGCCTGACTTTGGATCATAGCATAGCCTGGCTTTGCTGACTGTGGTTCAGGTCTCAGGTTTCGCACCAGGTTCTGTGCTCCAGACTCTCTCTTTCTACTACACTTGGATCCTCCTCAACCTCTCCCCACAATGTGTGTGGATTAAAAATGACAACGTAATCCATTCCAGCATCCCCAGTAGCAGAAGCTACCATTACTCTATTTCAATTCAGAAAGCAAGTCAGTGCTGCCTTCCAACCCCCCAGAGCTACCACATGAAAATATAGGTCTAAATGACCAAGTGCATCCAAAACAATGTATGAGCAGGAAGGCACTCATCAGAGCCAAAGGCGGAATTGCAGATTCTCCAGCAAGGATGTTGAATTTGGAGTCTTCTGATGTGTCACTGCATCTGGAAGCAGACAAGCTCAGCCATGAGTGAGGACAATGAATAGCAGCAGAAGTGCACTGATGAGGAGATGCCAGGAGAAGTGCTAGTTGAAGAACCTATTCCATCCTCATATATTGGATGATGTTATGGGGAGGAAACTTGGAAGTGGAGAAGAGGGTCTGTACTACCAGAATGCACCATGACACTGTGATGAATTGGGGCTATATCTGTACAGCTTATGACTTCTGATAGATATCATGAAGTTGTATTACAAAAAACTGCTGTATTATGAATGCTATATATATGTGGGTCCACCATGGATGTCAGACCCTGTAGCATGTACACCCCTGACAGATATGAAGGAAAATACTTATGCTTAACGATGATATTTACACACACAAAGGTTATGCAAAATAACTTTGCTACAGCCTTAGAAAACCAATTTAGCTGATTCCGCTAGAGGAATGGAGAAGGTAGGAGCAGTGAAAATTTACCAGGATGATAACAAACGAGGCCCGGTGACTGAAGAGTTGAAAATAAAGAAATACAAAGGAATAGGGGCCAGACAGGAAAAGAAAACATGGGGAAGAAGAGAGCAAGGTCACAGAAGCCAGTTGACATGATCCAGGAGAGAAAGATCACCTAGCATGACCTAGCATGCAACAGCCTCATGGGAAAGGGGGCCTTATCTGCTTTCCTGAGCCAGATGGTCCCAAAGACATCGGACAACCCGAGGGTTTCAGACCTCAACCCAAAGAATGTCCTGGAGTGGTGAGGAAACAAAGGTGAGGACATGCATTTATTTTATTGTTCTGTATAATCTGTACTCTTCTCTGCTTTACTTGATTAAGCACAGTACAATCTCAGAGTTACGAACACCTGGGGAATGGAGGTTGTTCGTAACTGAAATGTTCAGAACTCGGAACAAAATGGTATGTTTGTTCTTTCAAAAGTTTCCAATTAAACATTGACATAATTATTTGAAACTTTACCATGCAGAAGAAAAGTGCTTCTTTCCCTTTGTTTTTTCAGTAGTTTACTTTTAACACAGTACTGTATTGGCTGCTTTTTTTTTTTTTGGTCTCTGCTGATGCCTGATTGCATACTCCCAGTTCCAAATGAGGTGTGTGGTTGACCAGTCAGTTTGTAACTCTGATGTTCGTTACTTTGAGGTTCTACTGTACAAAAGAGCATAAAGTTGTTAGACTGTACACAAACGTATTTGTGTTGACTGCTTCACAACTACTACATACCTGTGAGAAAGTTAAATTGCAAACTGGAAGCTTTACACCTTTGGGGTGGAGTTCTGGGAATGGGTGTGTTTAAGTAACTGGGGTATCTTGGGGGTCAGTGCTTGTCCTGGGGCCTAGGGAAGGTGAGCTGAGAAGCTCCATTTCTGAGAAGGGGGTTACCGGCTGAGAGTCAATGACCAGGAAATGTGCTGGAAAGACCAAGGGAGGACCCAGTGGTGTAGCCTGATGAGGTTCTGGAGACTTGCATTCCCCTCACAGAAGTTATAGTTGGAGGTCTGGAGGGGGCGCTCCCTAGGAGCTGTGACATACAGATTTCACTTCCATAAAGACACACTGCATGCAATCACTGTTGCACAAGATGAAGGAAGTGATAGATGAGTGGGTGACCAATTCCCTGCTAATCCCTAGTTCATTGCCTCAGACAATCGGGTGTGTCCTGTTTTTACACACAGACGACAAATTAGAAGAATTTCATAAAAAGAAAATGAAAATAGATCCCTACCGCGTCAGCTTAAGATTTCACAGCAGCATGTCGTTTTGAGTGAAACTGAATTTTCACTTCCTTCACTGACAAAAATTCTCAATTTCCCCCAAATGCACAGTACAATAAAATTTAGACAGGCAGAAAAGTCACCCAAAATTGAATGACATGTTTAAAAATTGTTCATTTAAAGCTGTTTTTTGTTGTTGTTTTTTTTCGTTTTTGTATTTTGCCACAGCTGTGGTTACTATTGATGTATAAATATATGGATATATTGGTACAGTAAATATTATTAAGTATAAGAAAATCATTCTTATTTTTACTGCAAGTAAACTAATATGAACTGAAACTTCGCAGTTACACTGTCTCTGTTTTATGCAGGTCATTAAAAAGAGTTTACGCAAGAGGTTTGTTATATTAAAGAGTACTGAAATAACTTATATCAATAAACTATTTAAACTCCTACATTCAACATTTCTGCTATTACTGTTGGGGAGTATAAATTAAAAAAATAACATAAAAAGTCAGATATTTGAAGCATTCTCCTTAATTTCTTGTTGGCTAGAACATCTGTCTCTTTCTACAAACTGAGTTATGTACTTGTGTGCACAGCACATCATATAAATGTGAATCAGAATAAGAACAACACTTGGAAACTTTAAACATAACTTTGTCACATACTGTCTGATTACAGAAACTTCTTTGTTGTTCTCAGCTCAGTGAGCAAGAATTTATTGGCAAGGCACCAGATCACTAGCTATTTCATTTGTTTAGTGATATTTATAATTTTAATTATTTACATGGACTATATTTCAACTGCCAGAGGTATTTAGACTTCTAAATGGGGCCCAGAAGGATCATTTTGATAACAGTTAGATAATTAGCTGAAGAAAGGCCTTTTCTCCCCTTAATTGGCTGCAGGCACAGAGTGTGATAAAGTCCCTTTGCAAGCTTGTCACTCAATTAGGTACAAGTGATGTCATAATATTGCACAAATTAGCAGAAAAAATACTGTACAACAGTTTTCTTTATCTTTTCTTTAATTACAGAGTGATAAATAGCATATGATTAAAATACTTTACCTAGGAATAAAATCAAAGGCAGTGAAAAAATTACAACTGCTCAAGAAGCCACAGCCCACCTACTAAATAGACCTGGTTGGAAAGAGCAATATTTCTAGTAGTCCAAATCCTTATTGCATTCTAGATCCATTTAGAGATACCTCTTCTAAAATTCTCACTGAGATTGACTAGGTGTCTCAAAGATGACCTCTCCCACAGCAATTCACCTCAGCAAATAGAACACTACAGCTGATAGATCCCATGGTGAAACTTATGGATGTTCCAGGCTTTCTTGACAGAAGGCTATAGGGAGAGTATCCATCACCAGAGATCAGCCTCAGCCTTAGTATTGCTGTATTCAGAACATGCTTCAAGACCCATCTCTTTATGCAGTTTTCTTCTATAAAGGAGTGAAGTAAGGTTCCAACATCTTCCTGATTAAAAATAAAGACTAAAATAAGTAAGACCTGAACTCACTACTTTCCTCCAACGTATAGATTCTTTGTGATTTTTTGTTTTGTAACTTAATATGTTGTTTTTACAGTTGGTGTAATCACAATTATAGTGCTGTGACACTGCCAATTACCTACATGACTATCGTATCTTTGTTACCTTGTGCTCTTCCATCTCTTTATTGTATCCACTTGTTCTCTCATTTTATACTTACACAGATTGTAAACTCTTTTTAGGGTAGGGACCATATTTTTGTTGTGTGTTTGCACAAGAGGGCTCTTATCCCCAGTTGGGGCTTTATGGCATTGTTGCAGTACAAATAAATAATAATAATTTAACAATAATAAAAAAATAAATAATTACAGAGATTGGAACATTATAAATGCTGATTAGATAGACTAATTAGATGGAACCTTTTGAGTTAGTAGGGAAGAACAGCCAACAGCCATTGTTTCTCTTTGAGGATATTTAAAAACTCATATGAAAAGAAACATTACGAGATGGACAGGAAAAAGCAGCCTAGGTTTGCCTTTATTCCAGAGTTCTCTGGGTAGGAATTGAAAGAACATATCTATAGTAGCACTTTCATTTGTGGGGAAAAATAATTATATCATACTTAAAGCTGGTTGAATGCATCATTCCTCAACAGAGATTGGCTAAGAGAAAGTAAATAATTTAATGGAAGTATGAGCCAGATCCTTTTGTGCTAAATTAATGGTAGTTATTTTCTTTTCAAAGTCAGCTTCTTCGACTCAGCACAAGATGTTCCCGCTGTAACAGAGGGTCAAGGTACGATGGTAAAATCAGTGAGATGTCACTGATAGATGCAGGGCCAGAGCTCTTGGGGAATTAAAGGGATTATTTAATTCTTTGTCACCCCAGGACATGGTGATACTTTTTTATATGATCCATTTGATATGGAAGGAGTATCAAGGAATGTCTGGAGGTTTATTCAGCTAAATGGATCGTCCCAGTAGTCCTAACATTCTCATGCAATGAAAG
The DNA here is from genome assembly GCA_007922155.1 of Mesoclemmys tuberculata. Lineage (NCBI taxonomy): Eukaryota > Metazoa > Chordata > Testudines > Chelidae > Mesoclemmys > Mesoclemmys tuberculata. The sequence goes on from ML675604.1 coordinate 84,593,857, forward strand.
GAGATTTGGTGCTATTTTTTCAGAATGTATCATTCAAACAACATTATTTTTCAGTTTTTCATGCTGTCCTCTTTTCAAGAGTGATTGGCTGTAGTCTTTTCAAATTCAACATCAAAATCTTCTGTTGGATTTATTTCCCACTTGTTCTTGTAGAATAAGAATTTGGTTGATCTTGTGGAAGAATGAAAAAAAGAAAAGCACTTTCAGTCACAGACTCATGAATAATGCTCTGGGTTTGAACAACAATAATTTATTCTCCTCTTTGACCATCTGAGTCTAATCCTCAGGAGATCCTGGAGCATTTCCTGTATGTTAGTGGGCATTTTAACATAGCATAATACTGTAGTATCATTGGACAAGTTCCAGAGGACTGAAAGAGAGGTAATATTGTGCCAATATTTAAATGAGATGACCTGGGTAATTATAGGTCTGTCAGCCTGACACTGATCTTTGGAAAATAATTGAATGTCTGATATGGGACTCAATAAATAAATAAATAAAATAGGGTAATATAATTAATGCCAATCAATGTGGATTTATGGAAAATAAATCCTGTCAAACTAACTTGATATTTTTTAAAGAGATTACAAGTTTGATTGATAAAGGTAATTAGCATTGATGTAATATATTTAGACTTCTGTAAGGCAGTTGAATTGGTATCACAAGACATTTTCATTAAAAGCTGTAATGATACAAACAACACAGCACACATTAAATGGAAAAAAAGTTGGGTGACAGTTCTCAAAATATAAATGTGGAATTGTCATTGAGCTCGTCTTTTTCTAGTGGGGTCCCATAGGGATTGGTTCTTGACTCTGAGGTAATTAACATTTTGGCCTAGAAGAAAACATAACAATCACTGACAAAATTTGCAGAGGGCACAAAGATTGGGGGAGTGGGAAATAATGAAGAGGACAGGTCACTGATACAGAGATATCTGAATCACTTTGTAAGCTGAGCACAAATAAACAGTATGTGTTTCAATAGAAACACATGGAAAGCCATGAATCTAGGAACAGTAAATGCAGGCCAGACTTACATGATGGGTGGACTCCATACGAGGAAGCAGGGATTGCAAAAACCACTTTGGTTTGTGATGGATAATGAGCTGAACAGGAGCTTTCATTGCAAAGGTCTGACCAAAAGGGTTAATAAAATCCTTGTATACGTAAACAGGGGAATGTCAAGTAGGAATAGAGAGGTTATATTAATCTGTATATGGGTCTGGTGTGACCACTGCTGGAATACCGTGTTCAGTTCTGGAACCCATAATTATAAATTGATGTTGATAAATTACAGAAAGTTCAATGACAAGCCACAAGACCAATTAAGGGTTTAGTAAACATGCCTTATAGTAATAGACACAAGAAGCTCAATTTATTCATCTTCACATAGAGAAATAATGGGGTGACTTTATCACAGTTTATAAGTACCTATGTGGAGAACAAAAATTTATTAAACTCTTCAATCTAGCAGACAAAGCTATGGAAAGATCCAATGGCTGGAAGTCAAAGTTAAACAAAGTCAAACTGGAAATAAGGTGCAAATTTTTAATATTGAGGGTAGTAAACCGTTGGAACAACCTACCGAGGCTTGTGGTGGATTCTCCCATCAATGACAAATTTTAAATCAAGTTTGAATTTTTTTCTAAAAAGATATGATCCAGTTTATTAACTAACCGGGGAATGAGGAGGAACTGAAATCCTAGATCAGTCTGATCACTTTCCAACCACACAATGACATCTTTCTTATCACAGAAAAAATGATTTTCATATTGCCAGATTCACTTTCAAGAGATGCACTTGTTACATGAGATGAGGCATTGTCTAACGGGAGCAAAACTTTCCCTTCATTGTCTGTCTTCGTTTGGTGTTTCTTTACAGATGGGATGAACACAGAAGAGAATCACTGTTTGAAAACCTCAGAAGCTAATCATGTATTTTGTTTGTTCATGTAGGTAACAGATAAAGCATTCATGTTATGTGTTTAAAGCAGTGTGGCTTCTTAGATTTTCCTATGACGAGAATTGTCAGCCTACAACTCCCAGTTATGTTAATTCATTGCTGTGATATGCTATTCGATAACTGTAATGAGAGGATAAAAACACAAAAGTCAACGGCTTAAACAGCAACTAGAAAACTCCCTGACCAAGAAATTCTGACCTTTATTAAGCGCTCCACTGCAACACATCCTATTCCTCTCTGGTAACTGTGGAGGACCAGGAACTCTGTAACCCTTCTACATCTCCCTGTCTTTATATTAAATGATTAAAACTTATATAACAAAACAATGTATGTACACACAATAATTCAAAATAGCCTTAAAACTCCTTAAAATTGATGATACAATTTTCACCTTATCAATTCCATGTACATAGTCTTAGCAGTATTCTGAAGATCAAACCTTTGAGGAGGTCTGATCAGCCTCCCAGACCATGTTCTCACTTCTGTTGAGTATGCATGTGGAGTGCCCATGAAAGCGGTTTACTTCCTGACAGAGTACCCATGTGTCCCAGAACCTCTCTTTGTTGTGTTGGGAAATACAGAAGATTAACCTGATTTCTCCAGATAAATCCTTTTGGATTTACCTTTAGGTAGAATCTGGGTGTGTCTGCTGAGTTCCAAAGAGTTCCTAATGTCTGGGAGCTTCTGAGCCACACTTTGTTCCCTGATCTCAGGTCAGGTATTGCTTTTGTTCTGTGCCAAGCACTGAAGTTCTTTTGCTGCTGATTTTTTATTTCAGCATCCTATTTTCAAAGTTCCTTCAGGTTGGGTCACTTCAGCTTAAGATGTATCGGTGCCAAAAGTAAACATGGCTTTAGTCTTCTTCCCTTCAGAAATTCTGCGGTAGATCTCATGGGATTGAGTATAATACTTTTTTGAAATTGCAATGAACTGCTGCCCCAGTATCAATTTTAAATTCAAGGTTTCGACTGTTTATATTCCTGGCTGTGTGTGCATGTTCCATTGTCGATATAGTCCCTAGAAATATAGACTCAATGCCAAGTGATGATAACACTCCCTCTTGTATTCCACTGCTCTTGATGACCTGCATGCTATCGCAGAATGTCCCATTTTGTGGCAACTCCTACATTCTGCATCTTTTGCTGAATGCTGTTGCCAGCTGTGCACTGGTTTCTTGCCACAGCTTTTGGAACATTCCCTCTTATTAGGGTTCTTTGGTCTCCCACTTTCTAGCTGTGCACTGTTCTTATTCTTTAAGTTTGATCTGAGTGCTCCTTTCACATTAGTGTCTTTTATCTTTACTTTGTCAATATTGCCTGATGTAGCTTCCCCTTAGCTGCTAGCATGTAAATCACAGTGCTGTTTCTTCATGGTTTATTGCATTCTCATTTTTGCCAGAGCTTTTGCTAATGTGAGTTTTGGGTGTAAGTGAAGCTGTGCTGACAAATCTGTGTCTGTTATACCAACAACTATCCAGTCTCTTATTAGTTCTTCTTTTAATAGTCCATATTTGCAATGTTCAGCAAGACTATGTACTACAGTGATAAAAGCGCTGCTGTTTCCCTATATTCCTGGCACTGTCTATTATATTTGCCCTTTTCACATAAAATATCCTGACTGCCTGTGCTATGGGCATCAAAAACCTCCTTTTCTCTGGTGTAGTCTGTCTTTTCCTTATCAGGGAGGGGTTGGGCATATAGGATATCAGCAGCAATCTCTCCAATGTTAAATACAAGAGCATTTACCTGGTATTCATATGCTTTGTCTTTTAATCTAGAAGCTATCCAGGATACTCAGATTCTGGATCCAGCAGATCAGCTGCCTCAGTTGTCAAAATAAAATTTCTCTAACAGAGCCTTTGCTGTCTGGGCTCCATTTGTGCCCTGAGACAGGGCTGTGCCTCCATCCTGCTGCTGCTTTCTCAGGTTTCCTCCCTGTTTTTCCACTTTCACCTCTCTGGAAATCTGGGGCTCTCTTTTTATCCCCTTACTCCTTTAGAGAGAAGGATTCACTCAGTGAGGACATAAACACAAGGAGCCACACCTTAAGCACCAAGTAGAGACCTCCCTGACCAGGAAGCTCCTAGTTTTATTAAGCTCTCTGCTGCAACACATCCTGGACTCTATAACTGGTCCACATTAACTCTGATGAGAAACGAGTGTTTTGCTTGGCAAGGCTTTCCAATTCAGACCAGTTTCATCTCTGTTATATTGTGTACAATCTGCAAATTTCTCCTTGATGGAATAAGCCATTCAAGCAACCTCATCATAAAATTGCACCGATAAATTTGTTCAGCTCAGTCTTAAAACTAATTAATTGTTTGCCCCCACATCACCTACTAGAAGGCAGTTCCAGAACCTCACCTCTCTGATGGTTAGAAACCTTCTAATTTCGAACCTGAATTTTTCATGGACAGTTTATGTCCATTTGTTTGTGTGACCACATTGTCCTTTAGTTTAAATAGCTCTTTATCCTCTCTGCTTTTTATCCTCCATTCATTTATAAAGAGCAATCATATCCTATCTCAGCCTTCATTTTGTTAGGCTAAGTTTGCTAAGCTCCTCCAGTCTCCTCTTGTAAGATAGGCCCTACTTTCCTCTTATCGCCCTAGTAACTCTTCTTTGCATCTGTTCCATTCTGAATTTATCTTTTTTGAACATGGGTGATCAGAGTTGTACACTGTAATCTAGATGAGGTCTTTCCCCTGCCTAATACAATGACATTATTCTCTACCTGTATTGGAAATGCCTCAGCTGATGCATCCTGAGAGGGCATTTGCCTTTTTTGCACCTGCATCCCATTTGTAGCCCACAGACATTCTGTAATAAACCAGGACACCGGGTTTCTTGCCTCTTCTGTAATTTCCAACTTATAGCAGAAATTCTTATTACTAGACCCTAAGAGCATTATCTGGCAGTTTCTACAATTGAATTTCATCCCATTTCTGCTATCCCTGTCTTTAAGGTCATTCAGATCACCCTGTATTAGTGATCAACCTTGCTAGTACAATATCTCTTTTGCGCTAAGCGATCTCCAGGTATTGTTAGAAAGTTTTATTCAGGTGTTAGGCCATCTTCATGCTAAATAGTGTGTGGCATGCTAGCTAACAAAATATTTCTATCACTGCTCCTAGATCATTAGCTATTTCCAGCAGAGATCTTCAGTTCCAATGTAAGCAATTATCTTATTTAACATGTGGAGGACAGGATGTGAGTTTGAAAAATATTATTAATTTAATATTTGTATTATAGTAGCACCTAAAGGCCCCAATCAGGAACTCTGCACACAGCTAATGAAAAGAAAGAACATGCCTTAAAAAGTTTACAGTCTACGCTAATGAAAACTACAGACTGTTTCTTCCACAGTCAGATGTACATCTGATGGATAATTTGGTTATGTACTAGATATGGGCTTGACTCTAAACCTGCAAACATGAGGGAGGATCCAAATTTTGCAGCTGGACTCCTATTCTTATAGATGACTATAAGACCAACCACCCCTGCACACTGTTGTGAAGGAGGAGATGAGGGCTATTTAAAATGGAACTTGTATTCAGGTCAGAATTCCTTAGCCCAAAACCCTCTACATTTTATCAGTAAGTCAAATCTTCAGGTAAATGGGTTCCAGCCTCACAGGGTGCTTTCTCCCATGGGAGATTTCCTTCCATTTGAGTTTCTGCTGCATTTTGATGTATTTTGATTTATTCATATATATATTAGTTCTAGTTAAAGGATGGACACCCAGCTTCTGTCCCCTGTTACTCAGTGTGGGCATAAAAAAGTTAAATAGGCTGCAGATCCAATCCAACCAAAGACAACCAGTCCAATCCAACCTGAAAAACAGCCCAAGGTGCTTGTGGCTCTCTGCCCTGCTAATGAAACCTCTTTATTCCCAGCCCCCCCATCATGAAGTCCAGTTCTCTCTGGTGGTGGATGCCTCCTTAGATCTAAACTCTTGAGTTAATAGGCCTGCTTCCAGCTAAGAGACTGGGTTTGAGGATCCATATATCATGCCTTAATCCACAACTATTTACTCAACTTGAGGTATAATTTGTTCTGTTTCCTTGTTCATCTCTCAGACATTGGCTTTACAAACAATTACCTTTCACCCTTTGCTTTTCATCATAGTGCCCAGGTACTACGGAGATGAGCATTATAGATCAATATTCAATTTCTCTTTCTTATTGCAACACATAGTGAAAGGCAGCGGGGAGGCAGGGGGTGAGGGGCTGTTCAGTTTAGAAAAAAATTCCTTTAATCTTCTGCATGTCTGTGTCTGAAAAGCTGTCCTACTAATTTTAGCCAAATGGCATGGAACAAAAATCACTAGTGCTGTAAAAATGGTGTACAGCAAAATTCAGTAGTTTTTGCCCAGGATTATTAGTCACCCTTGAACACTTAATTACATATCTTTGGATAATAAGAGTAATCTATGGTCTCAACTCAACAGCTCTCAATATTTTAACATGAAGGAGCACTGCACGGTTCTGTTCACAAATGAGTGCTATATCTGTAAATTGTTTAAGTCTGAACTGCTACGAGCATTATGGTAACAAAATACAAAATGCTATTTGGACATTGCAGCAATTTAGATTAGAATTCTTCTGATAATATTTCACACTTCCCATAGCCATCTATATGCTAATATTTCCAACAAATTATCAGATGTTACTTCTCCACAACCTTTTTTCAGTAAATGACCTGTCATATGCATAATGGCCTCTGTGTTTGGTGACAGTTTTTTATTTTATCTAGCAAAAATTGCAGGTCCATAAAGAAACTAATTATAGTTTCACAGTTGATAATATAGTTTCTAGTTTTATAACTAGTATAAGTAGACTGATTCAGTAGAAATATATCCCTAAACTCGGGGGACTTTTAGGGTTCTGGGCCATTTTTAGAAACACTCTAAAAATGTACTTTTCGCAATTTTGAGTTTAATGCAGTTTTGAGTTTAAGGCATCAGTTGTTCCTTGTTTATCTTCTCTGGGCCATCTCTAGGATTAACTTTGATCTTGCATTACAGAATTTCATCCAAGACAAATTTCTATTTCACACCACATAATGCTCATTAAGCCTGCACTGTCACAATAATTAAATAAACAGGTCACAGCTTCCAAAATGCAACCACGTATTACACTTTGGAAAATTCACATGGACTGTCCTACTATGCAAAGAGGTAACTGGAGGGCAATGGGCAAAAAATTACATAAAACCCCAGGTCACCAGAAATCAGGGCTCTGTGGTAGCCTTGATCATCAGCCCAGATTCTTGATCAGGGATTGAGTAGCCCTGGACTAATATTGTTTGCACAAGCCTGGATCCTCTGGCATCCTTTTAGACAGCTTGCCTCCCCCCAGGACCCAATCTGATTTTTGCTGTCTTTTAGAAGGAGGATGGGTGGTGGCCTTGCCTCTCTGTTGTGCACTTCTGGGGTACTGGGATATCAGACCATCTTTATTTAAGTGCCTAAATATGAATTTAGGAGCTTAACTTTAGAATCCCACATTTCAAAATATTGATGTATATGTACATATCACCACATGACGTGCCTGATCTCTTCAAATTAAAACCTCAGATGGTATATCATTTAGAGCAGGGATTATTATCACAGGGGCAATTATCTTGTCCCTAACACATTAGGACCTGATCCCGAATTCGGATAGAGTAGATACTGACCTTGTAAACACAATCAGGAATCATTCTGTTCCCTGGCTAAGGAATACATTTTAACCAGGCTAACTATTCCTCAGGACATTTTTGTGGGAACTTGGTACATCTTCCAGTCAGTGAACTTATGCCCTATTCCATGATTCTGTTCTGAGCAAAATTCTGACTTTGAGACTTATGCAGAAACACTGGCACTACCTTCTTATGTTGGAGGTTCAGTACAATTTGAGTTGCTTGACCACTGTCCGACAGGCCTAGAATAGCTTCAGTTGCTTGCTTGGCTATTCTGACCCCTGTAGCATGACATCTTCCAATTGGCAGAGATGAACAGGACTACTAAGTAACCTTATAGATGGCTCAGTGTCTGCATACCACGGCTCATAATACCATGGCACATAATAAGACAAAATAAAGACACTGTATGCTTGCAGCTGCACATAGCTAATGGTAATGGGAACAACAAGTTATCCTTAAACATCTGGAAATACACTTTTTCATTGTCAAGGGGCATATTTTTACACTGCCCCTCCTATCACCAGATGTTGTTTTGATGACCCCAATTATCATGGTGAGAATGGAATGTAGTTAAGGGTGGAAACCCAATGTAGGTAATTAGCATATATGATAATGAGAGAGATAAATTAGGTGAAGGTTGTTTATGGAAGGGTATAAGAAGTCACCACTTAGACAAAGGGGGGCACTCCATCAATACCTGTCTCTGCGGGAGGTGCTGCTGGTCGGACCAGAGGCCACTGACTCCCTGGCAGGGTCCCTGAAGAAAGCCGTTCCTGTATACAGCCTTCTGAGTGACTGCTTAGCTCTCCAGGCTCAGTGAGTATGATACAGTGTAGTTAAATTTAGGCTTTGTATCTAGCTAGTATAGTTATAGAAAACCTTGCACATTAAACCTTCTTGATCTGCAAATCGGGTGTACCATGTCTCACTATGTTCAGTATCAACACTTGGATGGTGAAACACAGTCCACAGATTGGCAAGTCAATTTCCTTTGTTGCTACAAGCTGTTCTGTGGTAGGGGAAACTAGAATTTCCATATGGTTAAGGTATGGAAACAATTAATTGTTCATTCTCATTCTTCAGTTCTGGTGATTTTTTCTCCTAAGATTGCAATGCATTGTCATATTCTAAAGCCATTCTGAACCAAGAACAGTAACAGACCCAACCTCTTCACAATGGTTTTAAATTTCCATTCCTTTCCTGAAATGATTACACTCTGAAACCTGACAATGATATCGTGTTCATGAAGTTTACCATGAGCTTTTTCATTCTAGATATTTTGTTTCTACTGTATTTAGTAGATCAGATTTGAGAAAAGTAGACCTCTTTCTGAATTGTTGCTTTCACCATCAGTTGAATGTTCAGCTACTAGTAATATAGTTCACCAGGTCAAAGTTCAGCAATATTTAGCTACCTGTACTATGGTTCATAACCCTAAACTGTCTATTTGAAGACAACTGGTTTGCTGAACATATGGTTTGTTACAAATTATTTGCCTACCTCTAATCTACAGATGCTATACTTTCCCTCAGAACTAGAAAATAGAATTTTATCTGACTTTCTGTTTTGCTTTTCTGTCTACACAGTTTTTTTCTCATTGACACTGGATGTGTCTAATTCATCTCCATCATTAATTCCCTATTGCATCACTTTACTAGAGGACTCTAGAGGACTTCCCAATTAACTGTAATAGAGAGAAAGGGTAGTTTAGTGATCAGGGCACCAGTGTGGCACTTTGGAGCCCTGAATTCAAATCTCTGTTGCATCAGAGATTTCGGTTGGTCTACACTGGCGGCAGCAGTCGATGGGAGATACACAAGCTACCTACCTCCCATTGACATACTTACGTTATGTACTGTGGCGTCTTCACAGCGCTGCATTTATGGGAGATGCCCTCCTGATGACTCTGCCTTCCACCTTTTGAGGAGGTAGACTAATTGAGTTGACCAGAGAGCACTTGCCGATCGACTAAGCAGCTCTACACAGCATCATTTCATCGATGCCTGCTGCCATATAGGCCCGGTCTACACTTCCCTTCCGGATTCAGCGGCAGTCAATGGGAGATACACAAGTGACATAAATCACCTGCGTATTTCCCGTCAACTTCTCTCAGTCTGCTCCACGTGCCGTCCACACTGCGCTGCGCCGAAGGGAACAGCATTCCCTTCAACGCAGTGCTATGCCACTTACCAGGGTGGTTTTCCTGCATCGATTGCTGGATCGACTGAGTTGGTCTACCCAGCCACCCTTTGTATGACCTTGGGAAGTCACTCTTTTTGTGTCTCAGTTCGCCATGTGTATAATTGGTAAAACAAGGATGTTGTGAGGATAAAAAATTCACTAAAGATTGTGACATGCTCAAATATTATGGTAATGGCTTGGGGAGGGGAGGAGATAGAAGTTCCAAAGAGAGATATCTACTGAAGATAATATTTTCAAAAGCTCTCAGCATTGGCCTAACTTTATTCCTATTGAAGTCAATAGGAATATTACCACTCAGTTTAATGGGAACAGAGTGATTAGTGCTTTTGAAAATCCTACCCTTAGAGTGTTAAAACTTAAAACGGTTGTATGCAGTACAATCTGTATGGTAACCCCTTCCCTTGTCCACTTGAACCATAGCTAATTAGTAGTGGAATGTGAATAAGCAGGACAGAAATCACAGCAGACATCTCCAGGTTTTTCTCCAGTTGAACATTAGTGAAGAAAACAAGACAGCTGACTAATGATACAAAGGTGACCACTTCTATGTAAGTTGATTTAGAAATGAATATTTAACACCACATATTAAAATGCAGTCATGCTTGATGCCAACATTTGACTAGATGAACAAAGGAACCAGGATATTTAAATGAGGAAAGAAAAAGAAACCTCATGATGAGAAGATAAGACAAAGGGAGTCTGAACATGAAGTGAAAGATCTGAAAGATAAAATATATGATAGCACAAGAAAACCAGAGGAAAAGAAATTACAGATGATGATGCAACAAGAGAGTGTAAAGGCTGAAGTGGTATATACATGACACTAATTAGAAAGTCTCTAGATAGACAGATACAGATAGCTGATCTCAATCAAACTGCCCCATAAGATCAGAGATCTGAAGGCACCCAGCCAAGTTTATTGTCATTGAACCATAGTGCTAATGCCCCGTCTCAATGGTTAGAGGTACACTAACACATGTATGCACATGACAATGGACCAGCTCAGTGAATGGTGGGACTTTCCATTCCCTCCTAGGCCAGACAAAGACATTCCCTCTGAGACCCTCTTTTATACACTGATACAAACAAGCTATGTATTACCCTCTGACATGGTTAGACACCACGCTTTATCTTGTACACATTGACTTGATCAAAATATCTCTATCCATCACATTGTCATCCTGACCTTATCTTTAGGAGGGGTTAGCATGTTTCTGTTATCTTTGGGGCATGTGTTTGTATGATACTTGGCATTAGGGTGTTTTGGTACCACCCTTCTGGAAAGTGTTTGCATAAGTGTCCTCAGCCTAGCACTTCTTAGGAATGTTTGTCTTTTTACAATACCAGTCCTGTTCTTGCCAGATTCTTTGAACTTGCAAGCAGGCATATTTTATAACAGGGCCTGGCTTCTGCTCACTTTGCTTTATATCAGCAGAGCTTGACTATTATTTTAGTTCAGGCCTCAGGCCTTGTACCAGGCCTCATGTCTCAGGCTCTCACTTTCTACTACAAGACTTATCAAGCTAATTGAATGGGTATATTATAGAACTAGTGTTCCTTAACTTTCATTCTTATTCTGTCTGGTTGATGTTCCAATTATGAGCTCCAGCTAGGTTCAGCAAAACAATGTCTGTGACCCTACTTAAATGACACAATAATTCAACGGTCTTTGGATTGTCCTGAAACTCTGCACTTATTTAGGGGGACATTAACATTCCAAATTATGAAATACAATCTCTCTTGGAAACAGAGTATAATATGAATGACTGCTAGAAGTGTATTCTATATTGTAGTATGGCTTAGAACATTGTCTGTATGTAATTTTAGTTTGTACTGATTTTGCTGTTGAAAACTAGGCAAATATCTAGATGAATTGATGTATTTCCTTGAAAACCTCTGCGTACTGCCAGGGGTACATGTACCGCTGGCTGAGAATCACTGGCTTAGAAGACTGACTGTCCAAAGCCACAGCCTGAGTGATCAGTTTAGTCTGGGTTGATGGTAAGAATCTGGGACACTATGGCACAATGATACTTGCCTTGGTAGGTTAGATATGAGCCTGGGAAATCTGAAGCTCAATTTCCCAGAAATTTTCCTTTCGTAGAAAGGATGACCAAATTTCTAAATACTAATCCTCTTTTTCATGCTTTGTTTGTGTATTTATTTGGTATGACAGCTTGTCCATTTCCAGGACATTCCTATTTGCCTGAACCATAATTCCATAAAGGGATGGGCCACACATTTCCAATAACATGCAAGACAGAGTCTAGCTGCTAGCAATTTCTGGAAAAAAATAGGTTTTATAAGCACAATAAAATAACCCACTATATGTGGTGTCTGATAATAACTTGTAATGTAGTTCACTAATATCATGATACCTCCAAGCTCAGATCTAGCCTACCAATGCAAGTATCATTGTGCAATATAGTCAACATTGTTATCATTGTGCTATATTTAATTTAAGAAATTAAAACATACTGATATTATCATTATAATTTCTCTTTATTCTCATTCCTTGGAATTTACATCAAGACAATTTTAAGATTAATTTCACTCTATTGATGTCAGGAGAGTTACTCCACTGAGGCCTAAATTTATCACACATGTTGTGATAGGCTTTTCCTGGGTTTCTTTGATGCCTGAAGCTATTGTGGATATCCAGAACATTCTGTTGGGTGGCAAATGAGATCCACTCTACTTTAGGCTCATATAGTTTCATGTACCCTTTATTTTGTACATTTTAAAGAAAATGCTAATGCCACCTGTGAATTACATATACATGCAAAAATATATAAAGCAAGAAAAGCAATTGGTCAAGTTACTTCTCCTGGGGATAGGGTGACCTTTTTTCAAATAATTGTTCTCTATGTTCTTCTCTTGTGTCTTCGCCACTTTCCTATGGTCAGTCACCTATCTTTGATATCCTGTTCTGTAACTTTATGCAGGCTGAGAACTCAGTTACCTCATGTGTGTAACTATCCATTCTAAACCCCTGACTAGACAGTTTTATGCATAAATCACAGTAACAAACCTAAACTAATATATTTTTGATTACCCTACTAAAAGTTAGTTTTATTTATCTACTTTTTATCATCCATTCTCTGCTGTTAATCCCAGTTGGTTTTTTCTTACTGATTTGTTTTGGCTTTGGGTTTTTGCTTGTTAGCTTGTCTTGGGGAACACCTGAGGTTAACAATTCCCTCATGACATTCTGTTTCACCTGGCTATTTATGCAGACCAAGGTTTTACAAAGATACACAAGCAGGCTTCATAGTTTATGTAACCATGAAGTTTTTTCAGCTAAACTCTGTATTGCTACCTCATCAGAGACATATACAAAAGCAAAACTCCTTTATAATTTGCTATAATATTCATTTCTCTAACATGGTTTAATATATATACAATTTGACTAACACGATTCATTACATGGTTCACCAACCATCACAAACTCATAAAAACCTGATCTTCCAGTCCTGAGCAAGCAAAACTCCCATTAAAGTCAATTGGCATTTGGCCTGCATAGGGCCGAAGATCAGATACACAGCTATAAAAAGTCTGCAGATTCTGTTCATGCATACACCAAGATCATAAGAGAGTTGTTCCTTTTGTTTAAATTCCATTCTGATTGTCACAGTTTAGTTGCTGTATTAAATATTCATGTTTAAGATAACTTAAATCTGGTCTTTTCACATATTACACTTGCAAAAGACACAACTCAAAGCATTGTGCTTAAATGTATACACGTGCTTAATATCATCCCTGTTTAAAGTACTTAAGTCATTTGGTAAACCAATCCCAAAGAATGCTTTGAGATCCTCAGAAGGTGCTACAGAAAAGGAATGTATATTCACATATGCATCCCCTATAATGAAATACATTGACACGTATTTCCCTCCCTCCCCATAGTCTGGGAGGAAATTATTTTATAGTTAGTTTCTGAATATAAACCCTTTATTTTTTTTCTTCATGGGACTTTCATTATTTGTGTTTATTCATGAGAGACAGAGTGAGTTAAAAGTGTATAACATAAAGTCAATCTTTAGGAAAAGTATATTCTCAGATTACATTTTTCTTTACATTTCATTTATCAGACATGCAGTTTGTCCGGCAGGTGTCCCTTGATTGTGCGCAACATATCTAAAGCAAAACAAAAAAACTAAAGCACACTGCTAAGAACATCCATTAAAAAAACTGCAGGATTATTATGATAAAGAACTCTGTGAAAACTATAAATACAATCAAATTGCCACAGAAATTTGGATTCTGTCCTACTCTACATTAGCCGCAGACCCAATGAACAATATCATAAACACAGAATTTTGAGGAAAATTTCAAATAAATAAGAAGACCTTTGAAAAATCTGCCATCAGGCTTCCAAAGCCTTTCAAGCAGCAGATTAATATTTATTTTTATGATAAGGAAATAAAGAAAAGACATTTCTGTTAAGATGAATTCTTGCTGAAAAGCTTGACTGAAGAACTAGTTCCACTTGGAGAGAAATCACAGCTCAGAAATTATAACTAGCTAGGTTATAAAAGAAATCATAACATTCAAAGTAGACACAACTGTCTCCTATAGATGCCAGTAATTAAATTTCTTTTATCTGGTGGAAAAAGCCCTGCCAGCTTCCTATAATGAACTCAACATCACCTCAAGGCTTTTTAATCTTAGAATTTCTACTGCCGTGCATCAAAGCTGAAATTATAGATCTCATATATTTTATGATAGAAGAGAACACTATGCATACATGATAGGACTTCAGTGATCCAATCTGTGGAGCATCCCAAAAAAAAACATTCTTGAAAGAGAATTTATATTGTGTATTAACTATTGTGAACTGAAATTGCAGCAAAAATAAGACATATGACAATTCCATAGCAAAAATAGGACATGCAAAAATTCTTAATGGACACATAACAAAAAAGGTACTGCAGATGCAATTGCATTAGATTTTGGAAAAAAATTTAACTAGAGAAATGTTCTAGTTTATGATAATCTTGCAGCCTTTTTGTTGATTTGTCAAACTGTTTTGTGAATAACAATGAATATTTTCTTTGCATAATGGCAACAGTTTGTTAAACACTAGCACAGTAGAAGTGTCAGTTAAGAAATTGACTAAGAGTTTGATACGCTTTAAGTAACCTTTATACTGTTGGAGCAATGTAAAGTGGGTTTAGGTCTAAATATGAAAATTAATCCAGGTTATTGTAGGATGTGATTTTAAAGCATTTTAACTGTTTCTGATTAATTCCACATATGGACAGTCTCATTCCTGAATAGGAATGCCTTATTTGGAATTTGATTAATCCACTTCCAAAATGGAATTAATCAATCATCAATAGGTATTCCAGGATAACTATTCTTAGTGTATTTAGAATCAGTTCTCCAGTGCCTTTCTTGTTATTGGGAAATACTGATTCTGTAGTACAATATATTGCCTCTAGTTTATTACAGTTATGTGGGTTTTAGCTTGTAGCTAAATAGTTGGTTACCAGACACATTTTTTTTGCATTAAATATCACTGTATCTGCTCAGTGTTCTGTCCCCTGCATGATAATATTCTGTTTATGTTGATGATTGAGTGCCAGAGTATATTGTAAGAGTTTCCCAAAAGTAGCTGGAAGAAACCACACCACAGCTAAATAGTTCAAGAAAGATGAGCCATTGAACGGAAGATGAAGAATTCCTGTATGTGTAGCATCCAAAGTTTCAGATCATTGCTTCATTGAGCTGCATGAAATCACTCTCAAAGAGGTAGTACAGAGAAGTTCAGAGGCCCCTACAGTACGTATGTCAAAAAGGGTACTTCATCACTGTGAAAAGCTAACACCTGACAGCTTTTAAACCATATCAGTAGCTTAAGTTTGTGCATGCAGTAGGTATTATACAATGTATAATTTTAATTGTGTGGATGCAGTTTGTGTTGAAAGCAGTTTGATTAAAAAGGATGAAGATTTGGAATTTAGACTCATGATCAAGCTTCCATCTAAAGAAAAAAAATATATGGTTCTGAAATGAAGAAAAATGACCAGTGGCAAATTAAAAAAATGTGTATTGATGTCATACACAACATGAGACTTAACCACCTGACCCAGATTATATCCTGGCCCACCACCCATAAGTAACTAAAGCAAAGCTATTCTAATTTCTGCATCATGTATTCTTGAGAGTTGCATTACATCCCCTGTGAAAACATTTGTCATATGATTACAGTTGCTGTTGACATACCTCAAGATGTACCTTGCACAGATCTCGCTCCCACACTACAGCATGGCTATTTTAAACATTGGCAGCAGCAACATCTTGCAATACATATTCATCTTCCTTTCCTCTGCTGATGCTACTTTACAAAAATAGCAGATTGTTGCCATCTTTTTAATTGAAGTGGATAAACATTGCACCCAAAGAGAATCATTGCCTTTCAAAATATTTGGAAACTGTATGTGGTGTGACATGATCAGACTTGATGGCTAATGGAGAGTGCTACCATCTGAATTCCGGGAAGTGGGTGGGTTCAAGCCCGTCCCCTGTCAAGGCCCCATCCCAGTTTAGGGGAGAAGCCACTGGACCTGGGACTCAATTTATTTTGGATGACAACTAATTAGAAAACAGGAAATGGTGTGAAGGTCAAAGGGTCAATGCTATGGACCTGGCGGTGCAGCAGGTGATCCAGTATGACCTTGGCAACCCCCAGCACCTTGGGCTGTAGGTCAGGGTGAACAGGGTGGCCACTCCCACTGCACAGGTGGAGAGATGGCTAAAATACACCCTGTCCCCCCACTACAGCCACAAACTGGCCTCAGTGGCTGGATCCATATGGGGCTCCTGCAGGAACACCACAAAATAGCCTCCTTCCTAAAGGAAGGAGAGCACCTGGCTTCTGCGGAGACCCATTCTACAGTCTCTGGTGTTCAAGTTGCAAAGATGGTTGGGGCCATGGGGAGGACTGGGGAGGATCCTCATGGGCAGGAATGCCGGAAGCTTCTGTCAGGCCCTGCAGCAATCCGTGACTGACTGCAAAGGCCAGGAGGGAGTCATGGACTCTGAGGACCCATTGGTAGGCCTCAGCATCCTGCCTCCCAGTCCCTTTGCCCTCCTTCAGGATAGCCCTCATGGCCCAGAGGATGAGGTGGAAATCCCCCCAGCGCTGCAGGGCAAACTGCACCCTGTTCCTGGCCTCACAACAGTTGGCCAAAAAAGCACACATCTCTCCCACAGTGTCTTGGGGGTTGGGGTGGAAGACCCCAAGATGTCACCCCCCGTGGCCAACAGAGATGGGCAGACAGGGGTCAGCCACCTGACACAGCACCGATGTTGTGGGTACCGCACTGCCTGCCTCAACCCCCAGCACAAGGGACGGCAGCGGAGAGAGGAAGGGAGGCAAGCCAGCTGAGCCCCACAGCAGCAGCAGCAAAGGATGCAGGGGGACTGGCCCCCCACAAGAGAATGCTAGTCTGGGGGCCGATGTATCCGCCACAGAAGGAGCAGCAAGTCCCTTTTCCCCTTGTAGCTGAGCAGGGGTTACTCCAGGTTAATTAACACACTTGGACCCAATCAAGGCCCTGCCCAGGACTTGTTAAAAGCCTCCCCTCCAGAGAAAGGGTGCGGCTGGAGTTGTGAAAGTGAGGTGAGCAGGTAAGATGCTGTCAGAAACCAGGAGGGTCTAGGAGAAGGAGCAGAATGCTGACAGAAGAGAACCCAGCTGCTACAAAGACAAAGGGAAGGAAAAACCCTGCCTGAAGAGAGCAAAGGACCTTTCCCAGGCCTGGAGGACTGGGAGAAAAGACCCTACCAGAAGGGGAAGAAAGAACTGGACATTTGGTTCAGCACTACCATGCCCAGTGGGGCTGTCAAGGGTCAAGAGCCTCCACTTGCAAGGAGGCCAGGAAGGGCCACTGTCTGGTCAGGGCCCAGACATTAAGTCAAGGGGCACAGGGAAGTAACCTAAGTAAGCTAACAGCTTTGCTGGAGCCACAGTGCAAAACTGCTACTTGTAGTGTCCCTCGGTTGGGGCCCTGAGTTGAGGGTGGGACTTGATCCCCCTCCCACTCCCTATCAGCCATTCACTGGAGGGTCAAGAGCCCCAGCAAAGAGGCAAGGGCCTGTGAGAACCAGAGACAGGACTGGGACCAAGCAAGGAGTGGTCATCTTAGAGAGGTTGTATTACTGTCCCCCACAATAAGAGGGTGGAAGAACATTAAGGGGTGAAGGAGTTCCCTGACCTATTGCTAGAAGGAAGCACTGGACCCACCGAGGGAGAGGAAGAGCTTTGTCACAGTGGGTAGGAACCTTGCTATCAAAGGCCCTTCCCTATCTCAGTGGGTGAGTGGTGATGGTCCTCTTCTGGGAGGGAGAGGAGAGTGCACATACCCAGACATGCCCCTTCTCTTGCCTCAAAGTACACATGGGACTGTGCCTGGAGGAATGGACTTCTCTAGCTCATATTGAATGAGAGGAACTGATTGGCTTTCTCAGCTCACATTTTCTTGATTTAAAGCCTTCTTGGGTGTCCAGGGATCATTTTGCCATCTTGCTGCCCCAACCTCCCTTCTTGTAGCTGAGGTATGTTGTGTTCTGTTTTAGGTCTGACTAATTGCCTGTTTTGGGGATCAGGAAGAAATTTTTCCCCTTACGCAGGGCCAGATTTCCAGTTAGGCACAGTAGGCACATGCCTAGAGGTGCTGGTGTTCTAAGGGCACTTAAACAGTGGAGGATTACTGCATGGGCCAATGGGGCCTGCGTACTTTCCCCCTGGCCACCATGTGGAGCTAACTCAGCCAGCCCTTCTCTTTCCTGTTGCCCCTCACCCTGTGCGGAAAACACGAATCAGCTGTAGGCAGGAGGAGAGCTGAAAATGCTGTGCCTAGAGGTGTGTAAAGAGTAAATCCAGCCCTGCCCTTAGGCCAAATGAGCAATAGTCCATAATGTTTTTCAGCTTCCTTGCAGCATCGTGCAGGCCCAGTTTAGGTTAAAAAAGTAAGACTAGAAATTGTATTGATTGGAAATAAGATAGGAAGGTTTGTCACAACTTGTGGCTGGTGTCAAGGGTATGGCTGGTAGAAATCCTTCTTGTAAAAAAGGAGAGGAGACATAAGAATGGCCATACTGAGTCAGACCAATGGTCCATCTAGCCCAGTATCCTGTCTTCTGACAGTGGCCAATGTCAGGTGCTTCAGAAGGAAAGAACAGAACAGTGATTCATCCCATTGCCCATTCCCAGGCTCTGGCAAACAGAAATCTCCACAGACAGAGGTCTCCTTTGGTACCTTTTACCTCTCACATGAAGGCAAGGAGAGCGGGAAGAGGATTCATGAGCAAGCTGAGTTCTAAGGGTTTGGCTGAAAAAAGATCACCCTGAGTTATTGGTTGTATGGGTGGGAGCCCTTGTAATGCCACACTGGACCCAATTAAATGGCTGGTATCTGAAGAGGGTGGGTGTCTAGTACCCATCCTCCATTGTTAAGTTAATAAAATTGTGGCCTGCTGGCTAAATCCATCTGTGTTTGTCTTTCATCCAGTTGCATGTCCCGATCAATGTATTGTTTTTTTGTGTGAGCTTTTCCTTTTCGTTTAGTCTCTGTTTCTAAAGTTGTTGGCCATGGCTACAGTATCGGTATTTACCATTCTTCCAAGAGCATCATCTTCTGGAAAAAGGCATTCAGATACCACAGTGATGGGCACAGTAAAAGAACCTAGACAGATGGACATTTGTGGTAAGTCCTTATTCATTCTTGCTTTCTTTTATGCAATTCAAACTACTTGACAACATGGCCAGGGAAGTAAATATAGTAAATTATTCTGAGTAACTATAGAACTAAGTACACTTTGGGGTTACCTATGTAGCTTATTGTGGTTCCCTTCCACACATCCCACAACAGTTTCTCTCTTGTCTTTGCTCTCTCAATTTCAGTTCATGTCGGCAATGACAAACTATATATAAATATTGCCAAACTAAAGTAAATAAATAAATAAAATCAAGACCTCCCTCAGCTGTCAGTGAGATAGGTATGACCACCAGAATATGGTTACACATTAAGTTCAGGATTTTACCCTGAGTCAATTTGGCAGTATTATCCATTCCTGACTTGGTGACAGGTTGCTATGTTGAACAATGCCATCTTTCTTTCTCCCAGGATCAGACAGTTTCTCATCATGTTTTGATTAGTTATCTTTCATAATTCCTAAATATCTGAGGAGCTTTCTGACACTCTTATAATTCATACAGTGGAGTAGAAAGTATGTCTCTACCTCCATCTCTTTTTTGCCACAGTCTGTCCTCTTTGTCTTTAGACTGTGGACTGTATCTGCCAGTTACCACCTCTAGGCTGTGGTCACCAATTTTCTATTTAGCAAGAGTCTGTCTTAGTTTTGGACATTTCATTCTGGTAAGGTAGGCTGTTGGTATGGCAGTTCTGGACAGAGATCTGTGACTTCTTACCTTGCTGCTGTTTTGGATTTATTCTTCCCAGTAGCTAGTATACTGATGTTTTAGGTGCTGGTCTAAAATGCTGAACACCTTTTTGCTTTGGGCAGAATTGTTTACTCAAATGGCCAGGAAGTTAAAGTTATTGAGACCAGGGAGTGATGAGATAGATATAGATAGGTTGTGTTTTCAGCAAGATTTAGGTTTTGATCCCCAAGTGCCTTCTGGAACAGGGAATGTTGGCGCTAGAAAATGTTCATTCTATTCTGTAAGTTGATCAGCAGGAGGAATCGGTCCAGCTCTGCTCTGCAGACATTATAGAATCAGGCCTCTGATGTCTCCTGTTTTGCTTTCAGGTACCTAATACTTTTATTTTTTGTTCATCCCCCCAAATTTCTTTCCCTTCTATTGACTTTAACTAAGATTTGAATAAGCTTACTAGTCTGAATTTTGCAAGCTTAATTTCTAGGACTATATAATAGCCCTGACAAATATCTGTGGTTCCTATTGACATTAACAAGGAATACCTCCTGAGGCCTGATGGCAAGTTTACACCCTCAAGCGTTCTCAGTTCTGTAGTTACCACCACTATTCAGATGTAATGTAGGATACCTTCAGAAGCCAAACACTTTGTCTATCAGATTTCACCAGTTTTCAAACTCTTATTCTCTTTGTACATCTCATTCTGTTATATTACAGTGTTTTTTACCTCTTGGATTCTTTGTCTGCTCTTTTTTTTCTGCATGCCACTTACCATTATAGCTACTAAAAGAAGTACACAAAATTGGTATAATTACTGTTTGCAGTTTGAGCTAGTTAACCCTAATTGGCCTCTAATTCTCATCCATGATTCTGGTTTATGAGACATTTCCTAGCAATGAGTTGTGTTGCATATGTAGAAATTAAAGAGGCCTTTTCTTTGTACTATGAATCCTTCCAGACACATGGAATGTAATATACAGTTTGAAAAGGAAATTACACTTTTTAAAAAAGAATTTACAGAATATGCATGATATATACAAAATTTTAATGGATGCTCTGACTTCTCTAGACTAATTGGGTTTTACCTCCTATATGGTCAAGGTGATCTAATTACCCAGCTCTACATTGCGATTCTCTCACCCCAAGTACCCAAGAATCAACCTGTGGTGTGCTAGATTCTCATTGCCAAGAAGGAGTTATGGTGGAGCATACTAAATCACAAGCGCAGAATGCTTTTCACAGCCACGTGCGCAGGGAGTGGATACATGCTGCTATGTCCCATAAAGACATAAAATGTGCACTCTAATTTATAGTACTCCCCCATTACTGTCGTACCTTACACCTTATACAATAAGTTTGCAGAATCTGCAAGCAGCTATCTAATGTATGTACTTTTTATATTGACCTAATTACTGTTATGTCTGAGTGCTTCACAATCATTTACCTATTTGTCCTCACAACATCCCTGTTAAGGAAGGGCTATTATCTCCATTTCACAGATGGGGAACTGAGGCATAGAGAGACTAAGTTAATTGCCCAAGGTCATGCAACAGTTCTGGGAAAGAGTAGGGAAGTCAACCCCTGTATCACAAGGCTCTGCCTAGCTGCCCTACCCACTCAATATCCTTCCACTCTGCAGCCCCACAAGCCCCCGTGAGAAGTAGGACTGTACTCCTGTCTCCTTTCTGCCTCTTCTGAGGGGCTGGCACTGTTAGAGAAACAAGTCCAGAGAACTCCTTGTGTTGCTTCTTGAAGGAAGGAGTGCCAGAACCAGAACTGTGCCCTGCTCTCTGATTAGTTGCTGCCCTCCTTCCTTGTAATGGTTAGTCAATGCCAGGCCTTTGGTTATTCAATGTAATATATTTAAGTCATTCCTTGCCCAAACAACTTGCTTTTTCTCATCTTATGCTAACATTGGAAAAGATGATATTATGAAACATCCTCAGGAATTACACCAAGGTCTAAGGCTATGTCTACACTGTAGCGTGAATTCAAATTAGGATACTTTCAGCAGCCAATTCATAGAAATCACAGCAGTGTGTGCACACTACACCGGTCTCTTGCGTTTACATTGACCAGCCTTAATTTGAGTTGCAAAGCAGTGCAATGTGGGTAGCTATCCCACAGTGCAACTAGCCACGGAGACTGTTGGGATGACTGTCATCATCCTATGATGCAACACTGCTTCCCCCTTTCTTCTCCACCCCCTCTCGCCCTCCAACAAACAGGAAAAGTATTTTCAAGCCATTTTTTACTGTGATGCCACCGAGGCTGCCCTGCTACAAGCTGTTGAGCAGAACAATTCCTGGTTGCTGCTGGCTGTAATGAATCAGTTGCAGTCCATGATTCAAGTAGGCAGAGCCATCAGTAGACTTTGGCTTCAAAGGACGGTGACTTTCGGAAATGTGCAGACCTAGTGGAGGGGTTTGCCATGATGGGGTTCCCAAACTGTGGGGGCGGGGGCATTGCTGGGACACACATCCCTATCTTAGTTTCTGCCCACCTAGCAACTGAGTACATAAACCGCAAGGGGTATTTTTCCATAGTCCTTCAGGGGCTTGTGGATCACAGGGGTTGTTTCACTGACATCTCCGTGGGGTGGTCTGGGAAGGTGCATGACATGCATGTATTTTGTAATTCATGGCTGTTCTCTAATATGGAGTTGGGCACTTTTTTCCCCCACACCAAAAAATTCAACTTGGGAGTGTGGAAATGCCCATAGTGATCCTGGGGGATCTTGATTACCCCTTGCTCCCTTGTCCAATGAAGCCATACACCGGGCACATTGACGGCAACAAGGAGTGTTTTAATAACAGGTTAAGCGGTTGCAGAATGGTTGTCGAATGTGCCTCTGAGTGTTTAAAGGATAGATGGAGGAATCTCCTCACTAGGCTGTACATGACTGAGAAGAACCTCCCTTCCATGATACCTGGGTGCTGTGTTCTTCATAATGTGTGTGAAGTGAAGGATGAGAGGTTCCCGCAGGGTTGGGCTGTGGAGGCAGGAAGACTAGCAGACAATTATGAGCATCCAGATGCCAGCACTACACTGAGAGCTAACTGCGGAGTGCTTCGCATTAGAAAAGCTTTTAAAACCAGGTTCTGCAAAGAGATCCAGGACTGATTCCTGTTCCTGCGTGTTGTTTGCCTTTGGTGAGCCCTACTCCCAATCGATATCTGTACCCACCAAATCCCTCCAGAAAAAGAGATGATTTAATAAAGAAACATGTTGAAATGATGAAAAAGTTTATTTATGAACATTCAACTCATAGGGGAACTGGGGGAGTGTTCATTCACTGTCTCAAGGGGTTGGATGGTAGCTGGGGGCGGGCATCAAAGCCCTCGGTTGAGGAGCATTATGGAGAGGCTACAGCAGGATTTTTTCCTCCCTCCACTCTTCCTGAAGCTCCACAAGCCTCCGCAGAATGTCTGCCTGGTCCTGCATGATTCGCAGCATCTACTGCGTGGTACTGCAATCATGTTCTGGCATTTCTTCATGGTATGGCCAAGGCAGAGGTGTCTACAGAATGAAACAAAAAAATAAAGGAACAAGAGCATAGTGAGAAAAATTATGCAAGTGCTACAATGTAGCAAAATGCTGCCCTTTCTGCATCAAGGTAGCAAAAATCTATCCTGTCTGCAAGAATGTAGCAAAAGATGTAACAATTTAGCCAATAATGTAGCCAAAAATCCCTCTGCAGTGCACAGGGCAAACCCAGCCTCATTGCATTCCTGAGGTCACAAAAGGGTCTGATCGCTGTGCCCTTACCAAGGCACTCAGGAGAGGGTGAGGAGGGGGGCATTCCTGCTTGAATTTGAACCAGCACACAGAGGAACCATGGAGAGCATGGGGAGGGGGGGAGTTTCTGCTTAAAACACAGATTTTCTGCACGCAGCAGGGTACCAGCAGTGTTCCCCTATGATGCAGGCTCCCTTGATAGCAGCAAAGTATCCTACCATGGAGGGAGAAACAAGGCAGCCTTCCCTTGAAAACTTTGGCAAAGGATAAGAGATTACATACATGAAAGTTTCCGTGAGATATCACCTGATGATAAACATAGCATTTCTCATCACAGACATAAACTGTTCCCTGGGTAACCCCCCAGTACAGTCACCTTCCTGCACCCAGTGTAAAAGGACAGAACTGCTAAGAGGAAGAAAAAACCTCACCAGATGTGCCTTCCACGGGATCATTAGTGCTGTCCTGTGTGCTGCTGGACTGCTCTGGGGTCAGGAATACGTCCTGACTTTCAGGGAGAACGAACTCTCTCCTCTTCTGCATCTTGCTTTCCTCAGCCTCCTCCTCCTCCTTGTCCATGGAATCCCTTCTCTAGCATGCCCTGTCCAGATTCCTTTTGCTGGCTCTGAGTTGAGCCAGAACGGACTCCTCTGCCCACAGACCGGTGAGATCTAAGACTTCTGGTCGACTCCATGCTGGAGCATGTTTGGGCTTTGCAGTAGCCATGTAGAGTTCAGTGACAAAGCTCTCTCCATGCTGGCAGCGCAGGAAATGAAAATTCAAATTTTCCTGGGGCATGAGGGGAGGGAACATTTCCTGGTTGTCTGACCACTGAGCAGCACACTGCGACTGTCCAAAGAGGTCAAAACGGGGCATTGTGGGATAGGAACCGGAGGCCAGTTAATTCAAATTTAGCAAAATCGCATCCACACTGACAGTAATTCAATTTAATAAATTCAAATTAGGCACTACACCACTTGCAGAGGTGGTCTTATTAATGTGCTTTTACCGGCACCTTAATTTGAATTAAGAGATATGCCAGTGTGGACGCAGGTTTTATTATATTAGATTAAGTGAATTTAATTTGATTTAAATTGCCAGTGTAGGCCAGGCCTAACTTTCAGGACCCAAGCCTTCACAATAAGAATATATTTCACTAGCATCATGAAGCTGTTTTAATGATTGTTATTCTTTTAACAGTCTCATTATACGTAACTTCATTCTCAGCATTGGTTAAATAATCCTGATCTGACTAACAGCTTCCTTCTCATTTTCCTGAAGTACAAGTACTAAAGCATCCTGAAAGCTTATTAACACCTTCTGCAAGGTGTTGATTACTTCCCTGGACCTGAATGGGTGTTCCTTGGGAACTAACAGGAGGTGCTTAATACTTTTCAAAACCAGCCCATTACTGCTGTACTTTAAGCACAAATTACATTATTACTTTTTTTTCCATGGGACCCTTTTATGTCTGGCCAGTCTGCCTGGCTGCAAGGGAAGCACCATGTTACACAGCAGACACACACTGTGCTCTTGTTGGAACTTTATATGTGTTGTCTCATTTTGTCATTTTCTTTAATCTAAAAATTTAGTAATGCAAATGGAAAGAACGTGTTTGCTTTAGACATGTGAAATGTCACTTTCTTCAGTGAAGCAAACAGAGGAGTTCTATTTCTTCTGCTCTGTATAAGTGCTTATACTGTGTTCATCAATTTAGTATCTGAGTATCTTCTAGTAGTGCATTGAGCAACATGACTAACATCTGGCATATTGTTCATTCTTCATCTGCTCCCCAGCGGAGAGAAGTGTGTACAGTGGAGTGTTTTGTTTTTGTAGTTTTAGGGCTTTGGTTTTTTTAAATATTCATGTTACTATGTATTTATATTAGAGAAGACAACACCAAATAAATGTGTTTTACACTTGGAGTGGATGGTGGTGAGGTTTGTGATGGT
Source organism: Mesoclemmys tuberculata (assembly GCA_007922155.1). Lineage (NCBI taxonomy): Eukaryota > Metazoa > Chordata > Testudines > Chelidae > Mesoclemmys > Mesoclemmys tuberculata. The sequence continues at coordinate 84,619,802 of ML675604.1, forward strand.
CTTTTGCTCATAGAGGAGTTCATTCCACAACCTTGGACCTGCCCATGAGAAAGTTTTGTCTTCCTACAGACAAGCTTCAGCCTTAACTTATATCTACACTACAGAGTTAAGTTGACTTAAATTAGATGAATGTACAGCCACTGATGTAATTAAACCATTGTTGTATGTTCACATTGTACTCCTTGTGTTGGCAAAGTGCATCCACAGTAGCAGCTCTTGCATTGGCACAAAGAGCAGTGCACCATGGGTAGCTACCCTGTGCAACTGGTCATAGGGGCATGGGAAGGGTTTACAATGCCTCCCTTAGAGCAGGTTTGGTGTCACATGACACAGTTTCTCAATCCCATCATTCCATGGGCATCCTACTAGGTTTCCAGCCTCTTTTCAACTGTCTTGGTAACTTGTGAGACAACCATTTATGTCAGAAAGCGTGGATTCTGTACTACTCTTGAGTACTCTGCTACACATTATGAACACAGGGGTATAAGAGGAGTTCAATGGGTGGGAAGGGGGGAGTTATTCACCACCATCCTCATCCCAGTCCCTTTCTTACAGAAGTGGCATGTCTGTGGCTCTGCACCAGAGGCGAATATTTGTCTCCCTTGCCTTCTGCTGTATCTGCCACAGTTCTTTGTTCTACATGGCATGGCTGTGTGTCTCTATTATAGCCCTTCCCCTCCATGCCCAGAGAAAGTTCCTGCAGCTGGATTGGAGCTGTGCCTGCACAGCCGCCTCTCTCCACAGACACAGGAGATCCACCTATGGATTCCAGCCAGGAGCACATTTGCTACATGAAGGCAGATGTTGTAACAGGGTAAAAACATGTTTATAAAATTGCCCTGAGTCCATCTTGAGAAAAGCTACAGACCCATGTGAGGGGGACTCAGAGACAGCAAAAAGAAAAAAACCTTGACCAAAAAGCAAACCCATGATAAGAGGAACTTGCAAAATGTAGCAGTTCCACACCCAGATATGGGAATTTGCAGTCGCTGCAAATTAGCTTTGCAAGTCAGCAGTAAATTTTTGAAGAGGGGAACTGCTGATAAGATGGTAAAGGAAGGCTCAATCATTGACGTATTGGCTGGAGTGGAGTAGATAAATGGGTTTTCATACCTAAGCTTTTTGGGGGAGCCACGAATCAGGGGTGCACCAGAATCACACCACTCAGAGGGTCTGATCAACCATCTCGCCTCTCTCCAGCTCATCGCTAAAAGTAATAGGGTAGGGTATCAGAGTTGATAACCCACAGGGCTTTGTTCTGCGGATGATAACCTGGGTGTGAATATGATAGAGGTTCTACCTGGGTGAAAATATAGTATAAAAGGAGAACCTGGCTATGGTATGTGTGACCCATCCATGCCCAGGGTAGCCCACTGATAATGCCAGGGTCAGGGCAGGCTGTAAAAGGAGAGCAGATTCTCCCAGCACTGGTGGGTGACACTGCAGTCAGACTTCCCAACCAGCCACAAACAGTGCTTCTGATTCCCCCCACTGGTTACCAAGAAGCCACTGTGCAAATACACACAGCCCCCTTTACTGCATTTTAGTCTCTGGCTCCCCAAACTGACACTAGGTCCAGTAAAGAGACCAGTTGTTTAAACTCTATGCTCTTTACTAAAAGATTCCCTCTGATCCCAAAGAATCAGCCACAGTACCAGTTCACTATAAGTTTGGATCTTACCCAAAATACCACGCTGCCAGCCAATCCTTTAGTAACTAAAACTAAAGGTTTATTAATAAAAGAAAACAAACAATAAGAGAAGTGTTAAAGGCTTAAAGCAATCAGATATATACAAACGATTTGAAAGTCCATATACATCAGGTTTCTAGAACAATTGTGGAGTTGCAGGCTTGTATAGTCCCTCTAGTGTACATCCAATAACTGGATGGGTTTAAGTCCTTCAGTTCAGTTGCAATGTGTGTTGATCCAGAGGTGTGTCCGCCGCTGGACAGGAACAAGGAACAAGACAAAGACAAAATGGTTTCTGTGCCTCTGTCACTGGCCATGTGGCTTGTGGAATTTTACAGGAACCAAAATGGAGTCCAGAGTCACATGGGCCAATCCTGGTAACTCTTCAGGTATGCCTTTAGTTTCTTCCTGGGCCTTTGGCTTCTGAAAAGGTCTTGATGGGCCATTAAGCGGGCTATTGTCCTGCGGCCTCTCTGTCTGGGGTGTGTCTTCTACAGCACAGTTTGAAATACAGGTATATCAAAGATCTCCATAACTTTCCTTACACATATTACACGTGAACACGAATATTATCATCTTATTCAGCATATCATAACCTTTCTAACAGTACCTGACATGGTGTGTCTTGCATGAATTGCTATGATTTTGACATATTAATGTCAAATAACACAAATGCCCCCCTCCCCCCAATCCAGTCTGCATGACAGTATGTTTATTTTGTTTTGCTGCAGCTGAGTTCATTCCTATATGTGGTGAGTAGTGAGTGTGAACGTAAAACTAATAATAATTCTAACTGTTTTGGGTACATGTGTTACTGTAATCAGTTTTTTTTTTAAGTTTCATTTGTGTATTAAGAATTTGTAAAAGAATAAGAGAAGACAATTTCTGGTGGGTTAAAACCCCCCAATAAATAAACAAGTTTAGATTGGGTATAGAATGTGTGTGATTGTATAAATGAATGAGAGATTTATGAACCAGGTCTTATGTAGGTCTTGGACTACAACAGGTTCTAGCCACCCTCATCCATCCACAAGTTGGTCAGGTGAATAGCAAGGGGGGCCTGTTTGAACCTAGTGACCCAATGGACAGGCAAAGTGTGTGGTTTGAGAATCAATTCCTTTAAAAAAAAAAGAAGAAAAACCCACTGTCTTAAGCAAGGAAACCCCCCTCCCTGCAACAGGCAGTAAAACTCAAGTAAGCCAGATAAGAAGCACTCCCTCCCCCCTTTCCACAACTTCCCCAAAGTAGGGAGCCCTCTCTTCTCCAATCCCCCCACCCCACCTGTCTAAGGCATGAAAGATAGACAAACTAAGAGGTTTTTTAACCCTTTGTCACCACAACAGACTGCTCCACTGGGCAATTGCTATGTGAGCTCTCCACCCCAAGCATGCAGCAAGAACAGGTTCAGAACTTCCTAGGGCTTTAAGCTAGGAGCGGTATTCACCTGTGTGCCTGGCTGCAGGGCAGAGGAGCTCAGAACAGTGACCAGAGCAGTCATGTTGGGCATTGAGGGATACCTCTTGGAGGCCACTTAGGGCAACCTAAGTAACACAGTGTTTACACTGACACTGCATCGCTCTAACTATGTTCCATAAGCTGTATGCCTGTCGTTGAGGTGGTTTTATTATGTTGGCATAGCAGGAGAGTTAAATCAGTGGAAGGAGCATTGCAGTGTGCACACTTTCATAGTTAGGTCAGCGTAAGGTGCATTTTATGTTGACAATACTGTGTAGTGTAGACATGGTCTTAGTGTAGAGTTCCAGTATGCCAGAGGAGTAGAGTTATCATCTATGTTTTCGTCCTGGAGTTTTATTTGATCCTTTTAATTTTGGTTTCAGTTCTATGTCCAGGTCTGAATCCAGACTGTGCCAGATCAAGAGCATTAGCTTCAGTTAAATGACCTTGTAGTGGCCTTTGTGCAGCTTTTCTGTGAGCTTGTTCATGAATGAGAGGTTTGACATTGGAAGGTAGTTGGTTAGAATAGATGTAACCAAGGTGAGTTTCTTCAGTGTTAGTCAGGTTATTGCATGCTTGAAGAAAGAAGGTGAGATTCCTTATCTGAATGAGGTATTGACTATTTTGGTCAGGAGTGATCCCCAGTTCATTTGCATCAGGTTAGAGAAGAGAACATTGATATATACATAGACAAAGCTCATTGGAATTTAATGTGAAAGTCAAAAAGAATGTTTCATTTCTTCACATAGCCCACATTCAAACAGCATTGTAGTGTCAGCAAAGGTTTCTACCACAATTAATGTGCACATTATTAACAGCGCAGTTTGGTGGATGAACTTGAAAATAGATATCAATACCATGTTATGTTTCTTGTTAACTATGAAGCTGTATGTTATTATGTCATTCACAGATGCCTCTGACTATAAAGTCTTTGTATCTTCAGCTGTACTTCAAATTTTTATTTCTCCATAAAGGATCTCACATTTCTCTAAGGTAGTCCCTGTCACTCATACGTTCTTTACATTCCACCTAATCCTTAACCTTCAAGGCTAGGTATGACTTTGCCCTTTCTTCTGATCAATTTTGCTGTTGGGCAATGAACATTGTATCCAGATTCGTGACAGTCAGCTTGGGCTCATCCTGTTCTCAGAAAACGGATATATAGACGTGCTCTTCAAGTGAGACTACCACACTGTCTGATTGAGAAGTCTGACACCTTTACGTAACACACAAAACCAAAATGGACTATTGACATCAAGTGTTATTGCCTGAGGAAGGACAACAGGATTTGATCCATTCTTATTTGGAGAATGTTTTCTATTAACAGCAAACATATGGAAAGTAGATCTAAAAATTAAAGACTGTATCATCTTGTGGCACTTTGTAACTTAAAGCAGCAATCTGGAACTCACCCCTGTCATACAATTCGCCACTGTCAAGCAGCTATGATATGTTCTGTACAGAGATGCCTTGTGACAAATTTTAAGTCTTGATCTGATGAACATTAATATCCTTTCGAATTGTACGTGCTATCACTGAATGTGAAGTTATGAAGTTTTGCTATGTGTGTTATTGAAACATGTTGTGAGGTTGAGAACACCCACTTTCAGGTATAACAATGGAGTAGCCAGCCAGCATTAATGGCTCACCAACACCCATCAAGGAAAGAATCCACTATCTTAGGAACTGTATACAATGAAGACTTCTCAGAGAGGGCACGTGGATGTCTGTGTAAGTGCAGTACCTGCCAGAGGTTTGTGCCTTGACACAGTGTCACAGTGTGAGAGGGAGCCCAGGTTGATGAGACGGAGGGCTCAGTGGTCCCACAGACCAGGTTGCACCCCAGGAAAACACATCACACATCCCCTGCCACCTTTGACAGCATCAATTTCCAACACATCATTTTGGTGGGCGAGGGGTGGCAGGAGAGATGAGGTAATGGAAGAGTGAAGTTCACATTGCACGTCATTATTCTACATTTCAAATATTTTACCAGTTTATTAATTATTTCTTGAGCTCCTGTGGTTTGCCTACTGTAGGTACAATTGATCATTATATTTTGTCAAGTAAATGGCCATTTATACTTTCCATGTTCCATATAGTAGAAGGTGACAGTTTTATAATAATGAATATACTGTCAAATTGGAAAGGTATTTTGCAAATACAACATCCTGACCCTGCAAATATTTAAACATTTGTGTAGTCAGTAGTGAATCAGCTGGTCTCATTGAAAGTAGTGGGCGGAAGTAATAAAACCAGTTTCATGAGTATGGTTACTTGTAAGATTGAGGGTTTCAGGACTGGGTCACATGTTTCTACCCTAACATATTTGGGAGAAGATAATCATTTGGGAGAAGACAATCCAAAAAAGCCAAATAACAGTGACCTGCATCACTGTATCTGTGCACACATGGTTAGATGCACATGCCTGATTTGCTTATTAGGTACAGCCATGCTGCTCTGAAAGAAGTGGTGTGCACGTAGCTACTGTGATCTGCTGTAGCATGCCTATAATTTAGCACAGGCACAGTAAGTAGTGTTTATCAGCCTCAGCATGCCTAAGCAGCCTGGTGCAAAAATGTTATGTATTAAGCCTTATTTTAAGCAGGTAAGTGGTTTCCATTCTACTGCTAGTTGGCCCTATACATAGTGATAATCTATTTAAGTGGTAGCAGTGTTGAATGAATGCATCTTCAGTGTTCCACCAAACTCACTGTAGACTGACGAGACAACATCTTTATCATTTTATTAAACTACAATTTATCTCACAAATATTCCAAAATGTGATATACATTTTTTTCCAAGGGAGTCGTGAGAGAGTTGAATGCATTCAGCAAGCTATGACTATTCTCAGAGTGATTCCATAGTCTCAAAATCAGAGATTAGGATGGGATTTACACAACTCCTGAATTAAGAAAACTCCAGAACTGAATCATCTCTAGTTAGCATTACCTCCCCTCCTTACTTAGACCATATTGTATGCTAAAGGACTAACCCTGACCCACCCATTAGTACAGGCTATTACAGATGTGTCTTAATGTCATAAAACACAGGAGTTTAAAACACTTTGTGGTGTGTGCTACTATCTCAGAAGACAGGCTTTGTTATAGCAATGACAGCTTAAAATATACTGAAAGCAAATGGTGTATTTGTGGAATATGTACATGGCTGTATGCAATAGTCAATACATAATTTAAAATTTTTTTAATATATGTTTTTCAAGTCACATTGTGAGAAGTATAATAGCTGATGACAAATAGCTTTGAAAACATTTCAAACGTGCATCATCAGTGATGCTAGACAGTGCAACACAGTCCTGTCATGTATTCATTTACTGTCGTCCCTCTTTATCTTCAACTACTGCAGATGCGTTAGAATCATACACCGTTTAGTATTTTATCACTTGGATTCAGAAGTCCCTATTGATGCAGGCACTGACTTGAAACACTTTCCCATTGAAACAAAGGCAAGTTCGCACCATTTCAGGAAGTGTGTTTCCCGTAAGCAGCGGGTTACATTAATTTCTTAATTCTTTTCATTTAATGAAAGAGGTGTTTTAATATCTTGTAAAGGTCATTAGTATAAATAATCTCTCCCGGGGCTTTTTAAAAGATTCCTTTTTAAATGTGTGTTCCTCATTATTCTTTCCCCTTTTACAGCAGGGACAGTCTCACATTATAAACCTGTCTCTAGTTTTACTGAGCTATAAAAATCTTTGCACACATATCACAGAAACACAAAACCATCAGTGGCTTTATCGGACTAGTTAATCTATAACATTGTAGTTTATTATACAATAAAGAGAAAATGCTAACTTCTTGACATTTACATCGGAAAAGTGGGCAAGGGCAGTAATGTGTATAGGTCAAGCTAATAGGTACAATCTGTAGGGTAACTTTTATAGTTTACATTGTTGCACGTAAAAATTAAGAAATATTAGACAGAGTTTTAAAGTGAAAATTTAATCCTACTGAAGGCAATGGGAGTTCTGCCATTAACTGTAATGGGGCAGGATTTCCCTTGTGTCAGAAGTTCTTGGATACTGTAGCTGTATGTTAGTAATGGCAGGTTCAAACACATTGATTATTAATTGTTGGTTACTTTGGGTATCTTGCTACACTCCTTGTGCACCTAAACTGCCTTCTTCAAGGAATGTAAGACTAGATCCTTATGTGATAACTCAAGGAAAATCTTACAGAATTTTAGAGAACTCAAACATTCCTCTAGATTTTTAAAACCAATTTAGAGATTAGCATCCATGCTACAGCATTCAACATGTAGTTTTACAAGGTAGCTTAAAGTGTCTATTGAAAGGATGCCATTCTTTTAGCATCTATATGTTTCCAGAGTAATTTTGATAGAACCTGGCTGAGTTCATCCCTAGTAAACTAAAGGGAACTTTTCCATAAAGGAACATGAAACATATGTGAAAAGGCAAGTAAGGGAACTGAATTCATCACAGGGATAAACTTGTAGAAAATTATTTTTACAAACAGCATTAATAGACATTATTTACTTTCAAATTTTGATTAACAATGCCATGGAAGAAACTGCTGGGCTTTTCTGGCACAAACTGTAAGGTTCTATGAAATTATTATAAGAAGGTCTCACACACAGGAGTGCTGATAAGACTTGGGTCATATTTCTGTCAGACACTCACTCCAGCAGTTATTGTCACAGTAATTATGTTTTAAATTTTAACTATTACATGGTCCAACATAAACAATACTGAGGGTAGTAAAATTGGCTCTATCCTGTATTTACAAGACAACCAATAATATTAAAATACAATGATATAGCTAGAACAGACTGTCTTTTACACACTTCATTTCTTTCCAGGCTGGTGTATACTGGAGTTCAGTGTACTGTAATGGAAAGTGGAATAGAGGACCAGATAAAACATTCTTTCCTTCCATTTTGACATACCCATATAACATTGACCTCATTTTACATTTTTGCATTCTCAAGACTCCCATTGATTTCTGCAGAATGCAGAATCAAGCTGCATGTGCATATGCAAAATATAAACATTCCTTAAATAATCTGCACTAGCTATAATAACTGAAGAATGTCATGTACAAATAAATAGAACTAAGTGATTTTATGCCTAAACAGTCCAAAAATGTATTCACAATATGTCCCTAATGAACAGCTCTGTCAGTCAATTAATGCACAAATACATCTGCCAAACTCTATTGGTCTTGATAAACAATTTATGTCTAGGCATTTTGTTGAAAAGAAAAAGAAATAGAAAAATCAGTAGACGAGGGGTACTGTGACTTCAGTGTTTACCTTATACTGTGTGGTCCCAAAACTGTAGATGCAGAATTACTGGACTACAGATTTCCAGTTAATAGTAAAATCTCTTTTGCAGAATATTGTGTACTTAAAAATTCTATCACATGCCAATGTCATTTTGGGTAGCAGGGAAAATAAGTGAAAGCTCTTTTTCTCTCTTTCTTCAAGCAGTAGATGTGAGATGGCTCCCTTCCAACATATACTTGTATATTGTTTAATGCCTACAATAGCTACTGAACTCCACCAAACAGTAATTGCTGACATTAAATATAGTTGAATGGTTTCAAGAATCCTAAGGTATATGATCTGCAATGAAGTAGAAACCAGCAGTGACAGGTGCATATTGACTTTGGTAGTCAGTTGTCAGTTTAGCAGGCTGACGGCATGGGAAGACTTTCACCTCCTGCTCATGAGGTTGAGCTGGGATCCAAGCATGGTTCCTATAATTTAAAGACATGCTGAAGAGCAGCTTCCCCAAAAGATGAGCATTTGAGGTGCTAGAACCCCAGCCAGCCACAGGAAGGTTGTGGGTATATTCTGATGATTTTCAGACCATACTGCTAAATAGCACTATACAAACATTGGCTAATTGTCTCATCCTCACAGTAGGAGCTAAATATCATTCTCACCCTTGCACAGAATGGAAATTTAAGACGGGGTTAGGTGACATGACCAAGACCACGGGAGAAATTCAAGATGGGAACACAAGAGTTCCTTGCTTTCATGAGGGCTTGTCTACACAGAGTGTACAAAACTTAATCCATGCTGGCATAGTGATATGCACTAGCTAGCTCATGTGGACCCTGAAGGTGTGCACTGGGCCTTGCTAGTGCAAACTAAAACACTGTAGACAAGCCCTCAATTAAGTGGACTACACATTCCTCCTCTCATACTATTGAGATGCCCATCTTTATTGTCACAGCAAGCACTGCATGTTCAGCAGTGGTGACTCATTGTTGGCAGCCAATTGCAAGTGAGTTTGCAGCAGCCTTAGTGTTAGGCCAGGTGATGCTATCCTTTCAGCTGCAGACAAATCTGGAGCCCTTCCAAGAATGGAGGATCTTGTAGCCATGTTTTTTTGGATTCCCCTCCTCTCCATAGGCTAGCCCAGCAAGAATGTAGAGGGGCTTGGCAGACCCAAAAAGCCGTCTCTAGTTGCTTAAAGGTAGGACAGTGTCAGTCATGCTGCCATCAAAGGAGCCAGTAAGCAGTAGTGCCAGGTAGAGGGAAAAAGGGTGAGCCATTGTTGCTGCGGCTTTTGCTTAGTGATGTTCCAAAATTTCTGAGGCCTGTTTATCTCCTTTACTCTCTAGGAGTCAAGCACTCCTTAGGCTTACAAAACTTAGGATCAACAAATCACAGAATCGAAGAACAAGAACCGGTGACTTAGATGATCAATTATACAGACTGAATGCCTAAATTTATGTAGTCACTATGAGCAGTTCACAGAAAACAATAGGCCTAAATATGTACATAAAAAGCAATTAATCCAACAAAGGTGAATCAAAATGAATTCACAGATCATTATTAACAGAAAACTGACCTGAATCCAACAAAGAGTTTACGATTTTTTCATCCATTCTGCTTAGAAAGTTCCAACAGAATATAATTTTTTAAAAAAGTTTTGTTGCTCACATTCTATTATGCTACCTCTGAAAAAGAAATGAGATTATATCTTGTAATTGTAAGGGTAGTCACCAGATGGCAACAGTTTATAAATCTTGTTTAACTGAATGAATACGCAGTTAGATTTTGGAGAATACTTTTAAAATTTTATTTAATTAAGTAATATTGTATCAGCAAAGATTTTAATATATAATACTGTTAGAGCATTACGGCAATTGTCATTACCTTGTGCCAAAAACATTACACATATACTATAATAGCAATAAGCTTCCAGTGGTAGAGTTTGAACAAATAGGTAACTCAGAACAGAAGCTTTATGACAGGTGCTTGTTTGCTCTTTTGTTTAGGGTCCAAAATATTGGTTTATTTTCTTTTTCTGCTTGTTATTAGCTAATAGAATTCTCTAGGGAATGCAGTGAGTGTTAAAAGGAAAAGCTGCTCTTGCTATTGCATTCGAACTAGAAATTAAAGACTCTATGTCAGGTACAGAAATTCTATAGCACTACCTCTTGGTTGGATGTGTTAATCAATATAGACTGAGCACGATTAAGAAAAATTATGACTTCCAGGGATAATAGATCAAATCTAGGCTAAAGGGTGTCAGATTTATGCAATTTAATCTGTTTTAGAAAGAAAAAATGGACTTCAAATTAAACCTAAATTTCAGACTAAAATTACAGTACTTTTACAAATCTAACAAAAGCAAAAGCAATGAATACACTATTTCCTCAATCTAGGACACTGTTCATTTAATATAGAGACATAAGCATACAATTTATGATTGCTTACAAGCAGTCAGTCATTGAATTATCGTGTCAGTTAATCTCAAACCACAGTTAATATCAGTTAACATATAATATCAATATCAAAACGTAGGAATTCTGTTCAAGTAGCAATGTAATTTATAATCCAGCCATCACAGATCTATGGGAGAAGAAAGGGAAGGAGGAATTCCTGTGGGGGTCTCTCTCTCTCTCTCTCTCTGCATCATGATATGAATAATTTATTTAACCGTATACAAATTCTAATGGATGAGTGTGTTTTCTAGACTTGAATATCTGCAAGGATAGTGAAGCCACACCTTCCTCTGGCAGTCTTCTGCATTGCCAAATTTGTTAGTCTTATTTAATCAAATTTTTCCCAGCTGAAGACCAAGTGTATTACTATTGGTTCTTTTCTCTCTGATTGTAAAGATAATTGATCCTAGTTCATTTTATTACATCACTTAATGTATTTGTAGACAATTATCACACCTCCATTCATTTTGTCAGACAGAAAATGACAAGTTCTATTAGTCTTTCCTCATAGGTCTTAGTTTTCAAGCATTTAATGATTTTTATTGTTCTTTTCTGAACTCTCTCCAGTTTGTCAGTGTCCAATTAAAACTGTGGTGGTCAAACCTGAATGTGCGACTCCAAATGAGACCTAAATAATGGCAAGTACAGTGAAATTCCCTTACTTGTTTTAAATATGACAACAACTGGGCAAATAATTCTTAACAGCTAATGTATTAAGTGAGTTTAACACTTTTTCTGTTTAATAATTATCCACTAACAACCTTTTATTACATATTGTTCTCACCCTCAGTTCAATTCCCTTTTGGTGATGAGTAATAATATCCAGCTCATCTTCTATTCTAGTTGGTGTCTAATTTGAGTCATGCATTGCTTCACGAACTCCCTTCACAATACACCTTTGGCTGTTTGTTATCCATCAGGAATCTGGGCAGTTAAAATACACTGAGTACAGTAAATCCCACAAACATGGTTCCTCTGATTCAAATTTAGGCGTGTAGTTTCAAAAAACTCAGGGCTCTGTGTATTTACACATGTGATTTTTCCACCTTCTTTCTATGCATTGTATATCTATCAACTTTTATACTACTGATTTTACTTCATTTCCTGATTTTTACTTCAATGGGAGAGTTGTCTGCTGTCAGACCCCACTCAAGTGAACTCTAATAGGCAAATTTTGAGTCTGGTCTTATTCAGGCTTCCAATTTTGTGAGTGCTGGATTCTAAGTGCAAATTATTTTGGGTCCAAAACCGAATCAACAGTTGAGATCAGTAATTGAAAATGTAGCTGTATTTCCTTTTGCTTCTTGCTATATCCTCCTTATCTTATATTCTAATTGACTAGAGTTCTCCTTTTTTGAATTCCCACAAGATACTCAGCTGTGTTTACCTCTCTTCTCTGTGGAGGAAGCTATTAAGGAAACTAAAATCTTACATCAAACAAATACACCTAATATAATAAAGAGCAGCAATATTTCTATTTATATAAATGCCAGCTTGATTCCATTACCTCAGTTTCCTCTTTGGATATCTAAATGCCCATCTGTGAGCAGATCAGACATTTGTGCATACAGCAAATTAGTAATTGCACATGCAAATGAGGACACCGGACATCTACCTTTTAAGAGACTGGCTCTTAGCATCCAGTGATTCCAAAATAAGATTAATCACATTGTTAGGTAGAAGGTCAACAATAGACCATCATTTTGTAAGTTAGATGGTCAATCTAAACATCAAATCAATCTTTCAGTTGACTCTGTTAAATGTACGTATGTATTCTAATAAAAGTGACATTAGATAATATCGTTGTCCAGGAGAGTGGATCCTCTGAATTGTTGCCTTTTTTCTTCTCAAGGGTCAGTATCAAGTTTCTTTAAATCTGTGTAATAATCCGCAAGATTTTCTTGAAGTTGTGGTTTTGCCCCTAGCCTTCTGTTCTTGGGTCTATAGTGCCTTCTAAACTTACATCATGTTACATATATCCATGGCAGACACCATCTCAGAGAAAACAGTTAGAGAAATCTGTACAAGTCTTAATGGGAAGGTTAATTCATTGAGGAATTAATACATGACAAGCATTAATAAAAAAGTCGAAAGCAGCCGATATTGGTGAATTGCATCTGTGCCTCAGATCTCTGCTCTTTTGTCAGCATTTATGGTAGCCATTTCTTACCTCTAGTCAGAATTGTGTGTTTATCAAAAATCACAGTGTTGATCCCGAGGTCTAGTAATATATTTCACAGAAAGCTGCTCAATATAATGACACCATTAGCATTCAAACAAAATAAAGGAGAATAAATTTCAGTTCTTGTTCAACAAAGAAATGCAAACAAATTCTGTGGTACTGAATAATTGCACAGTTAGGTTCAACAGACCATCTCCTGAGGAGTTTATGTGACAAGATCTCTCTACAGGCTAAGTTCTGCCTTTAGGTATCCATACAATAGCCTTTGAAATTAATATGAGCAACAGATGTACAAATGACAGTCTTTTGCACCATATCACAATTTACTCAAGCAACGATTCGAGGTACTAAATAATATGTTGTAAAGGATTACAGTATAGTTTTATCAGTAGTTTCTTAGTCTGAACTAGTCCCAATAGAAGCTGAAATGCTCAGAAGTTTGATTCAGGGAGAGACGTGAAAGATTTACAGTTTCAGAAAGGTTTTTACGCTTGATTAACAAGCTGATTCTGTTCGTGCAGTAAAGGGGCATGCATCTGAGGACTTTGGTCCACAGGTCGCTGAGAGAATGAATAAAATGCCATGCAGACTTAGAATCTTCTGTACAAAAACATACCAATAATCAGGTCCTGATTTTGGCAAAGGGTGTTCCCCAAGGCCAGCGAGCCTGATTCTCCACTCCCGTTCACACTGGGGTAACTGAGTCACGTCAGGTGTACACTGAAGTAGAGAGGAAAATTAGCCCTCGCTTTATTTCAGTCAGTTTGAGGAAACAGATTCAGGAAGCAGCAGCATAGTAATCTGCAGCTAAATTAAATGACAACATAACTAATGGAAGGGTAGCTACAAGATATCCAATCAGACAGAGTGAAAGCCATTTCAGGACTGATTGGTCAAAGAGTTTGTGATGCTGCCAGACCAGGTGCCAGCTCATGCCAAGGACCCTAGGGCTCAACTGAACATGGACAAATGTATAGCTGAAAAAACCCATCTGGCTCATCTGTGTGTTAGTATGGTTTAAATAGGTATTAGATTTATAAAAAATGTTTTTAGACTTTATTAAGTGCTTGTGAGTTGTCGCATGCATTACATACTACCTTATACTATGGGATACATGTTAAGTGTTTTCTCTGAGACTGTAAACTCCAACAATCAGGAGAGAAGCATTACCAAGTGGCTGTTACCACCAGAAGCATTACCAAAATTGGTCAGATGACTGGATGATGGAAATATTTCTGCCCTTACCAAAGAAAGGAGACAGAATATAGTAACAATCATATCGTCTCCCTGATATTGCACACAAGCAAAGTTCAGTTCTACATAATTCAGGATTGCCTGAAGCAAATGGCACAAGTAAAACTACCACCACAAAAAATTGGTTTCAGAGAGGGATGATGCACACATGATCAAATTGTGAACATCTGTCACATCATTGATTAAAGCAGGGAATATAATCATCCATTGATCATGTGTTTCATTGACTACTCAAGAAAGTTCAATACTATCCAACAAGACAGTCTTTGAAGGATACTGGGAGACATGGGGTTTACAAAGCATCTCATAGAACTTGTTGCAAATCTCTACCATCAGTAACAGACTATGAAGTGAATAGCAGCAGACAACACCAACTGATTTTTCACTGGTCAAGGTATTAGAAGAGTGTATTCTGACCCAACCCTTTTTCAAGGTGTACACAGAATTAATTATGAGACTAGCCCTGCAAGGTTTTAATAAAGTGAAAAGAACTGGGATTTCCATTAGAGGACACCTCTCAACTGACTTCAGATATACTGATGACACAATCTTTGCTATAGCCATGATGCAATGCAATGAACATTGGAGTCTGTTAAAACAGTTAGCGAAGAACATGGACTCTTTCTGTATGAAACAAAAACAAAACATGTGCATGTTGACATCGACTAAAAACAAGTTGCAAGTGGAGATCATGATTAACCATCATATTGTAAAGGCAGCAGATGAATTTGTTTATCTCGGGTGCTATATATGCAGTCATGGAGGTTGTTCCAAAGAAATCAGAAGACTCTGAATGGCTTGCTCAGTCACGACATCTTTTATTAAAGTTTGGAAAAACCGTGACATCTCAAAACAGTTGACTGGTGAAAAGCTTATTTTTTTCCATATCAATTTACAGATGGGAATTGTAGAAAATCAGTGCTGCTGACAAGAAGCAAGTTGAAGCCTTCTGATGTCGTATTTGAGGAGAGTTTTGCCTATCTCCTTAATGAAAAAGATAAGTGCTTATGTTAGAAATAGAACTGGAGAGAAGTGGACCATGGTGTCAGAAATAAAATGGTGCAAATCCATGAACTTTGGTTGCATCAAGCAAAGGGATAGAAATAATCTTGAGAAAGTTATTATGTAGGGAATGATGGCAGGTCATCATGGCAGGGTACAGTCAGAAAGGAAATGGATAGATAGTGTGTGGCATATCACTGGGAGGTTCGCTGCTGAGACCCCAAAGCTGACAATGGATTAAACATTCTTCTGAAAATTTTGCTGTGATGTCATCAATATTCAGACAGGAATAAATGGATTTTACTTGCTTACTTATTGAGGACTGTGTTGGAATTGTATCTTATCACTTTAATAGTATGTGGGAGGCAGATTAGTGAGCTCTGTAGAGAAGCATCTGAGAGCAGCAACCTGTCTGCAGACTGACAGATGATATTAAGACGGAGTGAGTTGTACCTGACCCTTTTTGGGAGCAGTCTGTTTTCTCTCTGTTTTGGGGTTCTTGCGTGTTACTCTGAAATTCTTAGAAAGAGTAGTATTATGTGGTAACCATTCAGGAAAAGTATTTATGTTTTCATCTAATTTCTGTGTGTATGCTGTGAACATAAAAACAACATGTTAGATTTCTGTGCAAAGCGGCTGTATGTTATGTGCTTCAAAACAACCCCATGCCTACTGAGGCGTAATCTACATTAAAACCATTATATCAGCATAGCTGCACCTATGCAGCTGCACTGCTGTAGCACTGCAAGTGAAGACACTCTATGCTGGTGGGAGACAGCTCTCCCACCAGCAGAATTGCTCCATCTCCCCGAGCAGCAGTAGCTATGTCGGCAGGACCTGTCCACACTGGAGCTTAGGTGGGTGTAACTTGTGTCAGTCAGGGGGGTGACTTTTCCACACCCCTGAATGACATAAGTTACCGAAGTAAGTGGTAGTGTGCCCAAGCCCTGAGAAAATTAAACTGTAAATCAGAAGGCTCACACCCAGTGGTAGAGTTCTGGGGGAGGGCATGTTTAAGCAACAGTTAGAAGGCTCAGCAAATGGCCAGCAGGGTTCAGTTCAGAGGAAAAAGTATAGACAGCATGTCTGTGCCCTGAGAGTATGCCTTGGACCCCATGAGTGAGGAAATGGCTGGTCTCCAAGCAGGCTTCAGGAGGGTGGAAACACCTAGAGACCCTGCTGGGTCCTTCATAGCAGCATGGTGAATGAGACGGCGAGATGGGGCAACTGGGTCTGTGAGAGGTGGGTCATCATCAGGGTTTGGATCTTTAGATCTACAGTGCAGATCACTACCATATGACTAAAGGAAGCAACAGTAACAGTGGCTGGCTATTACCCTAGGTGAACTAGTCACAAGTGGGAGATGAGACACATTACCAATAGGTTGTATAGCTATTTTCTTACAGCAGAAGAATGTAGAGAAAAGGGTTCGATTCCAGACTCCAGAGGGAGAGTGTGCTGTGGTGTTTATAGACC
Organism: Mesoclemmys tuberculata; assembly: GCA_007922155.1. Lineage (NCBI taxonomy): Eukaryota > Metazoa > Chordata > Testudines > Chelidae > Mesoclemmys > Mesoclemmys tuberculata. The sequence goes on from ML675604.1 coordinate 84,636,582, forward strand.
CTTCTCCCCTGTTTCCCCATCCTTCCCCCTCTTCTCCTGTCCAGAGTCCCACCCTTAGCTCCTGTGCCCTCTTCTCCTCTGCTGTTATCCAATCCATTAACTCCTGCCCTTTCCCCTGTGCACTTATATCCAATTTTCTCCTCCACTTCTATCCACACCCATAGCCAGCTGTAAAAAATATTATTCTATGGGGGGCTAAGCCTGTCTTGCACTCACCCTGAAGCATTGGCTCCTATCTCATGTGACTGGGCCTGGCTCCTTGTACCAACCTATTGGCTCTTGCCACTCACAGGTTTAGAGAAGCCTGCCATTGCATTACTTGATGCATGTGGCCATGAACAGGCAGGGTCCTTCCCCCATCACACCTCGTCCTGTGCCCTTCCTGCCCCGGCACTGCCAGATGTGGGGATTCACCTGCTGAAATGGGCATGACCGTTGGGTCCAAGTGGCTTAGAAAATTACAAAGCAGAAATAAATTTGGGAGAAGCCTTAACCACTTATACCCACATCACCTCCTGTCCTTTTCCTACCCTGACTCCTACAACCCCATCTGCCCATATTTTCCACTGCATTCAACTCAGACTACATCTTCCCTCTCCTTCATGTGGCCTGGACATCCGCAGAATAGAGATTGAGAGCTCAGAAGAAAGTGTCTCTGCTCTCAGTTTTGGTGCCCAGTGCCACAGGAACATGGAGAACCAATTGCAGGGAAAGTCCTGTTCAGCTCATGCATCCCTGGGCTGGAGAATGCACAGTACAGATGACATCTTCAGAAAATGTAGCTGCTAAACTGTGGTTAGCCTCTGTTTTGCATGTGAAAATTTGGATTTCAGAGGTTTATAATTCGGTCAAATTTGGATAAATTTTTCACAGGTCTGGCAAAAAGCATTTCCCTAACATCATTGCAACTCACCTGCCAAATGTCAAGTCCTTGCTCCAAAGCCTGAAAGTGCCAGAGCTTCCCAACAAACTAACTTATTTTTTAAAAAGAGGTGGGCAACATATTTTTTCCTAATCTTATTCTCAGAAACATGGGAACCATTTCAACTGAAAATTGTCAGACAAATTCAGTTTAAGGCCAGCATGCATCATGAAAATTTCAGCTTAATAGTTTATGATTGCCGACCACTTGCAAATTATAAGACCCTATTTTCAGTTGCTTATAAATTTGCCAATCTAAATTACAGGCAGAACTACCAGCTCAGAACATAATATTCAGAATGCACGATAGGATTCGGGAGGAGGTGAAATTATTCATACAGAAAATCTCCCCAACAATAATTAAGTAAGTTCCAGTGAGAAGCAATGTGTTCTACTTGGAATCTAGAAATACTGTGATAGAAATCAAACAATGACAAAAATCCTTAAGATCTTGCCTAGGTCAGATGCAGAAAAGACTTGAGGGACTAACATTTTTTAAGCAAAGGTTTTAGAAAAGATATTTGAAACTGTAAGAGGGATTTTAATAGTCATATTAATAAAAATGCACCAAATTAAACAGTTACGTTTAGCTACCAGCTCTGTAGATATGATTAAAACAGAAAAGGTCATGTTTTGCAATGGCCAGAAATGTCTACACAGAGAAAGAGAGAGAGAGATGGTTCTACTAGATAGTTAGGTTAAAATGATTAATTCAAAATTCTCTTTTATGGGTAATATTTAATTTTTTGTTAGTTTCTTTCAAGTCAAATCACAAAACTAATTTCAGAGAGAAGCTAGTGTGGTGGAATAAAAGGGCTTTTATTAAGTGCTCTATTGGCAGAGACATATTTTTCAAGCAATCTTTAATAAATTACCATACTTTCTGTAGGACATTGAGTTCTACAGCCAGTAGTGGTGGCAAATTCTTCATTTGCTGAAGTATTGTGCTCTTGAGAATTCCTAACTTGTGCAGGAAATTTCAAGAAATAATGTGGTGGAGTCTTTAGAGGAGGGTCTGGCTCAATCATCTCAATGCTGAAACATTGTTTCTAGCCAAATACAGAATGTTGTAAACTGTATTGTTCTGTGCAGAGAGAAAGTAAACTGTTCATGAATGAATGATCGATTCAAGTATTATTTATTAAAAAAAAATCCATAACAATTGTTAATAGTTTTAATAACAAACCTCTCACCTAATCCAAAAAGTCATTTCTTCAACCTTAAATTCATTTTCTCACATTGAACAATTCTCTTGGAATTTGAAGATCACAATATGACACTGCAAAGTGTTTGTACCTTGGAGGCTAGCTGCACATCAGTTTGTTAATGTTTATATTGACTATTCCATGCAATCATAAGGTACATTTCAGACAAGAGTAATACCTAAAAAGGCAGAAATATCCAGTAAAGACTGTCTTTGTATCCAATAAACAGTTTGCAGAAATGCCAATTCTTTGCTTTCACTTAATAAAGTATGAGCAAAAGCCCTGATCCTTCAGAGACTTATACATGTGCTTAACTTTGGGCATGTGAGTTGTCACATTGTGGAATGACTCGACTTCAGTAGGCTTAAGGCTACTAGGACTTAAAGTGACACATATGCATAACTGTTTGTGTGATCAAGGCCTTGGACACCATGGGTCAGTGTCTCATGGTGTCAATGGATATCACTTTATTGAAGTCGAAAGAGCCATCCTAGTTTATACCCACTGAGGGTCTGTCCCCAGTCCTGCAAGCTGGACTCTTAAGCCTGAACGAAGCCCAACTGAAGTCAATAGGGATCTGCACAAGATCAGGAGTCCACATGGATAGATCAGCCTGTGATGCTATAGCCTTCTGACTTGATCCAAAACCTATTGGTATGATAGCTGGAAAGTTGTCATGTGATTTAGATTTGTCTATTGCTGTTGTGGAAAAGTGTTCTTGAAACTAGAGGGGAAGCAGATAATTATAAATATGAAACCCTTTCCTAAGATCGCATCTCTATGCGCTTACGGCTAGTTTGATAAAGAGATATAGGCACCTAACTTCCACTTGAAGTGCCTAAATCCAAAATGAAGAACTTCAAAGCTCCTGCTCAGTTACTGTCTACCCCTGTAGTCATCTAAATTCCGTCTCACTATTTACTTGTCTACAGAAAGACTCTCTAGATCTGTAGTTAGGGTGCCCATCTGGGAGGTGAGGGGGCCTGTATCTGTGTTGTAATGAACGTTTAAGTATTTATATGAAATGGAGCAGTTTCAACAGAAGAGAGTGAGAGGGCCCTGCCCCAGACCATCCCACATACGTCCAGTTCCATTGGATCAAGAAAAATGACATCATGTTAGAGTTTACCTTTCTACTGTTCCTGCTTTGTCCATTCCAGACTCAAGTCCTAGTCCCATGTTCATCTGCTCAATCCCAGTGTCCATTCTTATCTGTGTACGCTCAGAGGGCAGAAGTGAAGAGACTTTAGTTCGTTTACCCCTATTATCACATATCCAATAACCTTTGGTTCCTGGGCTTTAGGTTCTTGGGCTCTGGAATTGTGTTATTATATTAATAAATCATTTTATTTGTTTCTCTAATATGTTTATTGGAGTTCCTTGGTGATTCCCGGATAATAGCAGCTGATGAGTGGGAATCTGAAAAGGTCCTTTGACAGTTATTTGGATTCAGTTATCAGATTGGTTTGGGAGAAGCAATAAGGTCCATTGACTCTGGGTGGGAAGATAAAACTTTTGTTCAATCCTAACCCCTTTGTACTAACAGTATCCTACACTCACTGTGAGCGCTCTAACCATTCAGCTGCAAGTTATAAGAAGGAAGGTACTGTCTTCAGTTTTTGTAAGAAAAGGTGAGGCACCTAACTCCAGGAGAGGATTCATGGCTGTGAATCTCTGGCAGAGATCGACACCACACTCTGACCTAGATTTAGGAACCTAAATCCATTTGAGGGGCGGGGTTTAGGCCACATCTGTATCCTCAACATTTCCTACTGGCTGCATTAGACAGTTCCCTGCTCAGTTTTCTGGCTTTTGTAGGTCCCATTCTTGGGCACCCAACTCAGACCATGCATTGTATAAGAATCTGGGCACCTAACTCAGGACTATAGAATCCATTACACGGCAGTGTACATAAACATTAGGTGCTGCAATGTGGAGTCTGTCTCTTCTGTGATGCTAGCCATTTTCTAACAACCATACTGAAAAGTGTAAAACAGAAGCTGATTCAATGTTATATTAAGGGAGCATGATAAAGAAAATGAAGCTAAAAAAATTCAAATTACTTAACATTGCTAACAATGAGAAGTTCTCCAACACAACTCATAAGAAAATTCAATTAATTATAAAGTAAACCTTTTCCTGTAACCCAAAAGAGCAGCTTCAAGAGACGACTGTAGTTTCTGTCACTAAGGACATGCTTTGTAGAAGATGCTTTGTTTGCATGGATGTCCGCACATCACTGTCTTGACTCGGATTGTGATAGAGGTCAACATGTGAAACACTATGTCTACAAGGTACAAGGTGATGGGTGCATCATAAATGCCACGATAGAAGTATTTGAAGGATGTAAACACCAGTGATGGAGAAGTGTGACATGGAATCAGACTAATTAGAAACCTTATTACACTGAGCAAATAAACATACAGGTTGAATATCAGTAGAGAACAGATGAGATCTCAGGGGCTGAATCTGAAAGTCTCCCAACAGAAATGGTAGAAGCCACATCAGTGGCATCATTAAAACAAAACTGGACAAAGCTCTCAATGATATATGGAAGTATCCTGCTTTTGTAACAAGTCTTTTCCATTTAAACCTTTTAAAATTACTTTTCCAAAGATCAATACAATAGTTTATATAAAACGACACATTATGTAAAACAAAGCATTAGAAACCATACAAGGAATTCCAACAGCAAATTGCTATGCTTTGAAACCTTCCAATTCCACGTAGAGCTTATTACACTTTGGGAACAATGGGACCTCAAAATCATATGGATTATCCCCAATACAAAAGCATGAATAAGTCATGCACCTTAAGGATTATAGAAGGGAACAAAGTAAAAAGGGGAACAAAAATCAGAATCCCAATTTAAACCTTCACTCCCAACCAGAGGCTTGGAAAGATTAAACCAGTAATAGCAGGATTTAGTTTTGGCCCTTATCTGGTCTGGTGGCATGCTCAATCTTGCCCCAAGTTTGGAGAACATTCAGTAAATAACATTGTTTCAAGACAGCTAAGACATCCAGACACGTCTTTCCAAGTCATTAATGCACAAAGAGCTGCATGTATCCTTCCGTATAAACTGAATTATGTTTTTGCCCACCAATAATGCAATAACAGTAGTCTTAAAATAAATCACTTAATATGTAGCCTAATTCCTAACATGATTAAACTTGGTTAAGGTTTAGAAAAATATATTATTAATATATTAGTCCCCCCTCCTCCAGTGTCCAGACAGCTCCAAAATGCATTACTATTCCCGGGGCTTCAGTGTCTGCATTTCCAACACTTGTCTGAATTTAAGGTTTAGATAGTTAAAACAAAGGGGAATGCTTATATTAAGAGTATGCGCCAGATGTCACTTCTGTACTTTTTACCACCCTTTTACATTGGCATTAAAAAGTCCATAAGGCAACTGAAAACTGGGCTCATGAGATTTAGCCTCTATTGCTTTCAAATCTTATTGTTTTACCATACTTCTCATTTTAAGAGAACTAATTTTAACATTATCAATTTTATCCTAAATATGTCTTAAATAAAGAGTTAAACATAAATGAAATTCAGAAATATCTTTAAAATGTTATAGGAAAAAAGCCATTGGTTATTTATCTATCATGTGCTTATTTGGTGAGAAGTGGAGGTTTGTATCCAAAGTTTTATTATTCTTTTAAGCATTTTACACTATAATTCAATTCTCAGACTGGGAGTCACTTCGTAACTATTATGTATCTAAATGAGAATTTGTTCTCCGAGCATCTCTGTATTCTGAGAATGGCCATTTAGGCAGACTTCTTCCCTTTCTGATCTGTTAAGGCTAGAGAAAGGTTTGTAATTGACAAGAGAGAGAATACACCCCTATCCAGAAGAAGTAGGGGGTAATTCTGCTAGCATGTGTTTTATAGCAGGTGAAGGACCCAATAATTACTTGTATCTAAGGCTAGCTCAGCTGTATCTGATCAGAAAAATCAGAATCTGTACAAGGGTAAAGTTCTGAATCTTTCTTGCTGTCAACTTCTCAGAGTTCTGCGAGAGGGGTAGGCTTTCAGATGTTTGAAATTAAGTGAGTTTGAGGAAATAAGACATCTGTATAATATCAAGATCTTAAATGACCGGAGGAGCTAAAGGATGTCAGCTAACTCCTCTTAGAACCACAGATGACATTTCTTATTAAACCAGCATTTTTGAAAGGTTATACCCACTCCCAGTACCAAGAAAGGGCACACTAAAGAGAAGCAACTCACCACTTTTCTAGATTACTTGAAAGCAGCCTATTCAAAGACTTAACTCACAAGTACAAAGCCATGAAAGATTGCACCTCAGAAAACTACAACTTGGATTGGCCCATGCCTGAGAGGTTTATTTCTTTGCAGGGTTAACTTCTCCCTTGAGATAAAATACTCAGTGTGTATCTCTGCTGATTGATAGTTAATACATTCCAGCTGGTCTGTCTGCCTGGGTGAGTTCCTGCACACAACTGTTGATGTTTCTTCCACTTTCGAAGAAGGGCCAGGATGTTGCAGGCTTGAGGCTCTTTCCAGCACTTAAACGTAATGGTCAATTTCTGCATTTGACAATTACAGAAATGCATGGGATTTGTCAGATCCACCAGTTAAAAGTTTTTGTGCCCAACATGCATGTGGTGTGGGAGTGTTCTGAGGCAACCTGTATCCAAGAGATTTTAAACAATGGGCTGAGGTGCTTTCTGGATTGTTCATGTTGATGCCAATATTTTACAAGGGTAATTGGGATAACCTGGTTAACTATAGGTCTGCATGCCTGACATCAATCCTGGGAAAAATAATGAAGCAGCTGATATGGGACTTGATTAATCAAGAGTTGAAGGGTACTTTGATGCTAATGAACATGGGTTTATGAACAATAGATATTGTCAAAAAAAAATCAAGTTTAGATTACAAGTGTGGATGATAAATGAAATAATCTTGCTATAATATACTTGGACTTTCATAAGGCATTTGACTTAATACACCGTGGTATCTTGATTAGAAATTAGAGCAATACAAATTCATCATAGCATGCATTAAATGAATTAAAAATTGACAAGTTTTTAGGTCTCAAAATGTAATTATAAATGGGGAATCATCATCGATGTGTGTTTCTGGTGGGGTCCTGCACAGATTTGTTCTTGGCTCTAAATTATTTGACATATTGATAAATGATGTGGGAGAAAACAAAATCATCGCTGAAAGGCTGCAAATGACAACGATTGGGAGAGTGGTTAATAATGAACAGGACAGGTCAATCAGAGACAGATCAAGATCACTTTTGTAAGCTGGACACAAATAAACAATATGTGGCTCAATACAAAAAAAGGTAAAGCCATACCTCTAGAAACAATGAATGCGGGCCATACTTATGGAACAGAGGACTCCATTCTGGGAAAAAGAAATTGTGAAAAAGACTTGGGTTCATGGTGGATAATCAGCTGAACATGAGCTCCTAATGTAATGCTGTGGCCAAAAGGGCTAATACAGTCCTTGAATGTATAAACAGGGGAACATCAGGTAGGAATAGAGAAGTTATTTTACCTCTATATATGCCACTAATGTGGTCATTACTGGAATACTGTGTGCATTTCTGATGGCAATAATTCAAGAAGGATGTTGATAAACTGGAGTGGATTAAGAGAAGAGCTGTGAGAATTATTAAAAGATGGGAAAACATGTCTAATACTGATAGATTCAAGGAATGCAAACTATTTAGATTATCAAAGAGAAAGTTAAGGGGTGATTTGACTACATTCTATAAGTACCTGAGAACACTGTGATAATAGAGCCCTCTTCTATCAAGATCTAAAGGCTGGAGTTTGAAGTTAGATAAATGTAGACTAGAAATAAGGCTCAATATTGAACCATGAGTGTACTTAACCACTGAAAAACTTGCCAAGAGCTGTGGTGGATTCTACATAACTGGAAATTTAAAAATCAATATTAGATGTTTTTCTAAAAGATTTGTCTAGTTCAAACAGGAATTAATTCAGGGAAATACTATGACCTGTATTACAGAGGAGACCAGCCTAGATGATCACATAAATTATGAATCTAAATGTTATTTTTGACAGCTTCGAGTCAAAGACATCAATGCATCTCCATATGAATGCAAGGATCCGCCCTCATATCGTATGGTTGTTGCCCAAATGTTGTTTGCCTTGATAAAATTTTATTATATTTTGGTCTAAATGGCAATACTTGTAAAAGTATATTTTCTCTCTCCTATGTTGTAGTTGCTAGTGCTGGAGAAGCCTGAGTAATCATTCTCTTTCAACTCCATCTGGCTTCTGGTTTGTTGAATGAATAAAGAGACTTTGCTGTCATCAGTCAAAGCAGGAACTCAGATGAAGGCCAAAACACAACATAGTTTTACAGAGACTGAGCACTACATGGTTCATGTGACAGACTATGACCAGCTGTACCTTTTCTCTAATAGGCAGCTGTAACGCAGTACATTTTAATCACTGCCAGACTGGCACCTCCTTCAGGTGATCTGGGGAGTAGCTCCAGGCCAACACCCACATCGCTTGTCACAGTGACTCTCTCCCTGCAGTTGGCCTGTAGCCCTTCCCACAGCTGTCTGGAACCACATCTTCTTCATGGGTTGGCCCTCAAACTGAATCACAATCTGTGTTTTCTCTTCTGGGGGACATTTAGCTCCTCAGTAATCCAGACATTTTCTCAGTGGCAACTGGAGTATCCTGCTACTTCCTCAGTGGAAGCTGCAGTCATTTATCCTACCATTTCCCAATGGTGAGCAGGGGGAAGAAGGGGGACCTAGGTCCATCCACTACTATGGGTCCCAGCCAAGGGATCGCAGCCTTTTGCTGCACCTCAAGTTCCTCTTCTTGCTGCTGTCTCCCTAGGCCACTGCACCTTCTTCACCCATTCTCAGGGCCCCCACTACCCACTTTCAGCAGCCCACCATGAGCTTCTCTGGCTCCCCCAGTCCCTGACAGCAGTAGTTCTGCTACAGGTACTACAGGCTTCTCAGCCTTTCCTTCTCAGACTTCAGGCCACATTTGGGCTGTTCTTCCCTGAAGCACTTCTTATATGGTTCTGCTGAGCCCTGACTGGCCTTCACTCACAGCCCCTCTCCTATTGGTTCCTTCCCATGCAGCATCCCAAGGCTCTGTTACCCCTTCTCTGCCAGTGTTGGGCAGTTGCCCCATCACAGTGGCACTGTACATTTTAACCTTTGTTACAATATGAATTAATTAGACCTCAGAGAGTATCTCTTGCAATAGTAAAATCTCTGAATGGAACTATTATTAATAGAATGGTAAAGAAAATGATCATTTCTAAACCATTACAATTGTCTCCTCTTAGTGAGTAGTGACTTATCCAACAAACATTAGAAAAAGGATTTGTCTACACAGGGACATTCAAGAAAATTAATCCAGTTTAACTAAAGGTGTGAATTAAAAGTGGATTAGTTAAACTGCATTATATCCCTCTATGGATGCTCTCATTCAGAATTAAAGTAGCCTTAATTTGGTTCAGTTTCATTTAAAACCATTTTAGTTCTGAATGAGAATGTCAGCATAGGGATTTAATGCAGTTTAACTAATCCATTTTTAATTCATACTTTAGTTAATTCAGATTACCTTTTCTGAGTGTCCCTATGTAGACAAGCTGAAAGTTGTCCCAATATTAGTGAAGATGCAGATACACCAATAAGGATTTAACAAACTCCATATTAATATAAACTCCATTTGGGATATGTGGGAAAGTATGCTAAACAGAAAACATTGGGAGGGAAAGAAATTTCATTTTCAAGCATTTACCATGAAAATAAGAATAACATTTAAAAGATAAAAAAAAAAGAGAGTCCTGTAGCACTATATATTGTCCTTGCAAAATTAAAAATATTCAGCATTTTCTTACACAACTTTGAACAGTATCATGGATGTTTGCAAACTTCACTTTGGCATGTATAACTACCAATGCTATTATTGGTCATAAAGTTAAACAGCTCCTATCCACATCCAGTTGTGGTGTGGGATTTGATCCCATGGACATCCCTCACAATGAATTCCACTTAGGGAATACATGGATGTGAAGAATCTAAGTCTGGGTGACAAACTTTTTAAAAAAGTAACAGTGAAATCCCATTTCTGAACTCTGGTCTGTGTCTCTATCATATTTACTGTCTAGCTAAGATGTCAATCCTGGCTCAGGACCTGCTGGCATGTGTGTACACTTCTGTCCCTTTGGAGGACTCATTGACATGAAAGGAGCTACACAGAAGTGGGAAAGTCTATTCATATAGATGGCAGGATCAGGACCTTCATGTGACTGGAATTCTGGATATATACCTGTAAACTAAAAGTCACATATGTAGTCTGGAGGTTCTTGTTTACCTTATGTACTTTTTGCTCTAAATGTCAAACATTGTCTTGAAAATTACCTATGTTTACCTTACTTGGTGTGTCATTTAAATGAATTCCTTTTAGGCACCAAAGAATTATGTACTGGAAGTCAGCATTAAGAGGTCATCATTGATTCTGGATCATGTTCTTACAGGGAATCAATAGTCCCCAACATAGGGATGTTAATTGCCTTTCAAATTGCTGGATTTGCTCCATAACAGAGTATTTTTTTCATTTCTACAAAAAATAATCTTGTATAAAAGATGGCTTTAATAAATACATTTTTCAACATCATATGCAAAAATATTTCCCTCTTTTCTTATTATGTATAAACATTGTTACTTGGTGGACAGATTTATAGTTTCATTTCTATTTTTAAGGAAGTTGACTGTCTCTCTTCTATATTTAAATTGCTTTGCTATGGGAGAAAAGATGATGATAAATCCATTCACACATTTTGTTTCAACACAACTCCTGCCCCATTTGCTAAAAGAAATCTTCACCCTATGTGCAGTCCGAACAATGCTGGGAGAATGTTGTCTGTCCACTTTAGACCTGTGGCGCTCAGCCTCAGAGAGCTGGACATGCACTTCATGAACAAACAACACAGAGAATAGAATGAGCCCCAAATTATCATGGTGCATTGACTGAAAATTTCATTGAGACATTTGCTTTATGTTGCAGCCATAGGTTATGATGCTGCATCATGGTGATTCACGGCTCGATTCACGAAGGGATTTAGGCACCGAAAGTGGCAGTTTAGGCACCTAAACCCAGAATCCAGTTCCTCAGAACTGCTACTCAGCCACTTGTGACGCTATAGGCACCTAAATAATCTATGCACCTGAGATGCTGTCCTGTGCCTCTGTTGGTGATCATGCACAGAGCTGCCAAGTCCTACTACCATGGAGCAGTTTGGTGCCTAAGCCCTGGCAGAATCCTGCAAGTAGCCATTCTCCCACCCAGCTCCCCTGCGGGCCCCAATCCTGTAGGTGGGCTCCGAGTCAGGTCGTGGATCAGGGCCTTAAGAAAAGACAGAGGAGAGAGCAGAGGTTTTTCTGCTGTCTATGGCTGAGTGGGTAGTGCCCTGACCTAGGATGTAGAAGGCACAGGTTCAAATTTATGCTTTGCCTGTTGTGAAGCAGGGGCTTGATCCGCAAGTCTCCTACTACACATATAACTGCCATCGCTGCTGCTCTGGGTAGATCGTTTGTCATCTCTCCTGTTGGAGCTGTTCCACTTTTTATGCAATATTTAAATATTAATGGGCAACAGTACCGGACCCAGGCTCTCGCAGGTGAGTGCCCCGCGCATCAGGCTGTGGAGTCATTCTCACTCTCTCTGGCCCAATGATTTTTTAAAGTACTTTATACAAAGTTTAATGGCTTCAACAGGAGACATGGAGACTCCTGCCCCGCTCCAGAATACCCTATAGCCCAGCAGTTAGTGCCCTCGCCTGGGTGGTGGGAAACGTGGCTTCAACTCCCTGCTCTGAATCAGGCAAAGCAGAGGTTTGAACCCATATTCCCACACTGGACTATAGGCTATAAGAGGAAGGAACCTCACATCTTCCCTGTTTTTTGTGAGAAAGGGATGACCCGACTTAGGTCCCTAACCCCAGCAGAGGGCTCATGGCTGAGAATCCTGAGTGGAGAGAGGTGCTTCCCTGCAGCTCAGAGGTAGGTTCCTACCTCCCTTTAAGGGACAGGGCTTAGCCCCCCTTTGGTATTTTCTGCTGGCAAGCACAGGTAGTTCCCTGTTCCATGTGCAGGCTTCTTTTAATGCCATTTTTAGGTGCCTAACTCTTCCCATGCGTTTTACAGGAAGCCTGGGCTCCTAACTTGGGGCTAAGGATTGCAGAAGATGGCAGGCTGCCTAAGCGTTAGGCATAGCCACACAGTGTCTAAGGCCTGGTCTAAACCGGAAAATAAAGTCGACTTAATTACTAAATTAATAAAAAATCCACACCCCTGAGCAACATAGTTAAATTGACCTAGCCTCCAGTGTAGACAGAGCTAGATTGAAGGAAGAATTCTTCCATCAAACCTATCTACCACCTCTCAAGGAAGCAGATTACCTACCCCAATGTGTGAACCCCTCCCCGCAGCATAGGTAGCGTTATACTGAAGTGCTGTAGCATTTCCAGTACAGACAAGCCTTAAATCCCTTTTGTGGATATAGTGTCATCTCATTCTGCCATAGCACAAGCATGTATTGAGCACCCCCTGGACTGCTTTACTGACAATTAGTTAGGATGGGAGTTAACCACCAAGCCAAGACATCTGATTTAATTGAGGGAATAACTTGCTATTCAATTTCAGTGAGAGTTGTGTATGTATTTTATGGAGAGATGAATGGGCGGAGTGCTTAAGAGAAAAAAAAATACTTTGCATTGCTCAGTTAAATGGATTGAGACTGGAAAATGTGCTGCTGCATTCACTCTACAAAGCATTAAGTCACACACATAGATACAAATCAAAGAGCTCATTTGTCTTCCCAGATTTGTTCTGTAATGGTCTAGACTTTGGAATAACTTTTGCATTAGAGCAATGTTTATCAAGCTATAGGAACAAAACCAGTTCAGGCAGGTATACAAGGCAGAGGAGAGGATTTGTGTAGGTGGAAAAAAACACAGGATCCAAACAACTCCTTGCTACTCACTGCAAATGTACTGCTGGGTTTGAAGATGACACTGCTGATAGGTCCTTGGAAGAAACCTTCTCCCTGGACTCCAGTTGTGGCCAAAAATGTAGCTGGCTACAGAAGCAGCTTTCATGCACAGGGCTGCAGACTCTGTGAGCAGCCTGCCAGCCCAAATTTCCCTCCTAAGCACTCAACACAGTCTTGAGGGGCAGCAGCTTTCTGAGGCTGGGGATTGGAGCTACCAGAGTTGAGGAGTCAGTAAAAGACACATCAGAAAAAAAAACACAATCAGAAAAGAAAAAAGACATTCAGGAAAGAGAGACAAAAGCAATATAATGGACATAAAAATGTGATGTCAGGACATGGTGCAAAAGGAAAATGGGGAGGCTCTATTTGCCAATCCATTCCAAAGTAACTTTTCACTAATCAAAACTTGTGAGCTACTGAATTTGAGTGTCTGCAATCAATTTCTGTTGATTCTTTCATGCTCAAATCAGGGTGCTAGATGATCCGTGTGTTCATCACAGACTGTACATGACTGAAAACCAGTGATGATATCCAACCGGTTCACAATGGTTTGCACGAACCGGTTCTTAAAATAGAAAAAATTCAGCGAACCGGTTCTTAGCACTCCCCGCCGCAGAAATTGACGAGGGAGGGTCAATTTCACTGCGGGGAGTGATTCTCCCTGCCGCCGAAATTGACCAGGGAGGGTCAATTTCACGGTGGAGGGCACTGTGAAGTTTGGGTGCTGGGTTGTTGGGGTGCTGTGTGCATGATGTTTAAGAACCTATTCAGAATAGGTTCTTAAATATCACCTGCCTTTATAGAACTGTTATTGGAAATTTGGGATATCATCACTGCTGAAAACCTATGAAAGAAAACCCAGAACCCAAAGTATGTAAATTTATCCAGCTAGATGGCTGTTTGAATCTTTCTATCTGACGAAGATACATCTTGCTCCAGTAGAACGAATAGAAGACACCACTGACCTAATCTGGAATAATTTGCGGATATAATTCAGCAATCTTTTGCCCTTTGTTGTCCACCCATGCTAAATGTTTGTATATGTGGTGACTGAAATTCACAACTGGTTTTCATCATGTTTCTGTGACATTGCTGGAAGGTGCATTAGATCATGGCTCATTTCCATTGCAAAATCTTCCACTGTTGAAAACTTTTCCCTAGCTGTCAGTATTCTACATGCCATCCCAGCTACATGCTGTAAGATGATGTTTAAATCACTGATCCAGTGCAACAGAACATGGCTCAAATCTAAACCCAATAAGTGTAGAGAGAGATCATTCTCCCTAAATGACAAATATTGGTGACCTTCTGATACTACAGTTCTCTACTCACATACTGTTTTATATTATGCCCACTGAAAAATTACTGAGTGTCCTGATGGAAGCCTAGAAGTAAGTTACAATATATTGCTGGTTTAAAGAAAAACTTTTAATGTAGATTCATATATAGTAAATGTGCCTTCTGTGATTAAAATCCAAATTAAAGTCTAAGAAGAAGACAGAAATATGGATTTAACAACAGCCTGAGCCAGACAAAGATTATGAAAATCATGGGAGAAAATCCAAATATGTTTTGAGTTTGTGTAGGCAAGTCTTCAAAACAACAGAATGAAGCTCTAAGAAAGCAGACTTTTGCATCATCACTAAACATATGGTTTGATCTCATTTTTCCAGTACAATGGTGAGGCAACGACATAACGTGAAAACGGTAGAGAGCAGTAAAAATATAAAGCACCTACAATCAGAAGAGGCATAAAATAGGAAAAAAGAATGATTAAAATGTAAATCTTTGAAACCACAGACCCTCTGGAAATCTTTATTGTTCAATAACACATGTATACGTTAGTGACATTTCATGTGCTCAAGCAAGCACTTCTTAGTGATATTTAATCTGTGTGCAGTTAACATTCTGGTGATTATGTTTACAAACAGCTCTCCCAGTTTCCTATCTTTGTATTGTAACAGAATTAGTCTTTGCACCTCTGCTGCAGGTCTAGAAAATGAATAAACAAGGTACAGTCTCCCAGAAATGCATTTTGACAGCTCCACTAAATTACACATGTACCTGGATATACTGAAACAAGGTGGATCACTGACCCTTTTTCCCTTAAAAAAGGAAGTGCAGTAAAAATTGACTGATATTTTTTATTAGTAGAAAGAGATCATCTGCTTACTCGTGTAGATTACAGTTCAACATAGGTAGGTTTTACAGAGATATCAAGCAATAATATCCATTCATACAAAATGTATGTGGTCTGATAATTCACTTAATTTCTTTGCTTAGCATTTCAGTGCTGTTAAGAGTATCTTGGATATCAATTTAAGGAAGCAAGGCAGCTGTATTTGCAATATATATATTCAAATTCTGCCCTCAATTACACTCATGCAACCAAAAGGGGCTGTATGAATATAAATAAATGTAGAATTCTGCACAATATCTTTAAATAAAGAGTCAAAATTATGAGCCAAATTCTGTCTCAGTTATATCAAAGCAACTAGTAAGATTACAGAAGCATAACTGAAAGCATGGAGGGATGACAGATTTAACTGAAGGAATAACTTGGCTATTCGATTTCAGTGGGAGTTGTGTATGTATATCTCAATGCATAATTTGGCCCTTCATGATTGTAGTCAAGGAAACAGGTGGAGTGCAGTTATTGAATCCTCTTTGCATTCCAATTAACTCCAGACACTCCAAATCATGCTCCATGTGCTAGAATGAAACCCTATTCTGTTAGATTTGTTGAAACACAGCCAAAATAATTAAACATTTTCAGCCATCATTATACAAATTAAATAGAGGAATGGCTTTTCCATTTTGCTGGCTTGGTGAGAGGGTAACAAAACTCTGAGTCTTACTGTGGTTTTTACTGCATATTTATGTTCAAAAGTACAAGAGGAAAAGGTGAGACAAGCAGGTTTTAAAATAATCAGCTTTTGCTTTCTGGTTGAGCTGGAAATATATATATTTTAACATCATATCTCATATGTTGGCTTATATGGTTCAGTAATCACTTCCAAGGTCACAAAGATCCACCTAATTTACTAAGTGTTACTTCACTTTGGATGCTCTTAGTGGAGCCTACACACTTATTTATGTTTTCATACGTATACAGTTATAACCATTTGTTTTCAAATACATGTCTGAAGTAACAGAGAAATTAAAAACATCACTCATGCAGTATACAAAGTGGTCATTTTGGCAACTGAGGGAAAGGTTTTCATTTAGAAAGCCAGAGAGAAATGCAAGGATCAGCAGAAGGCAGAACAAATTTGTTGCAAGTATGAGAGAATCATGTTGGTACAAAAAGTAACCTGAATTATTGTTTATACATCTCCACAGTTTGTAAGATCAATACAGTATACACAAGAGTTCTCTTCTCAAGGCACTTAGAAGTCCTTTCAACATGAATCTAGAGCCTTTTCTGTATCACAGAAAGAAAATGCAGCCATTTTCTCGAGACACTGATTGTAACAAGATGCTACTGATATGAGTTTTTGTGAATTTTTCCTTATTTGCAGTGTACAGATGGTCTTTTGGATTATAAGGAAATGCCAGGTGCAAAGATGTTAGGAAACCAGAAGTAGAAAAAATATTTCTGTTGTACTGCATTTTAATACAGCTAGTCATCAGAAAGTGTATTCACTGCTAGCTCAAAAGTTCTCAGCTGGTTTGAATCTGCAGTTCTATTGAATTCACATAGATAAATATAGCTTTTTTGTGTGTAATATACATGTGAAAAGAACGTTATTTAGATTGTGAATTCAAACATTCAAAAATTAAGAAATGCCAGGATTAAGATTACCTTAATTTGGCCCCTTTCTGTGTTTGCATCACGATGCGGGGTTTAGTAATATGATTACACACTATTTTCTACAAAGGACTCTTCTGCTCCTTTCAACCAAAGCTTAATATTTTCTGTCCCATCCCCTCCACCCTGTCTTTGTCTCAGTCCTGTCTCTTCTCTACACCTGAGTGCTTGTCCCATTTCCACTTTTCTTGTCTCCAGTCCCAGTCTCTATTTGTCAGGTTTCTAATCCCCATCTCCACCTTCAGGCTTGCTATCTGAGCTCCAGTCTCCCTCCCAACGTCCAGTCTCTTCTCCTCCACAATATCAGTCCCCTTATCCAGCCAATCTCAGTTCCCCTGTCCTACCTCAGTGCTTTGTCCACAGGATCCTTGCTCAGTCAGACCTAGATCCCCCACTTCTGGCTTCCTGTCTGATCAGTGTCTCCCCTCTCTGGCTGCTCATCAATCTCAGTCTCCCCCACATCACTTACTTAGCTTCTTTTCCCACTCTCTTTTCACAGCCAGTTTACATGCTATCCCCACATCCCAGCTCCTGGTCTCTCCTCCCACCCTGACTCCCTCTCCATTCTCCACCAATTTCTAGTCTTAGTCTCTTTGTCCAAAAGGTTCCCAGTCCCGGCCTCCCCTGTCCCATGGTTCCCAGTTTCAGGCTCCTTGACCAGCCAGTCCTGGTCTCACCAGACTCTAGTTCTAACCCCTCCCATCCCTCCCCCAGTCTGGTGTTTGTACTCTCTGCATTTGAATCAGACACTTTCCTCCTCTATGTTGTCCGGGTGCTAGCAGGGAGTAGAGGAAGAAGTGTCATTGAGAGCACAGGAGCTCCAGGCACTCTGGACTCAGTTCCAAAGCCCTGCCTCAGCCCATCTTGGTACAGATGGGAGAAGCCATTAAAGGGAAAGTCTTTCCGAACCCCTGTAGAGCTGTGCTGGAGCAAGTTCAGTCACTCCATGGGATTGGTACATGTGTGCTATGGTCAACAGTGGGAGATGTGGGAGGCTTGCGCATGCTCAGTGATGACAGATATTTTAGCTGCTTAAATCAAAGAAGTCTTTACTGATCATGTTCAAACTGATTTTGAAAAGTCATACAACGCGACCAAATTTGGGCAGATTTTTACAAGAATAGCAAAAGGCACATCCCTGACACAAAGGCCAACCTTCTGCAATATTTCCAGTTCCCACTGCAACCCAGGAGGAAAGCTGGGCATTCAAAAGAAAATATTTTAAAAAATGTTTAACATGGGCAACATGATGTATTTTTTTTCCCTTCTCTCATTCTTGGAAATGGCTGACCTGTTTCCAATAAACTCTATTCTGAGGCAGGCACCCAACATGGAAAAAATCTCAGGCCAGAAAATCAATGTTTTTCCAAAGTTATAAGCATTTGAAGATAGAGTCTGATAATGGGAAGTGTCGCGCAACCTAATAGCTGGTCCCTATAACATAGATCAGATTTATCTGAGCCTGTATTTAATCTGATGCTAAGGAGAAGAATGCCATTAGACTGAACTTTCCCCACCCCTTCTTTTTCAGTGGTGCCTCTCCAAAGTCTGGGATGTTGCCTGACTCTTGGACTGAAATCACTCATGAGGATAAGCTTGTCTTCCTTGACTGTGGCAGTGAGAACTGCATCAGGGGCACACTAGAACTGCATCTAATTGTCTTTGTCATCGTCAAGTGTGGGAGCGTACACATTAATGACCAGGGCATATTAGTTGTTACTAATCTTAAGATGAGGAGGCATGAGACGTTTGGTAATATCCATTGGGAGTTCAAAAACCTGGCTAGCTATCTTGTTCTTGATGACAAAACCAATCCCTTGAATACACCTCTCTTCCGATGGCTTTCCTTTCCAAAATAGCCGCATCTGTCTTCTTTCAGGTGGCCTTCATCTGCCTGACAGGTCTCATTTAGTGCCGCAATATTGATGTAATATCTTGCAAGTTTTCTAGCTATTATGCCACTTCTTCTTTCAGGAAAATCATTGCTTGTGGAATCCATGAAAGTGCAAACATTCCAGGTAGAGAATTTCATTACTTTGCTTGGTATGTTCTGACTGTAGGTACAATTATTCTGTTGGACACAACCATCCAGCCAAGGGGAAAGAGGGTTGAGCCAGCCTATGTTTAGGGCAGCTTTTCTAGCCCTTCCATATTCAGGGTGAGCAGAGGGGATCCTGAAAAGGACTTCTCAGGTGCAGCTGCCGAATTGCATTTCTGTCTCACAAGCCCAAGTGCAAGACAACTGCTGCCTGTGTGCAGGTTTGTGACTAGGAACTCTCAGAGATCACTTCTCCTGTCCCAACGCTCATCCATTGCCGCAGGACTTTGTTAATGAAAGATATTTACACACTTGGCAGAGGCCTATGCATGAAATCTTTTAAAGTGGGGGAGCCGGTGTTCAGGCAGCAACCTCACAAAATTTGACAGGAAGCAGCCTTGGTCCTGGTGGCAGGGAAGTCCAAGACAACCAGAGGTCTCTGTTCTGCTGCAACCCTCATCTGCCTTCTCAGCCTCAGAGACCTGGCTAATCCTTGAATATGCCTTTTCCACCATTAGGGTCTTGAGAAGTTTGGATTACACTGTCTGGAACTTCACCTCTGAATTGCTCTCCAAGGGTGACCCTCCCAGGAGGGAGGGTCTGGACCACATAGTTTTGAGGGTCATTGGGAGACACAAGCTTCTCCACCACAGTAAGGTAGTGGTCCAAGCAGAGGGGAGTATGATATGCTTATCACAAATACCATCTTTAAACAGAAAGACAAATATAAGACCCCTTAGAAACATCCACATTCTGAGTACTGGCATCGTCCTTATTATGTCATTGTCAGAGCCCATGATAGTACTGATGTCCATATTACATGAGCCATGAGAAATACAGATGACTGTTGGAGGAGACCATTCTTTAGTCAGATCAATCATGAACACGTGGCTCACACTACAACACCGTAAACATCTAAAAGGAATGCAGAAGAGATCTAACAGCAAGGCACTTCAGAATCACTTTAGTCACAAGATGATTAAGCAATGCCTTAGTGAGAGGCTGTGATCTACTGACAACATCAATGACATCCAAATGCATTGGGAGGAGTTCAATACCATTATTCACAAAGTGTGCTAAATCAGTTGGATGTTCCACTCATCGCCATCAGGATTGGTTTGATGAGATCAAGGAGGAAATCCTCGCACTTATTCATGAGAAGAGAAGCGTACTTCGAACTTGGCAAAATGAACCCTCTAATCAGCAAAATGAGAGAATTGTCATTCTCTTAAAGCTGTTGTTCAAAGATTGCTGAATGACATCAAGAATAAGTGGTGGCAAGCAAAGGCCATGAAGTTACAGAGTTTCACTGATCAACATGACATGAGAAGCTTTTTTCAAGGAACAAAAGCCATTTATAGGCCAAGCTCAAGTGGCACAACTTTCTGTGATCCAAATACAACCCCACTCTTCATAAAGATAATGTAGCACTCACGCAATGTTGGAAGGAGTATTTTGAGACTCTATTGAACATGACTCTGAAGTCTCATCTGCCACCATTGAGTCAATTCCTCAGCATCCAATAATAGAACCTCTTGCTGACCTCCCATCTTCTAAGGCAGTTTGGCAAGCCATCACTCAGACTAGAAACAACAAAGCACCAGGCTCAGATAGCATTCCTGTGGAGGTCTTCAAAGCTTATAGAATATAACTCATGCAAAAATTTCATCAACGACTTGTTAGAATTTGGGTTAATGAGGAAATTTCACTCAACCGAAAGAATGTGAATTTTGTGATCATTTTTAAGAAAAGGGACAAGTCAATGTGCAAAAATTACTGAGGTATTGCCCTACTCTCCATTGCTGGGAAAATCCTTGCTCGCATCCTTTGAGCAGTCTCTTCTCTCTTACCAAAGATGTCCTTCCCGAATTCCAGTGTGGTTTCAGACCAATTTGATCAAACATCACCAATTGATTTTTGTTGCAGGACAGATCCAAGAGAAGAACAGAGAACAACACCAGCCATTGTTTATGGCATTTATTGACCTAACTAAGCCCTTTGATTCCATCAATCATTAAAGTGCTCTCCAGGTTTGGTTGTCCATTGAAGTTGATTCATATTCTCAGGCTACTTCATGACAGGATGATTACCACCATTCTCTTAATGGGTTGGAGATGAACTCATTCATCACCCGTACTGATGTTAAGCAGGGTTGTGTTATTGCCCCAACCTTTTTTTCCCCATCTATCTTGCTGTAATCTTGATTCTTATTTGTGACTGCCTTTCTTCTGGATTGAGTATCACATGGACAGCCAGCTCTTTCATCTGTGGTTTCTTCATTTTAAAACTAAAGTCACCAGGACTGTTATTACCAACCTTCAATATGTTGACAACAGTGCTATTCTTACGCACACCGAGGCTGACTTGCAGGCTAACCTAGATCTCTTCTCAGGTGCCTGTCATAGCCTGGGACTTTCTCTCAGAACTGGGAAGACTAAGTTGCTCCATCAACCTACCCAAGAACAAGTTTTCCCTTTCTCCCACAAATTGTCATATGTGGTGAACCCCTCAAAAAAATGAGCATTTCCCTTACCTTGGTAGCCACGTCTCCCAGACAGTTAACATTGTTATGGAGATTGAACATAGGATCCATTGTGCCAGCATATCCTTCAAAAAGTTGATCTATGATGTGATGGAAACTAAGATCTCAGATCTTGATCTGCAATGCAGTGGTTATCCCCACTCTTCTTTATGGGCGTGAGAAATGAGTGACATATCAAAGCCATCTTAAGCATCTGGAGTTGTACCAACAGTGCTGTCTTTGGAAGGAAGGAAGGAAGATTCTCCATGTCAGAGGGAAAGACCATTGTACCAATGCCAGCATTCTCTCTGCAGCTAACATCATCAGTGTTGAGGTGAAGATTATGAAACATCAACTTTGCTGGGCTGGTAATTGTGTGTAAATGGATGATACTTGTCTTCCAGAGCAAGTCCTCTTTTCTCAACTTAGTCATGGTAAGAGGTCCCACAAGGGACAGAGGAAACACTGCAAGGAAACCTTGAAAGTATATCTTAAGAAAGGAGGCACTGACCTCATGAATTGGGAAGAGCTGGCTGGGGATAGACTGCAATGGCATCACATCATACATCAAGTCTCAGTTCACTTTGAGGAGAATCATCTTGCTCAAGAGGCTGAAAAACAGAGGAGGAAGGAAAGGGTACAGCATCCAGCAGTTGTGCTCTTTCCAAGCAACCACTTGTCACATATGTGGAAAAACCTGTAGAGCACGAATTGGACTCCTCAGCCATCTTAAGTCCTCTTGACTTTTCCCCTGGCAGACATCATCCTTTTATTGAGGTATAACCGACAACAAAATTTAATTTAACATGACATTTGATCAATGAGTTGAAGACCAGTAAAGACCTATACATCGTTAATGTCCTGCTTATGACTTCAAAAGAGAAGTTAACAAAACTTAGTGGTGCATGAGCCTTGGGTTAAACTTCTGCATAGGGTGAACTATACTCACAGTGAAACAAATATTTCACTTAAATTGACTGTTATGTTGTGGCATGAACCAATTTAACTTCTATCAGCTGCTGGTCTTGGCTTTCCTATCCAAGTTAGCTGGCTGAAAAACAAGTTGCAAGACAAAGGAGGGAGCATAAGTTTCAGACCTTCAGTTATTCCCAACACTGCGATGCTGTTACTTCTGCCCTTTCAGAAAGATCTATGAGGGACTCCAAGATGAAAAATAGTCAGTCTATGGGGGACAATAAAAAAAAGTCTCATTTCTTTTCAGCTTGGCTGAATAAGTAGCTCAAGCTGAACTACAGTACCTGAGAGCTGTTCTGACACTCCACTGGAACGCTTCATTTGGACATCGAAAATGACAGTAAGGGGAGCTGCATTTTAAACAGAATGACAAATTTATTTCTTTTTTATTGTTAGCAGCTTGACTTTGTAATGCACATAATTAGAAATTTGTGACCCCTCCGCCTATGGAATTGTAGTATATTAATATATGGTCTTTCCTTGTGATGGAAAAAGCTTTCACATCACATATATATACAAAAGTGCCAGAAAGAGGACAGGTATTAGAAATTTAGTCACTCTTTTAGCATACTTAGAGGAAGGCAGCTCCCCAGACAGAATCTTTAGCCACGTTCCTTGACTACTAACCTGATACTGAATAAGTAATGTATTATATAGTATGATAATGTATGATATAGTATGTTGACATTTTATTGTAACTTTCCCTAATAAAAACTTTCTAAATAAAGAAATAGTCAGTAGCAAAGGTGTATGAATAATATTCCTTGTGGATCAATATCTGTTTCAATAAAAGATAATAAATTGATAGTAAGGAACAAGAAGAAAAAATGACAGTACATTACCAAGTTATATTTGCATCATATTGCTGCATCTAGAGTGCTGCCATTGTCCCCAGGTGCCCTCCATTCACCCTGCCATAGTTTCAGGCTCAGGATGAGAACATGAGGGGAAAAAAACAACAAAAAACCCAGTCAGCCATGAAAATCTCTAATGGTCAGTGGGTATCCTAGAAGACAGAGACTATCATGACCTCAGGTGCCCCTCCACTTCTGACCATTTATAAACTATTTAGGTTATCTATGATATACCACATTGGAATCACCAACTCTTAAATGAAATTCCTTTGTTCATCTATGACAACTTAAAACAGGACTCACTACTGATATGGGGAATAATATACTTTGGTCTTAATTTACCTAGAGAAGAGTGACCCCACCAAGATGGACCCACTCTTTAAACTGTAATTTGTTGAAAACTCTCATCATCGAGGACATACAGAAGAGATTGCAAATGAAGTGACTGTTTATTGCTTGCTTTTTTCTTTTTCTTTAAATAAACATTCCTAATTAATAATTGTGAATATTTTGCTCATCTTTAATCATGGTGTCTCACTAAGGTATAGAAAGAACCTCATGTGATTAAAATAGTGGTTTCATATCCAGGAACTGGCATTAAAAGAGACAATTAAGATTTGGCTCCTATCATTTCTTGTTGGTTTTAGAGATAAAGTTACTGGGTTGTCAGCAACTTAAGACACCTCTTTCTCCCCTCTTTCCTCCCATTGGTGTTTTTACTGAACTGATGTAAAATGTAGACTAAGATAAAGCCTGGACAACAATTTACACCACAGAATCAGACAAATTTGCCTGAAGCTAAACTGGGAATTCAGCATTCTTCACAAGATTGGTTTAGTAATATGTAACTCTATCAGTAGTAGCTAGGGCAGATCAACGTCAGGTGTTTTTATCATCATGTCATATAGACCTATACAGAGCAGGCTCAACAAAATGGTAAAAACACCTGTACGCAGTCTAGGCTAGCACTTTCACCTTTGGTATCATAGGAGGATCTGTATGCTAGACTAATGAAGAGGAAAGTTCCAATGTGCAGCACAAAAGCTCACATAACTCGTTTAGAAGTATGATAACTAGCTAAAAAAAAGCCTTTAAAATTTTTTCTTCTCAATTTTTAATCAACATTATCAAAATGTGATTGAAATGTTTATCAGTATTTTGCATTGGTTTTGATAAACAAAATTGATAACTGTTTCAATAGTTTTATAATGTTTTCAATAAACAATTTTAAATGTCACAATTTTTCACAGAAGTAAACAAAACCCACACATTCTGGCATTGATTTATTGTGAAAGATTTTTCATTTTTCAAATTAAAGACTTTTTCATTTAAATATTTTTATCAGTACTAAAGATTCTCATTAGAAGCTATCTTAGCCTAGTCTGCTATTCTTTGCCTTTGTGAGGCCCAGTGGCTCCCAAATCCAGGCCAAGAGAGTTGCCAGGCAAAAAAAGCTTTCACTCCGCCACCCAGCAGTCCCCTACGCACCGCCTACTGTGGGCACAGACCACAGGAAGTCCCACCTCAAGGCGTTTGACAGACAGCAACTTCATGGCACCTGATTTGCTCCCTGCCCTATATAAACTCAAGGGGCATTCCAGGAAGCATCCAGGTAACTATGTGATCACTTGCTAGCTGCCATGACCACCCTGCATTCTCTGTTGCTGAACTCCCTATATTGACCTGTGTTCTGACTTGGACATTGACTCCCACTCAAACCCCTGTGAACACCCACATGGATCCTGGTACCCAGTATTGACCCTTAGCTTGAACCCTGACCTGTTTCCGGCTCCGACCCTTGGCCTGACTATTGACCCTGATACTGACTCTAAATGCTAGTGCTTGTTCCAGCCTACTGACTTCCTCTCACTAGTCCCCATTACCTTTGCCCAAGATCCTGAAAGCCTCATTCTGTCAATTCATCTGTATTACAGCTATAATGTAAAATTGCCCAATAAATATCACTGTGGTTTTTATCTTTCACTTATTTTAAGAGTCCAAATTTTATTTAATTCAAAATTATGGGCCCAAGTGTCATCTCTATCATAAAGGATTAAAAATAGTGAGAAAAGAAATCTATAAAATCTCTCCATACTACAAGCATGTCAGATGCATTAGCCTCTATCATGTTAATATGCCAATAAAATAGCAATGTACTAAAGACTATAACTATTTTTACTACCTTTAGGGCTCTTCAATCCCTAAAGCCAATGGAAGTTTTCACTTTTGATTTGTCTAACATAGCGCTCAGGAACTGCTTAAAGATGTAATGCCACAATAGGGAATCAGTTTTTTAAACAACTAAAGGTTTTTGTTGATGTGGACATGGACATGGGAACACTGAGACAGACACCATAGGATGGATAAATGTGGGGTGACTGAGTGTTTATTTTAAAGTGTTACCTCACTGGGGCAATCACTCCAAGCCACCCAGTAGTGTTATTCCAGCACAGACCACAATTGGGCAACAGGGGCCCCCAAAATTAGATCTTAGAAAAAAAATGGTGTTTAAAGGTCTGGTGGCCTGTCTACACTAGAGAAAGATTTGAAAAAGACTTACTCCCGCCCCCATGGACAAGCACTGTGTGTGGGGGGGGTAGTTAGGCTGGGAAGGTCAAACCAGGGCCAGACAATGGGACTGCACCACAGTTCCTCTTTTCCGGTAGCCACTCCTTAAACTTATGGGCAGCAGTAGTATTAGCAACTGACCCTCTATGGCACTTCTGCAATGTGCTAGTGCCACTGGATCAACAGCCTCAGTGATTAGGATAAGGGGGGTCATATCTAGTGGTTACAGCAGCAGTCAGCCCTCGTGGTTAGAGCAGATATCAGTCAGGAATCAAAGCCTGGGTTTAGAGGCTGAGACCAAATGCTAGAGCAGAAGTCAGGTTTGGAAGAGAGGGTCAGGTCCCGGTTACTGCAGAGAGGCAAGGCACAGCAAAGCAAAGGGTCCAAGCAGGCAGAAATAATTATATTTGTGGGTAAATGCTTTGAGCAGCCACTGAACTGCTGCTGGCCTGAAGAGCCAGTCTGGTGAACCTTCCAGCCAATTTGAACAACAGAGCCACCCAGGCAGCCTACTTGTAGGTCAGCTGCACTCACTGGGTTTCCCAGAGACCAGTTCTGCTACAGGTCCTTCTTCCTGACACACAAAAGAAGAAATCTGATGGCCTTTCCACTGGCCAGCACAGTACCTTTGGGGGCTGGTCTGCCTTTCAATGCCAGCCTCCATTCATATATTAAAGATCCCTCCAAGGTGTACAGCAGAAGCCCACCCCCATGCACACAGTCTGCCAGCAGACATCCCACACAGCTCCACCTTGGGACTTTAGTGATACGGGGTCTGTGACATGTTTCCTGTCATTTAAAAACATTTTTATACTGTATAACTTTTCTCTTGAAGGAAAAGAAGAAAACAAAGCAAAAAAGGCCAACAAAGCACAAACCATCGCCCCCTTCCTGGGCCCCCAGAACCCCCAACACATGTAATCTCTCCTCAGTGGGGAATATACTGTAATTTACCACTGAAAAAGTATTTTTCAATGAGGAATCAAAGCAACATATGACAAATCTACTGCCTGAATTGCCTTGTAACTAACTGCTGTGTGTATTTTACTCTAGGCAAGTCCTTAAAGCTGCATTACTTAGTGTCAAGAATTTTAGAGGATGCTTGATTTTTGACTTACAATTCAGTATAATTCTCCTGAGCTTTAGTCTACCTGAGTGAACCATTGCCGTGTTTCCTTCATGCTGACACTACCTTCAGGTGCTCCAGAAACTGAATCTGTGTTCAGCAGGATGCCTAAATGTAGGATACAGTATCAACAACCAAAAATAACTAGAAGATAATGTTCATCTGTTGTAACTGGGTGAACTGTTTGACAATAGACAGCTTTTGTTCTCAGCAGGGTAGTTAGGACTCATATGCAATAAAACTGGGAAGAGTAAAAAGCCTCTGCCATGCCATTTGTAAAGTCTTTTACATCAACACCTGAAATTAACTACATCAGGCCTGATTCTGCTCTCACTTACACTGATGAGACTCTATGGATGCTAGTGGAGTTACTCCTTATTTTCACTAGTGAAACAGAGGAGAATCAGGTCCATTTTCTCCAGTGATGTATTATGGATACATACAACTGCATACTTTGAGAAGTTGGATAACTTTTATTGTTATCCAAAGAAGATGTAATTAAAATCAATGGGAAAATTACAAGTAGGGGGAAAATTAAGAGTAAGAAAAATATACAGCCAGTAAAAAATAAATGGCACTTGATTCTCCATTCTTCCACTAAGTACAGGAATAGAAGGGATAGGTGGCTCTGCTTCCTTGTAGTTTTGCCTGTGCTATGGGCCCACCTTGTATGACTTAGTGCAATTTCAGGGCTACTCACACTTATACTCAGGCTGCTCTTTTTTCCGATGAGTCATCCATCAGCCAAGAGTTGCTGGAGTGTAATTCACTTGATCCCTGTCCCCTGCTTTCCCCAATATGCCTCCAGCATACATCCTCTACTAGGGGCAATGGGGCACAGGATGGGGTAATGCTGTTTTAGCAACTCTATCCTGGCCTGGGAACCACCTGATGATGGTAGATCTGTGGGCCACTTTTACATGCTTTATGGGTCTTTAGATTGAGATGGTGTATGTAACTGAAAGTCAGGCCTTATATCTCCCAGATGAGGACACTTCTGTAGGCAGACAAAACCAATTACACTGATGTTATATCTAATTTTTGGACATAGCGCAATATGATGTCAAAGTATTTTGTTGTTTCTTAGCAGTGAACTTGGTGAATCTATATTATTTTTGTCTCACAAATACGGAGATGCTGCAAAGTCCTATCATGTAACAGCTACTTTATACTAATTCTATACTATTCTGTTGAGGTGAATTATGATGTAACTGTAAAGCTATGCATCTTTAGTACAAGTCATTATCAATTTACCAGGCAAGCTCTGTACCAAGGATATTCAAGGTTCTGGAACTGTTAGAGTCAGTTTAAACAAAAATAATTCTGAAATTGGAATTTAGACATTTCAGCCTTGCCTGGCACTTCCAGTCAATCTATACAGGGATAGAGTAGGGGACCAGGCTTTTCTTTATATAGCTTGAGTGCTTATTAAGAGATTTTTCACTTCCTCAGTCTTTACTACACTGATAAAAATGTAACTTTTAACCATCGTTCCATATTTCAATATAAACTACATCACAAAAAGGAAGAGTGAAATTCACCAGTAGTTTGTATTCCGTAGGCTAGTCATTTTTCAAAATGAAAACTCATCTTCTGTGAAGCAGTAGAAGTGGTCCCTGTTTACTATAGGATGCGTTCTCAGGCCTATAACTCATTGGAATGCAGAATGTCATTAATCACACTATAAGTATCAATTTATACCTGATGAACAACAAGAGTGCTTGCTGAAGTGGTTGAAAGAGCAGCAGAAGCAACAGCAGCTTCAGCAGTTTGTGCAGCAGTAGCAACCCCATCAAACACAACAGAAATTAACGTTACAGGTCACGGAATAAATAGGACAGAGGTGAACGGTGGGTCCACATGTCCTCCTACTGTTGCCTGGGAAGGAGTAAAAGGGACTAAAATGGGACCTGATGACAACTCAGGGATACATCTGGAGATTTCTGAATGTCTGACATCAGAGCAGTAGCCCAGTAAGAGTGGCCTCATATTTGATGTGAGAACTTCAAGCAACTCAGTGAGTAGGGACTGTAAGTTTGCAAAAGATTACCCAAACCAGCTCTTTTGGATCAACTCAAAAGAAACCATATCTCCAATTTAGATTATATGAGTTCATTCAGGATCTTGGTTTTGAGCAGTGGCTCAATGGTTCTAGGATCTTTGCAAGTGGTGGTTAAAGTCAAAATCTTTCCAGCAGGAAGGCAGTAGAGTCAATCAAGCTAGAACAATTTTGCATGGTTATGCCAGCAGGACCAAGGTTGTCATGATAGGGAGACAATCTAGAGTAGACAATATGCTCAATGGAGAGCTGAGCTGGACTACGGGAGTAACAGCAAGCTTGAGAATT
This sequence comes from Mesoclemmys tuberculata, assembly GCA_007922155.1. Taxonomy (NCBI): domain Eukaryota; kingdom Metazoa; phylum Chordata; order Testudines; family Chelidae; genus Mesoclemmys; species Mesoclemmys tuberculata. Next base: position 84,665,998 of record ML675604.1, read on the forward strand.
TAAGTACCCAGCCATGCTAATTAAAGCTGACCTCAACTCCATGTATAAGATATTACTGTGCAAGAACAGATAATGGACAGCAACAGACTAGGGATAGAACACATTAGTAAGGTTGCCACAACTCATTCAAGCGGTTTCTTAATTTCCGTATTTCAGGACTACATGTCTACACTCCCTGTCCTCCTCCATATATTAGAACTTACATTAAGAACATTACAAAATGTAATTGAGATCTTCCACTGATTTAAGCTGGCATAGATCCATTGTGCAGATACACAAATTGATACTAGTTGAGACTCTTGCCTCAGATCTTTTCTAAAGCAATTAGACAATTTTTTCTTCTGCACATCTTCACATTCTGTGGTAACAAGTTAATTTATAGTCCCTTCTTCTCTTCATTATAAAGCCTGCCTTCAAGCCTTCATTTGAATGTGCTGTGGTTGGCTTACAACATCTTATTACATTTTATTTTGAGTTCCCTAGTCCTTATTGATGTTCTTGTTTTATTTATTCAGTTCAGTTCAATATTCTCAGTAAGGTGGTGGATCTTCAAAAGAAACCTTCAGTTGTGTTAGAGTTCAGTTAAATCACAATTCTGTAAATCATCTGGCCAGGTTAAACTTAAAGCTTATTCAGCATCTGGAGACGAAATGTTGAAACTGATTCCAGAGGATGTGCAGAAAAGTAAAGATTTTCTTCTTTATTTGCCCACTCCCTACTAAAATGCACAAGTTAAAAAAATATCTAAAGTTAGTCTTATACATTTCTGTTTTGTATTTCAACTGTAAATGAGTAAGCCAATAAACAACAAGGGACCTCTTGGACTCATTCCATGTTAAAATTGAAGGGGAAGATTTTGACCTTTAACCTGGCATCTCCACAAGGATTTTCTTGCAAAGACTTTCTGTGAGCGTCCCACTGGGAGTAGAGGGGTTGCCCTTCCTCTGAGGGAAAGGCCACTTCCAACCCTGGAGGATAGTAGCCAGGGACTTGTACACAGAGACTCTTTACCCCTCACAGGGCCCTATCTGTGTCTCTGATAATGCAGCCCTACATACAAATCAGGGGGCATGTAGTTAACATTAAAGATTATAAAAATGTTTTTGAAAAGAAGTTTTTGTAGGTCAGTGACAGGGGTAGTAGATGTACCAATATCCAGCCGCAAGCAATGGTCCTGCTAGAGGCCAAGGGAAGTTCCCTAACCACAAAAATGCAGTGGAAAGGAACCCAAGCCCAGAGTGTAAGCATAAAAAGGTAAATAATATTAAGGGAGGTCTAAATGTATGCATAAGAGAAGACCTTATAAGGTAAAAATACAGGGGCACAGTACCTTCCTCAGGGAGGGCCAAGATGCATGTAAATGGGTATATATGTACACACTTTGCCTAAACTCAGGGCTCACTCCCCAGTGTTGGGAGGGGAAACGAGTGGACACCCTGCTTCAAATAAAGTTGCTTTCACTATGCAGCCTCTGAGTCATCCTCTTCCTGTGGGCCTTATCAGCAGCCAACAGTTTTTGGATGAAAAACGGAGTTTCATTGGAAACTATTTTTAACAGGAAAATGTTTTACTCTTTTGGTTTCTGGTTTTTTCAAGATGTCAAAAAATTGAAAAATGTAGATCCCCTGTCCAATATTTTCCATATGGAAATAGTGGGAAAAAATCCCACACTAATTTTTTTTTATTTCCCCTTTTTTATTTTGCTCTGGATAAAGGAGGTAATGTAGTGAAAGTAGGAAAAAAAGGATTCTTACTTTCTAACTTTTTCTCACTTGGAAAGTGTTAAAAAGTGTTATCATGTGACTGCAGTAACACTCATCCTAGGAACAACCCTTTGCATTGTGTATAGTATCACCAACATCCTCAGCTCAGGTATCTTCCACAGGCCATCTACCTCTCACCAGGTCTTCTGTGGGTCAGCCCTTCAGCCAAGACGCATACATTTCAAACTTATTCTGGAGTAACTGAAAGGTTCAAGTAAAAATCCAAACAAATCTGAATAATTCATCTGCTCTCTTATGCTACTGAAGGCTTCTCCCACTACTTACAAACCCTGTCTCAAAGCTCCCTCCCACAGACATCTACTCAGCTCCCTATGGGTTTCTTTCCAGAAGCATCATATCTCCTCTGCAATCTCACCCGAGACCTTGCCCCCTTTCCAGAGTTTGCCACAATCAATTCTGTCCCTACAGCCTACCTACCCCTAAGGCCTATCACAATGAGCAAAAGACTTCCTCTCTCCTAGGTCTTCTCCCCCTCCGCACCTTATAATGTCTAACTCCACCTCTTCTAGCCAGGAAGCAATTAGTTAGTCACCCCACAGATGCAGAGCATGACTAATTGGAGTTATCTCCCTTGCCTTGCAGGTGATGAGGACAGTGGTAGATTAACACTTGGGCCCATGGGGCCCTGGCAAATTTGGGAGTACACTTAAAAATCTCATGATGCTAGGGCAAGATGATTTAGCCATTGCACCCTCTGCTATGCTGGTTGTGCTTGAGATAAGGCTTCTTGGATGAGCCAGTAGGGGGATCAGCTGGTGAGTGCAGCTGGAGGGAGCAGCAGCAGTCGCCATCTCTTTCTCTCCTGCTTGTTGTTTTCTTGGCTGCTGCCAATGGCTTCTCACTGTGACCCGCCCGTACCCAGGGTAGCCCACTGATAATGCCAGGGTCAGGGCAGGCTGTAAAAGGAGAGCAGATTCTCCCAGCACTGGTGGGTGACACTGCAGTCAGACTTCCCAACCAGCCACAAACAGTGCTTCTGATTCCCCCACACTGGTTATCAAGAAGCCACTGTGCAAATACACACAGCCCCCTTTACTGCATTTCAGTCTCTGGCTCTCAAACTGACTCTAGGTTCAGTAAAGAGACCAGTTATTTAAACTTTATGCTGTTTACTAAAAGTTTCCCTCTGATCCCAAAGGACCAGCCACAGAACCAGTTCACTATAAATTTGGATCTTACCCAAAATACCTTGCTGCCAGCTATTCCTTTAGTAACTAAAACTAAAGGTTTATTCATAAAAGAAAAACAAACAATAAGAGCAATGTTAAAGGCTTAAAGCAATCAGATACATACAAATGATTTAAAAGTCCATACGCATCAGGTTTCTAGAACAATAGTGAAGTTGCAGGCTTGTATAGTCCCTCTGGTATACATCCAGTACCTGGATGGGTCTAAGTTCTTCAGTTCAGTTGCAAAGTGTGTTGATCCAGAGGTGTGTCTGCAGCTGGAAAGGAACAAAGACAAAATAGTTTCTGTGGTTTGATCTTATATACCCTCTGTCACCAGCCATGCGTCTTGTGGAACTTTACAGGAACCAAAATGGAGTCCAGAGTCACATGGGCCGATCCTGGTAACTCTTCAGGTATGCCTTTAGTTTCTTCCTGGGCCTTTTGCTTCTGTAAAGATCTTGATGGGCTATTAAGCGGGCTATTGTCCTGTGGCCTCTCTGTCTGTGTGTCTGTGTGTCTTCTACAGCACAATTTGAAATACAGGTATATCAAAAATCTCCATACCTTCCTTCACACATATCACACATGAACACAAATATTATCCTCTTACTCAGCATATTATAACCTTTCTAACAATATCTGACATGGCATGTCTTACATGAATCATTATGATTTTGACATATTAATGTCAAATAACACAAATGCCCCCCACCCTCAATCCAGTCCGCATGATACTTACCACTGCTGGTGATAGGACCTCCCCCCAGCATCCTCCAATACCTGGCTGGATGGCTGACTGGTTGGCTGGAGGAAGGCAGTGAAGGAAGCTGGGGAACTTTCAGCCCCAAGCTGTGCAGGAATGCCCACTCCTGGTGGGAATCATACCACCCCAAGCCTGAGCCTGAGCTGAGCCACGAGGACGTGGGCTGTAACCTGCAGCATATCAACGACTAGGAGAACATAGATGGTAAGGGGGGGAGGGGCTCTGAGATGGATAGTCCCCATCCCCTCTTCCTTGCTTCTCAATGTTCAATCACTTTTCTTCTTCAGGAGTAACCTATTTTTGTCCCTTTTCTTCCAGGTTTTTTCCTGTGTCTTTTGGTGATTGCATAATATATAGTGAGACAGAGGCTTTGTTTGGGATTTTTATGCCTCAGTGGATGCTACAGTTTCGAGGCCTTTAGATGCCCCTATCCCTGCATCTCACAGTGCAGCATTATTTACCACATCCTAATATGTAATAATGTAGCCCTATTTACCCCCACCTGCACTAATGAGATCTTTCTGGAGCCCACCGTCCCATGCATGTGGTTCACAGCCTTAGGTTCTAAGTATGGAGTCTTGCCATGTACATTGTGATATAATGGCATTATTTACTTGCCTGCTCTGCTGATATGAGGCCTTCCACAGTATAGTTTTCCCCCCTTAGCATTGGACAAAAAACTATAGTTCTATTTACCCCAGACCATTTGTGTATTTCCCCCCGTCACCCAGCATGGACTGATGTGACACTGTTTACACTGGTTCACAGCTTCCAGACCCAACTCACTCAACTATGAATTTCACAAATGAATTGTGGTCCACGCAAATTCACTTAACGAAGATGGTCATGGAATCAACTGTTGTCATGGGCTAATGGTCATCTGTTGCTATGTGAATGCCAAAATTAAGCTTGACTGGGAGCTAAAGCATAAAGGACAAACCCAGATAGTCATAGAAATGAGAGAAATGTATCTTGTGAGGACCTTCAGTTCCACTGACTTTTTTTTCCTCCATTACACTGATGATGAGGCATGGGTATAATGGAATGATGAATATTCTCTCACTGCAGTATTGTTAGAAAATTATATTCTCATTGGTTAATAATGACCCAATATCCTGTTGTGTGCTCTGGCTAATCAGAACCTGGCCTATTCTAAAAAGTGTGGTTTAATATATAGGTATAAGCTGGTTTCTGATTAGCTGAAGCAGCTAGTCCTAAAATGTACTTGGTAAATTGTCAAATTTCTCATGGTTTGACATGAATTCCCTTTGTCAGAAAGACAAAAGAGTCACTTTGGCACACATGAGGTTCTTTCAACGTTTTTTCATAGTTTATGTGAACTATGCAAACTTTGCAAACTTTGCAAACTTTGTCTTAAACCAGTTCTCACCGTTGGCTGGAACTTAAAATTCTTAATAAAAGAGTAATTTTACCTCAGGTTAAGATTATTTTTTAAAATTAAGTTACTTTCTGGAATTGTGGCTGTTGTCTTTCAAACATCTTTGCTTCCACGGTAGGAAAACTACTGTAACAGAATCAATAGGTGGAAATTGTCAGATTTAAGAAAATTGGGGGAAATGAAAGAACCATATGTTGACCTGTGAATGACTGATTCTTGTAACACCAGTGTCAACCACATTAGCAGTGAACACTTTTGTATAATGGTATGGATAATACCTGGCATATTCATTTTCTATGGGGAAAAACTGAGCAGTGAATTTAGGCATAATGAACTAGGACATGATTTGCTTTATTATTAATGCAGTTTGTAAACACTGAATAGAGTCTTTATTAACGTACTCTGATATATTGGTGTTTTTAATTGGGTGTGGGGGGCGCAAATATTCTTTGTCCCCAAGATAAATCTTAATCTGTCCCTGAATGGGAGTTAATTCCCATCACAGGGCCTGTAATATCTGTTTCTTAATCCAGCCATCTAAGGAGTCCATTACTTCAGTATCTTAAATATTTCCTTGGTTGTGGATTTAGTTTTGGGTGAAATTCAATGTTTAGTTGATCTTTAAAATCCTATATAATTTTGGTCCTAGGCATTTGAGAGACTGCATCTATCATTGTCCACCTCCACAGTATTAAGCGACCAACTGAAGAGGCTAAGATGATAGTCCTAGATCTACATTTTTGGTAGGGTTTGGCACCAATGTGTTTTCAGTGGAGGGCTTTCAACTCTGAGAACTTCTCCCCTCTTGGTCCAAGTTAGCCCACATTTATTAGGCTTCAGGATATGATGCTTATTTCCTTAGGCATTTATTGGAGGTAGGTTACTGGTGTAGTAAGAAATGAGCATAAGGCCTGTAAAGGCTAAGGCATAAGTGGAAAAAACCAAGTTAACTGAAACTGGCATAGGAAAGTGCTGATACTGAAAGTATACACATTGCCAAAATATTACTAATGCAAATTATGTAGCAGGTGCAGAAGGCACCAAGATACCAAAGAGAACTAATTCCCTAAAATGACACTTTGATGAATAGAAGTGACTAAAAGGTGATAAATGGAGTTGTTTTGCCCAAATCAGTCAATTAATGGAAAAGGGTGGTATTAGCCTACATCAAGAGGTGGCAATTACCTACGTCGAAGGGGTCAGAATGAAATTGTATGTAACAATGTATAAAAGAGGGTGTCAGAGGGAACAACGTCGTTCGGTATAGGGGATAAAGGAAAGTCCCACCGTTGGGCCATGACCATTGAAACGTCGCATACAGGAAGCTGACCCAGAGATTCTCTGTAGGTCACTTCTCAGTGTGCCACATGCAATAAACCTGGCTTGGGTGCCTTCGTTGCTCAGCTAATCTGTGATCGTGTCAATTCATTTGATCGTGATGCTGTCTCGGTTGCCTGATCAGAGCTAGGACAGCATCTACACGGGGACATGCACATGCAGCCTACACTGATAAACACCTGTAGCCAACATTGTACCACAAATGGATGAAAAGTATTATGTCCTTAAGGATAGCTTTGATTATTTTGGGGGATTTTGGTTCCAAGTTTTTGCTCCCAGTTGAATATTTGGGGAATATGCTTTTATGCAGCTGGCTTTTAGCAGTGTATTGCTAAGACTGTGTTTTAATTGAAAATATAATCAGGGTTAGATTCAGAAAGGCACTTAGGTGCCAAAAGAGACAATTAGACATCTAAGCCAACATTTAAGTACCACTGATATTCTGAGTGGGTGTGTCCTGGTGTTTGGAGCACTCCTCTAGTATGTGGATGCCTCAGGTTCAAGTCTCTGATCTAATGAGTTACTCAGTTATACAAAGTAGATCATCACCAAAAGAAGAAATTGAAAGCATCCCAAATCAGCATAATCAATAACCTGGTGGTTAGGCCAGTCATCTGATGTGTGGGAGACCTGGGTTCAAGTCTCTGCTCTAATACCACTTCCCAGGTGAATGCTATGGGGTGGGGGTCTCAGGCTTCCCCTGATAATTACTTTCTTTGGGGCTAAACTGCCCGCATGCATTATATAGAGAAGCCTAAATTGAGGCTGATATTCCACTAGTCGGCAGGGCACATAGATGTTACAATTCATAACTCCTAAATTAGTCTTTGGATTTAGCCCAAAGCCATAGGTATGGTTTATTTAAACAAACAAAACACAAACAAATTCTAGAAAAAAACTAAAACAGGGGCAAGTTTCACTTCACTATTACAGTGACATTTGCCAAGAACATAAATCTCTGATTCCATAATAAGTTCCATGTAGGCCCAGCTTTGTACCCGGTAGAGTCTCATTGAAGTCAGTCTAGCTCCACATGGGCACAGAGCTGCACTTGCATAAATCTAGCTGCTGGGTTTTCAACTGCTTTACATGAAGAGAAATGTTGAAAAAAAATCCATAATATCAGATTGTTGCCACAGTTTTACACACTGCCGCAAACATATAGCAAGCTTCAAAGCTAAAGAAAGGAGTCTATTTTCAGCTTTGTTTCTTGGCATGGGCATCAAGAGATCAGTGTGAATGGAATTTATTGTTCTCTGATGAGCAATCTCCAGACAATAAATGGAATAGCTTCTCTTCTGAAATCAATGTTTGTGATTTTCTGCTTCTCTTTCAAATACAAAGAACACATTTCTTTTAATTCTCACAACGAATTGCTAGATAGTCCTTCAATTTCTCTCAGTCATTGTTACTTGCAAATAACACTTTCATTTTAAAATTAATCCAACAAACAACCTGTTTCATTTGAAAAAATCTAAATTGCAGGTAACCCCAGTCAGAATAAAGGAAAGTCTTCATAAATTCTCAGCACTAAGTCTTGCTCATAAGTAGTTCCACTGAAGTCAGACTATTTGTTTGAGCTAAACTGGATTTGGGATCTATGTACTGGGCCAGATTCTTAAGTGGTATAAATTGACTTCATTGGTGCTACACTGATTTATAGGAGCTGAGAATCTGGCTCTCCATGAGTTTTATTGTTTATAATATCCAGTGGTAGAGCTGGTTTAATCTTTTTTATATTTTTTCCCTCATGAAAAATGGCCTTAATAAAGTGGAATTTTTAACGAAAAAATTTAACTTTTTGTCAAATTGTCATTGAAAATGAAATTGTCATTATTTTCTCCTACATTTTAATACAACCTATATGATGAAATATGTTTCCCAGTCACCTATACCCACATATCCCTTTTATGCTCTTTGAACAGTTCCATGCTTATGTTTGAACAACAGAGTCATGTTAGGATTTTAACTAACAAGAGTAATAAAAAATGGCAATTGCTTCAGAGTACCAAACCCATTTGAAGTACCCAGGGTTTCAAAGTGAAAAACTTGGGCTTCTCTCTCTCCCCCCCTCTGCTTTCTAGTCTACTCTCCCTTTTCTGCTCCCTCCCAAACTTTTCCACCATTTACTTCTAACTTTATTTGTCACATTCTTTCAGCCAATTATCCTGAATTCTTTGTTTACTCCCCCTGTCTCCTTCAGATACAGCTCCTTCTTGTTACCCTGTCCAAATTTGGCACTCATATGTAGTGTGGGGAGGTGAGCAGACAAACACATGTCAACCCTAGCTGGGTCAGTAGCTTATAGTGGAAGCACAACAGAGCACCTTTTAGCTTGCCACTCACAGCATTGCTCTGAGTGAATCTCTGACACCAGGCTGACTGGTAAGGGCTAGCTCAAGCATTTGTTCACAGGGCTGGAAGATCACTGGAAGGCCTACTGTAGGAGAAAATGTGAACATTTGATAGGACAGGTCTGAAAGTGGCTTTGAGGAGCATGTGTTTACCTAGTTTTTTGTCACTGGGTGAAATCTTGGCCCTATTGAGCTCAATGGCAAAACTCACACTGATTTCAATCATTTTCACCAGTTCAACTGGCTACAGCTCCTGCTAGTGCCAGCCTTCAGGTAGGAAGAAATGCGGATCCATGGTACATCCCTTAGGCAAGTCCAGTTCCCCATGCTAGCCTGTGCGAGGTCACCACAAGGCTATTTCTGCATTACACAGGGTGAAGGCAGACACTCTGTGTGGCTGTTTGGAAGGAAGACCACCTCCTCCTCTGTAGCCCCTCCATGTGTGCTGAAGCAGTGCACAGAGCCTGGCAAGTGTGAATACAAGTTTCAGTAACTGAATCCACCCTTCTTGGTGAGTTGTGAGTGGAGAATACTGGTTTCCCCATATTCATTTTCAAATTCTTTAATTCTGTATTGAGAAATTTCTCAGTGGATTTTTCACACTGTCTGGGATAGTTCACCATTGAGTGACAACATCAGGGAAGACTGTCAAGAAGCAGGGCAGAAACCCCAAACTGGTTGTATACACTATAATTAGATGTCACCAACCCAGTAATAAGTGTGAACTCCTAAAGCACTACAACGGTCTTACTATGGAGTCACAGGCAGTCCCCTTGAGCAATCCAATCTAGCTCACCAAGAATTAGTGATAGCTGATTGCTGTACACCAACAGTCACAAAAGAGTTAGGTTCCTTCTGGTTCCAAGGGGACACTTATTTACCCAGGACAATCTGTAACTCAAATCTCACACCAAAGAGAACACTTGGAATAAAGTAAGTAAAGATTTATTAACTAGGAAAAATAAATGAGTTATTATAAGGATAAAGCAAGTAAACGCAGTTACCAAAATGTGTTACAGTCTATGGTTTTAAAAGGTGTCAGAGTTGTGGTATGAGTTCCAGAAGGGTAGCCGTGTTAGTTTGTTTTTAGCAAAACAGCTAGAGTTTCGTGGCACCTTAAAGACTAACAAATTTATTTGGGCATAAGCTTTCGTGGGCAGAAACCCACTTCATCGGATGTGGTAATCTATCAACTCTGAATGTCCTTTAGGGCTGACCCAGGTTGACCCTGGGGATGTGCTTCTTTTTCATAGCTCCAGCCCTTTCAGAGTCCAAACAGTAAAAGAAAGAGAGAGAAATTCTCTTGTCATCTGTTTTTATTTCCTTCTTCCAGAATTCAAGCTGATGGGATCAGCCCTTTTGTATGTAGCCTCTTCATGGGTGTGATGGGGCAATTAACAAAATCTTTCTATTGTGATGTCCCTCTATGGCCCATTTAGTTGTAACAGGCCTTCTTGATGGTTATAAGACATCCCTCTTGACTGGTTTCACAGTTTCAGACCAAACATTTTTATAGTCATAAATCAAAAACTTAAATATTACCTTATGGCATGTGATAAAAATATTGTAAGTGAGATTAATGCATGCAGCAACTTACAAGCATTTCATAAAGACTAAACACGGAACACATTGTTATAAGTTCGATACTCATCTTAACCATACTAGCACACAGATGAAACAGACTGTGGTCTAGCAAAGAATTTGTCTGTGCTTAGCTGAGGTCTAAAGCCTTGGCAAGAGTTGGCACCCGGTCTGTCAGATTCACAGGCTTATTCTCCCATCAATGCATGTAACTTCTATTAACATTTGTGGGTGATGTTGCCTATTTACTTTCACAAAAATGAGGAATATACCCCCTTTCAATTCCAAAATGGCACAGCTGGGAATTTATATGGGATTTTGTTTCTTTCTATGACTATCATTTCATTCATAGGTCTATATAGAGAACATAAAGCAGTATAGAATATAATACTATTACTATGGGCTAAATGTAGCCCTGTTATAGGAGATGTGGTTCCATCACAATCCGTGGAGTTACACCAGTGCTGAATTTGGCACCGAGAGTGTAAAATTTGTCCAGCATAATATTTGTGATTTTTGATGCCATGGCTATCAGAATACCAACTAAACTTTTACAGTTATAAGTGTTATTTCTTAGGAGGGGCAGACTACCTGAAAATGAGCAATTTTCTGCAGTTTGTACCATACATGAAAGCAAAGTGCTCACACACCAGCTTTGAAACTGCAGTGGATGAAAGAGAATTTCCTCTTTAGATTTTCTTGCAATACAGTATTTGTAAAGGTCTAGTCTAGTTTTTGATTTCATGAGACACGAACCTTTGTAAATCATATTTTCTACAAAATTATTATTCATCTGCCAACCTTTCCCTCTACACACACAAAATAGGATATAAATAGAGACATGCACTTTTCTTGACCTCTGGTGACAGCTGGTATTTCCCTTTGCCCCTCATGACTTTTGCTTACAGCAGAACCACCTTCGATATAGTTATGTCAAGAACTAGACTAAATGACTTGACTGATGTCAAGAGAGGGGTTGTTTCATTTCCTAGTTGTCATGGACAAATGATTTCTTTTAATGGTCTCTCCCCCTCATGCTTTCTGAGATACTACTTGGAACACTGCATAGAGGAAATACAGCTGAGGGCAAGACCTTGGTGCACTTTAATATAGCTTCTGATCTGAAGGTTTGAAGACATGGCTTCATGCCAAAATCATTCTTTTGAAATGTGTAAGGTGTGTACTACCTACTTTGGTCCAGCAGAAAAGTTTATATCTTTATATATCTCTGCTGAAAATGTTGTTATCACAGGTAATTTAATGGCAGAAAATGTTAGATACTTCAAAATTCTAAATACTCTGCATCTTCTGCCAACTCTGTTCTCCTGATGAAAGTTCTTATAACATTTATGACCATTCCATAACTTTCATGGTGATGGATTAACTATTTTCTGGTTTTCCTAAATAATTAGCCCCAATAGTCAATAATAGCAAAATACACTAATGCTTCACCTTCAAAATCCAAAATAAATTCAGTGATGGACATTTGTCACCATTACTCCAATGGTTTAATAATACAAGAAAAGGCTGAAACTTTAACCTTTCACCCCGAGTAATGGGTGGTATGTAGACGAGGGAAGGAATTGTAACTGAGAGCCATACTGTGGTTCCTTCTCTGGTTCTCTATCTTGCTCCAGGAGGAAAGCAACCTGTGTCAACCCTTCATTAGGTGCTTATATTTCATCTATGGCATTGGTGCACCTGTACTGGTCAAGAGCTATCCTTCCCCATCCCCCCTTGTGAGATAGATAGCAGCTTTATGGAATCTGTTCTCCCTCATCCTCTCTGCAGAATAGTGATCCAGCTAGACAACATAGGGGAGGACTTACATCCCCTCCTTGCTTGGGTGGCTTTGTAAGCATGAGTCACAATCATGTCCATAAGCACTAGGGGCCAAATTCTGCCATCAGTTACACTGGTGTAAATCCAAATGAATTCTTCTCCAATCAGTCACACACATGTAACTGGAAGTTGAATTTGAGCCTGGGAGATATTCTGTGCTGTGCCTCTAAGCAGTGAACTACAGAATTTACTGCAAGGGGAGAGGCTGGGAGCTGTGGAGCCATTAAGTCTAGAGCTTAAAGAGATTTTGCACAGTTTTGGGACAAAACAAAGACCCTTCAAAGGCTTTTGACCAAAGGTGGTGCGAGGGACGCAGCGCGAAAAGAAAGAGAAGACTAAACCATCCCACAAAGCCACAGAGAGTGCGCTAACCACCAGCCTATGGGGGTTCTCCTAGTGAAGTTGTTCCACTTTGTATAAATAATTAAATATTTATCAGGTCAGATACAGTGACTGTCAGGTGCCCATGTGGCACGTGAGAGACTCACAGTCAAGTCGTTGCCTGTATCCTGGAGAACATGGACTTGAACCTAGATCTGCCCATATCTCTAGGGAGTGCCCTACTTCACTAGACTGTTGGCCTCATTCTCATTTTTCATCAGACATTCAATTCTGGACATGCAAAACCTTTCTTAACAGAATCTCATGAAACCTGGGCTCTTCCCACAAAAATTTTGGGTTTGACCAATTACCATTTTAAAAAAAAAGTCCTGTTTCATCAGAAATTTCCTAATGAGCTCTGTTTAAGACATCATTGTGCCCTCTCAGTCTGGGCTGCTCCATGGCTCCCAGCCTAATTTAGACAACCCTGATAGTCTATCTAAATGACAGCAGCCTCGTGGGCCCCAAGCACTGCCTGAAATTTCTATTGCATTATATGCTGCTGCCCTGCTTCTGACATGGTCCCTTCTTCAACCAGACCTACAACAGGAATTGTGAAGAGGTCCGTGGAAGGCAGCCTGTGAAGGGGAAAGCCTCGCTGAGCCAGACCCAGACTCTTTAGAGCTTCTTCACACCACACCAGTGTACAGGCACCAGAGCTGGGGTAAGAGCAGAATCTTTACATTCTGTGGGGTGGACCATTAACAAACATACATTTAAATGGTTCAAATAAGTGTAAGCTTTCTAAATAAAATCATCTTAATTAAAAAAGTATTAATCTGGAATAAAGTTTGAGACCATCATCCTTCTTGTATTTGTCTGTTACATCAAAAACAATTATCAGAAACAATGATAAGTGCCAAACAGACTTATGGTTCACATATGTACAGGAGCAAAAAGGGCCGAGGAACCAGGGCTAAGAACCTTCTAAAATCTATTTTCTTGTTTCTTGACTAGAGATGTTTACTTTACATGCAGTGTCAGCTTGCTCATGAAGTAGAGTATCTTCAAAACACCACTGAGACACATATGGCCAGCTCCTCAGCTGGTGTAGATGGGTACAGTGACACTGTGTTCACTGCAGATACTCTCTTTACCTCAACTGAGGATCTGGCCCATATATAGCAATATTTCTACCTTCCTGAAGAGGATGTTTGGCAGTAGCTGAAAAAAACTGATGCCCTAAATCTACCCAATGTCAGAGGAATGCCATGGAACTGGCAGCTGTGTATTTTTGTATTTCATCCTACCTCACAAAAAAAGAACTGATTGTGTAAGTGTCTCTCCAGCACCAAGGGAACCAAATAAGATTTGGAAATAGCAGGCTTGCCACCAACGGATCTTGGCTACCAGACCTACTACCATTCGATGACAGTTTTGCCACACTTCTGACATGATCCAACACCCATCACTTTACATAAGGCTATTCCCAAAAAAAGACAGCTGGAGAACTTCAGACTAGTTCTCTTGAAAGACACCCACCAAAACTGAATTTGGTAGGGCAAGTGGGAGGTGCAGAAGTGTCTTTTTGTGTCAGAATTGATGCAATTCCCTTTCTGTAGATGGCCACTTCAATAACAGTCAGTGTCAAAAATGCATTGATTGGAAGAGAGGGTGTCCATGCTCTGCTCTGTGTATTTGTCCCTATATTTGCAGCCCTGGTAATGTCCTCTCAATGTGAACATGACTGTCATAAATCACTTGTCTCAATTATTTGAGGTAAGTTTCTTTTGCTTCATCTGGGCCCTCCATCTTTAGAAGAGTGCTTTGCCTGCTCTGATGTAGACATATTCTTTGAGTTAATTAAATAGTTGGCATGAAAATGTAAGAACAGCCATACTGGGTCAGACCAATGGTCCATCTATCCCAGTATCCTGCTTTTTCCAACAATGGCCGGTGCCACATGCTTCAGAGGGAGTTACCAGAATATGGAAATTTCTAGTGATTCTTCCCCTGTTGTCTAATCTCCACTTCTGGCATTATCATTATTCCTCTGAATGCATCTTTGCTATTGCTTTAAAGCCTCCTTCTTCCCTCCCCTTCCACTGTGTAGTTTTTCCAACGTGAAAACACTGAAAATTAGTCATAGAGTTTTTCTCTTTCATAAGCCCTACCCTTTCTGTTCAGCAGTGTTTCACAGCCCATTTCATAGGAAGAGCATCACTCATCTGTTATACACTGTAATTCTTTTCAAACAAAAGTAAATATAAAGATATTTTTTCATCTTATAATTTTATGTTTTCCTTGTCCAAAATCATTAAACTTAAACTTCATAGCCTCTGCTAATTGTAGACATTGCTTTCCCAGCTCTCTTGATGTTTGCAAAATGTGCAAGTGGGTGTTTTGTTTGTTGATAAAAAATTAAACCTTCTTTTTGCTCATATTAGAATAGCTAACATAGTGAACTTTAAGCATGTTTATGAAAGAGATGCAATTGCTTAGCTTCAGCTAAGTAAAATGCCTTTAATTCTTCTCTAAATCTCAAATTTGCTCCTTCAGATTCCTGTTAACTTCTCTTCTTTCTCTAGGAACCCTCTGACTTTTGGCATCAAAAGATGTACACTTCAGAGAGTCAAGAGGTCAGATTTTATTTATATGTAGCAGTCCCCAAGGTTCATTACATCTTTTAGACTTCTAGTTTGGAATTTTCTAGTGCATGGATAGTCAAAGTTGTGGTCTAATCTCCATTTTACATAATGCATCAGTGATAACTTCCCTGAGAATGAGATGTTTATGTTTTATGCACATGATCTTTCTTGATCACACTGACAGGCAAGGCTCTTGAGATAAAATTCTTGAAACACTAGCAAACAGCTGCCCAGGGAAACAGTGTATGCAGGTTTGCAGAGAAAAGAGAAGTGATGAATGCATTGGATATAATCTCTTCAATTACTAGATGAAGGGAGAATCTTACTATTGCTAAAGCACCTTAGCTAATTCATTGACTGGCACTACAATTAAGATTATGTATTTAATTTGCAAAACATTCAGAGCCCCTTCCGCCCAGGAGGAAAGTTACTATGTTCTGGTAGAAATTTAAAAAATCAACAAAGATCCATTCAGAAGAGAGGAATAAAAAATATAAGTATTACTAGTACTATATGGTATGTTTAACACTGTGTATGGCAACAGAAGAAAGTTTATTGGTAATTAGAAAGGGTCAACAAATAAAACATTTAAAAAAAACCAGAAAACTTGACAGCTGTTTTCTTTTTGAACTCTTAGAAAAGGAAGAATTTTATGTTTTTTAGAAATTTTTAAAAAATCTGTGGGTTTTTTTTGGAAAACATTAAAAACTTCTTGCAATCATTATCAGAATTGGAGCTAAAGTAATGGGATTTTCTACTCTGTGAAAAATGTGGAGATTTTGAAAAACAACTGAATTCCATAGCAGAACAAATAAAACATGATATTTTTTTAGGATGGCAGAAAGGCAGCCCAGGGATCTGGCCAGGAGAAGAATTAACTGCCTGATTCCCTAGGGATCAGAAAGTTCCTGGGAGCTGTAAGTCCTGGGGTTCTCTAGTTTCCTCATCCATGGCTGCCTGCTAGGGAGCCTGGAAATGCCAAAGACCATCAGGTGAGAAGTCATGGAGCCAGCAGCGCAGGACTTGCTGAGCGAGTTGCTTCGAAGCCAAGGACTTTTGGAGCTCAGGCTGTCAAGGAGCTCTGAGCCTGGAAAGTTGAGCTCTGGGACTTCCAGGCTCCCAACAGATGGATTTGCTACGGCACCAGTGGTCAAACTGGCAGGAAACTAAGCAGGTTTCTATCAGAATTTTATCAAAATAGCCAATATCCCATAGAATGTTTTGGTTTTGACAAAACAGCATTTACTGACAGAAAAATGTTTCATCAGGAAATTTCCAACCAGCTTTAATCAAAATGTTTAGTTTCCCCCCAAACCTAGTTTTTGCTAAACAAAAAAAATCAATTAGTTCACGGAAGTTCTATGGGCTGTGGTATGCAGGTCAGATTTGATGATCACAGTGGTCCCTTTTGGCCTGAGAATCTATTAATCTATGAACCTCTACTGCTACCACTCGGATAAATAACATTAAGAATGGGATAAAGTAGGACTGCCCTAACAGTGATCTTTAAGAAACAGGATGAAAACAATGATAGAAATTGCTGACATTCTGTTAAAGAAGTTTAGGTAGAGAACTATGCTTAGTAGCAAGGATACATGAAACATGAAAGACGTGTGAAAATATATTTTACTTCCATATTTTCATTTTAGTTTCACTTTTTGAGCTATTGGATGGTGGCATGAAAGAACAAGATTCACTTCAGAACTATATGTAAATTTTTGTTATTATGTATATGTATAGCCATAGCACCCAGGAGGCCCCAGTCATGGACCAAGATCCTATTATGCTATGTGCTGTACAAACATAGAACATTGCTTCTTTCAATCTTCAGGGTAGTCACCCGTCTGTAACACTCTGAGGTTGTGGATTCCTTGGAGAGCTGGCCAGGAATTTTTGGACAAAATTGAAAATTTTCATTTGAAAATTCTGATTCATTGGGAAGGTTTTTCAAGATCAGGAAAAATTAAGAGAGCGAGAAAGAGAGAGAGCCCAAAATAGCTAAAAGCCTACAGGTTGGAACTGGGATGCAGAAGATTCAGGTTCTAGTCCCTGATCCCCCTGTTTTAAAGCATGAATTTGAATCATATATCCCAGGGGAGTTCCCTAACCTCGTCTGGCCCAATGAACATTTAATTATTTATACAAAGTATAATAGCTGAGACTGAGAAAGAAACTGACTGTAGAGTCTGGTGGTCAGGGCACAATCCTAGGCTGTGGAGACCCAAGTTCAAGTCCCTGTTCAAAATCAAGCAGAGCATAGATTTTAACCAGGATGTCCAACATGCAAGGTGAGTACCCTCACTTCTAGACTGTTGTCTATGCTAAAGGCTCCTGTCTCTAAACATTTTAAACCATCTTGTATACATTCCCATGAGGAGCAATTTCATAACCTTAAAATTTTTCACTATACAGAATTCTTGTTTTCCAGTCAGTCCTAACTGCTAATTCCACACCCTTGCAAACTGAGAAACCTGCCTGAAAAATAGCCCACCAGACTATTTCACTTTTAGATAGAGATTCGTTTGTCCACTCTCAGCTGAGGAAAAAGGAACAGTCCTCAATACAACACTTCACCAGGGTGCAATAAATATTTGCATGGCATTTTTATCACATTTTTATTGTGCATTTCACTCAAGAAATCTACATCGAAAACAGCTTTGAAGATATTTACCAGACAACTGAGTATTATGCCACGTGTCTGTCCACTGCAGACTTTTTTAAAAAAAATAACCCCTTTCTAGGAGAAGTGCTGATGAGTATGACCATGTGAAGGCTCAACCATATCCCCGTGGTGTGAACCTGTTTTTCCTAGGCAGTCCTTTAGATCTCTCTGTCAACACTCCTCTATACACAGTCAGTAGCTTAATTGCTCATGTTCAGCAAACTCCTCACAACATAACATAACTCATAGCGACATAACTCATAGCAATTTTTACAGGACAAACAGGATTCTAAAATTATTTGAGCCAATACATACAAATACTGAATTTCTTCTCTTTTATATATATAGGTGAATGTGTACATACATTACGCATACAGTCTCAATTACTCAACTGGCAAATTTTCAGCACTTGATTTTTTTCCCTCCCTGGTCATGTGAAATTGTCAAGTTTCTCTTATACTGTATTATTTATCTTTTTCTTTAAAAGTTAACAATACCAATTTCAATAACACATTGTATTTATTTATAGGTACAGCAAAAGAGAGGGCTAATGGAGTTGAAATCAAACATGCACTGATGACTAAATCTTCAGTATTTTCTTTTACTTCATATTAAAATGGATGATGCACTTGTCAGTCCATGTCACCATAACAGATAAATTACAGATGAAATGTAAATAAAAATGTTAAAAGATACACAATATGCCTTCTTTGCAGGATGGTAATCCAGTACCTAATAAAATAATGCCTTTGTTTAATGAATAAAAGCTTTATGGTTCCAAAAGGTAATCGAAACTCATCTGATGAAAGAAAAAAGATGTACTGTAAATGAATAGTTTCAGCATTATAAACTAAAACGTATTTCATAAAGCAAGAGAGTCATCTCATACAAATATATTACAGAAACAGTCCTGTAAAATAGAATACACTTTTAGTACAAAAGAGTTACCTATTTAACAGGCTTATATGTTCTTGTTCTGTTTTGCTGATGTGAGATGGGAATGACAAATGCATATGCTGTATCATATCTTTTTATAATCCAATACAAGCCAGCTTTACCTATGTTGGTATTTATATCACACTCAACCCCGGCCCTACAGATAATGTATTTAATGACTTTCAGTTTTTCATCTCAGTACTCAGTAGGGATCTCAGGAGTTTCACGTACGGTTTTCCTTCATTTCCAGTCAGACTTATTTGCATACAGTCCATGTGGGCCTGCATGGGGCTTTAGCAAGCAGAAGCTGGGAGTCTACCTGATTATCCCTTTGTCCAGTTTAGCTCCAGTTGTCTTATGCATTGATCTTTTCTTCTCAAACTGATTTTACCATCCCCTGAGGACAAAACACATTATGTCATGTAAACACCATGGCATAAAGTCAGTTGGTTGCTACAGCATGGTTCTCCACCACTGAGAGTCTCTTTGCTCTTAGTTGTTGTTCTCTGTCCAGAATCGATTGACAGATACAGTAATAAAGTCTTGTTTTGGGCTTGAGTGCTGTACAGTGTCTAGAACAACAGGGCCATACTCCCGGTTGGGGCCTATGGGCACTACCCTGATACAAGCAATACATAATACATAAAAATAGTACTTCTGCAATTCTATTTTCTTTCCCTGGTGAGAATCCAGAAAAACAAAAGCCCAAGGAAAAAAAAATATCGGGGGGAGGAGTGGGATGTTAGTTCAACGTTCCTGTTCATGCTTAAGTCTAGAAATAGGCAGTATTTTGCGGGGAAGGAGAATTTTTTTTTTTCCAAATTGATTTACCCATCCCAATCACACATTTGCAAAGTATGAATTTGCTGTGCAGCTTATATCTACAGCACTCTTATGGCAACCAACTTCATCTAAAATTCTCAGGACAACATTATTCCCTGGAATGCAGAATCCTGATTCAAATTTGTTCTGGAATCCTTCCACTTGACTGAAAAGGACTTTGCAATAAAATAGAATAGGCCTGCTTTCAAGGTAGAGCAGACATGAGAGCTGAAATATACTCTCTGTTTAAACAATTCATCCCAAAAGTCACTCCTGGGTCAACACAGAACACTCTTTGTGTACCGTACACTTCATCAACATTTGGAATTTCCCCAACTTCAAGGAGCATTTAAACACAAATGCCTAAAGCCAAAGGTTTGGGAGTTCTAATAACAGATGCTAGAACTAAATAAATATTTGATAAATAAGAATATGGGAGCTGATTCACCTCTCACTTACACTGGATTGACTCCATTGGCTTCTGTGGAGTTAATCTTGATTTACATCACTATAAGGAAAAGGTCCAGAGGATGCAATGCTGAATCCTTACTCCTCTTCAAGAAAAATTTCCACTGACTTAAGTAAGGATTGTATCTGAGTAAGTAGTAAATAAAGGCTACTGGATTGGTTTCCTATATATTCAAAGAAAATGAATTTTGAAAATGTATTTTAGCAATGCCTGTCAGTGTAACAGTATTTCAGTTCAAGAAATGGCAATGTATCTCTTTCTCAGTGAAGCTATAATTTTATTCTTATTGAATTGTATTTCTCAGCCGCAGGCAGACTAGGAGTGAGAGAATTCAGGTCCCATTAGAAACTACTGAAAGTCAGACAACTTCAAAGCTGTTTTAAGGTAAAATCTATAGGTCATCATCATCATCAAAAAATCAAACAATTGGTTTTAAGTCTAACACAGTAAGGATGCCATTTATTCATTAAGAGTTGAAATACTCCAAACCAAAGTCTTAAGATAATGAATTTGGACTATAGTCTTTTATTAAAAAGGTATTGAATGGAAAAGAATTTAGATTTTGCCTCTTTTTTAATAGTTAAAACTTTAAACCTTTGACATTCACAAACATTCCAGTATAACTAGAAGAGTTCGTGGCAATATCACATATACAGTAATCTGAATGAAAAACAGTGGAGAATTTAAAGGTAAACCTGATTGATTTTTATCTCTCATTCTATTCCTCTTTGAGTGTTCATTGTGCAAGAGCCATATTCTTTGTTATTTTTTATATTTGTATAAATAGTAGTGAAAATACATACTTAATAAATAGTGTGATTTTGCAACTGGTTTGATGTACAATTGTTACCAAGGATACATGGATAATGACGTACAAAGTCATTTCTAAATAAAAGGTAAACAAGCAGGTTTTTGGTTCTAAAAAAATGAAAGGGGGGGAAAAAAAGCATACTAAAAGTAGTAGCATTGATTTGCTCAAGATTTTTTCCTGTTTATGCTTATATTATAGGTATCCATTTTGTACTCAACAGAACCCAATAAACCCTATTAAAGATGTGGAATATAAGAAAGAAATTCATTCTTTCTCAAGGCTTTTTTGCTAATAGGAAAGGTCAATATAGAAAAATTAAAATTTCTGCTACAGTAGAAACTTCAATCAAAGTGTGACTTCAATGCAAAACATTAATGAAACTGTCAACATAAACAAAATTGAAATAGTCCCCCCCCTATATCCTAAGGATATAAAAGAACTGCTATTTCTTTCTACATCCCATTAACCTGCATGCAGTAATTATCGGAAGCTCTTGCTGATAATTTTCTCAATATGTATTATTTCTAGAGTATGAATAGCCTGTTTTTACCATTACTCCTTCAAAGCGATTAGCTGCTCAAAACTAAAAGACATTTAGGTTAATACAGTCATAGAAATTATATATGAAAAAGGCCTATTAGGTCATCTAGTTCAGTGAGTCTCAATCCTTCCAGACTACTGTATCCGTTTCAGGAGTGTTATTTGTCTTGCATACCCCAAATTTCACCTCACTTAAAACTACTTGCTTACAAAAACAAACATAAAACTACAAAAGTGTCACAGCACACCATTAATGAAAAATTGCTTACTTTCTCTTTATCTGTATGAAATTTTAGTTTGTACTAACTTCACTAGAGCTTTTTATGTATCCTGTTGTAAAACTAGGCAAATATTTAAATGAGTTTATGTACCCCTTGGAAGACTTTTGTTTACCCCCCAGAGTATCCCTGGTTGAGAACCACTGGTCAAATCCATCACCTTTCTAAAGCCATATTGTGTCCTGAAGTACAATATCTTACTCAGGTCTCTGTTCAGTCCAGTTTTTCAATATCTTGAATTATGGGGTTCCTATCACTTCCCAAGGGAGACTATTTTAAGGGCTGATGAGATGGTTGCAGATACGTTCTCTGAATACACTGAAAAGAAAAAGTTTAGATTGGGAAGAAAAGACTCTGGGTGAAATAATGGCTCCACTGAAGTCAATGGGAATTTTGCTATTGACTTCAAGGAGACCAAGGTTTCTTCCTATTTACAGATCCAAAAGATCTCCATTTTATCTAATCCAGAGCATAAAGTATAGTATGTATTTTAGCAAATGGGGGATGGGTGGGAGGAAGCTAGTTGAATCTTAATCCAGAGAAGACTGAGATGATGATAATTTAAGTGAAGCAATTTGAGTTTATTGCAAAAGTTATAATTACTTACTGCTCTGATTTAGGGTTGCATGCTATTTGCCTGCCATGTTTGAAGTCTGGGAGTCTCTAGATTCCCCGGTGCTGTTAGACAATCTTATAGCTGTTAGACAACATTATAGGGATCAGGATGATTTTTTTTTTTACTCAATCAATGTCTGGTCAGGAAGCTATGACAATTTTTCTTGAGGCAGACCTTGCTACTATCATCCATGCTTTTTTCACTCCAAAATAAAACTGCTGCGATGTGCTACCATTTAAATCCTTTTAGAAAGAAGCCAGCATAGAAATAAGGGGTCATGTTTCTCCCCATGAACAAATGTTCATTTGGAATCTGTATTGATTGTTAAGACATTGGTTCTCACTTATAAAGCTCTACATGGCCTGGGACCGGCTACTCTTCCCATGTCATTCTACCATGGCTGAGATCAACAAAGACACAAAAGCAGGCGCTCCCATGATATACAAGAGAGAGTGAACTGCCAACAGGGTGTTCTCCAAAGAGGGCCCTTCAGCTATGGAATTAATTCCCTGCCATAGGTCCAAAATATTCCAGATAGCTTTAGAGTGTTTTGTAAATCCCATTTATTTGGACAGGTCTTTGTAGAGAGCTGAACTTCGGGGGAGGTTCAAGTTAGGGCTGTGTGGTTGTGCATTAGGGAAATTAAGATTTTCTGTTAGTGGAAGTGGGCAAATTTTGGTTTTGTGGACTGTCTTTGTGTGGAGAAATTTCAGTGGTTGGCTACTGCTGTTTTTGTTTAAATTGGACTGTATTGTTTTTGTGTGTCAGTTGAGGGTGCCCAAAGTCTGGCATCAGCATTAGTGTGCTTAAATAGCTAAATACATCAAATGAAGTTTAAGCAGGGTCTGAGTGGCCTCCCCTGCTAAGCCAGCTGAAAGGGGGAACCCTGTATTTGCATGGGCACAGTATTTGCAGAAGCACACCTAGGTCCTCAGCATGTTGGGAAATGGTCATTTTGGCTGGGGTTGGGTTACAAATCACTTTAGTGTTAATTGCAGGGTAATGAAATGTCGCCCCCTTATTGTATGAACAAATGGCAGCAGAACTGTGCTTAGTGTGTTCTGATCAAAGATTCACTGTTACCCGAACAGGGCTTCATGAGAGAGGCTTTCGCATGCCTGAGCACTGTGAGGGGAAGAGGGAGTGAGACAGGTTTTCCCTTGTGTGTGGGCTCTGACTAAGAGCCTCAGGCCCAGTTTGGTCTCCTTCCCCCAGCCGTGTTCAAAGACAGAACTAAACGAGGCTTCTGCACGGAGTCTTTTGTTTTGTTAAAATCAGGGACAGTGACGCAGCAGGGTTTCCCCCATGAACTGAGACTGAAATCACTGAGAGACTAAGGATCTCTAAGAACCGAAATCACTAAGACTAACCCTCAGAGGTCAGTGCACAGCAGAGGGGGATAGTCAGGCCCCATGAGCAGCAGTGGTGTGGCCCCCGCGCTCTAGGTCATCATCAACCCAGGATGACAATTGTGAGTGGGGGTGGGGGTGAAGGGAAGCAAGAAGAGAGAGGCGAAGGACATTTGACCCACGAATGGTGGGGTGGGGTTCTGCTCCTGGGTTTTATGTTTATGAATTTGCACTATTTTCCCAAACTAGTGCTGAGTCACTTCCTTTTATTAAAAAGATTTCTTTCTACACTCAGACTCTGTGCTTGTGAGAGGGGAAATATTGCCTTTTGGGGGTACCTAAGGGGTGATGTGTAATTTCCCAGGTGACTGGGTGAGGGCTTGAGCCGGTTTGGTTTTGTATCATTGACAGGAACCACTAGATATTGAACATGGCCCTTGTTGTTGCTGACTCCAACTAGCAGAAGGATTACAGAAGGATATGCGTAAATCCCCTGTAGGCTGAATTCTCAACGCTTATATTTGTAACAGAAACATCCCTAAAATCTGGGATGTTTGAAATCTATGGCACTTACTGCAGTGATGGGGGCGATGTGTCTGAGGCTTTCACAAACAGCCCTGGCTGAGATGATTTAGTTGGGGTTGGACCTGCTGTGAGCAGGATGTTGGACTAGATGACCTCCTGAGGGCCCTTCCAACCCTAATCTTCTATGATTCTACGAAATATTTAAAAATAGAAATGCCAGTGTCATCTCTAGCTTGTTCAAGGTCCATTCATCTTTACGTGTTTTGGTTGTGTTTAAACTACTGTCAATGTTCAAAAGTTGAAAAAGATATTTAAGGAGATATTTTACCATTATAAATACTATTTCTGAAGTCAGAGCCACCTGGGTAGACCCTGGCACCTGTACAGAGACCTACTAACTTCTGTGCTAACTCAGAGGGTAGCAGATTTGGGGTCTTAAACACATATTCCTCTCCTCTGGTGATTTTCAAAGCATTCCCTCCATTTCTGTACATAATACACATGCATATGAAGAAATAAGACATGGATAGGAGACTGCCAATCCGATATCCACCATGAATGATTGTGATCAGGTATACAATGCATGAGTGTTCTCATTAGTGGAGGAGTACAGTCATTCATTTTTGAAAAAAGTTTGTTTGTATTTTGTGTTTGTTTGTTTACCTCATTCCTCAGTTATACCTCCTAATTTTATATAATCATATTTTGATAAGACTGCAACACACAGCAGAGTTCTCTTTCCACCCCAACATGCATACTACCTTCTTAAATGATCATGCCACTGTTTTGTGATTCATCAGCTAGCTATTTCTCTGGAAATCTGAGGCAACATTACAATGGGAAACAACTAATAACTGCTAGATGGTGACAGCACTGAAGATAAGTAATTTTGTATGTCAGGCAAATCAATACAGAATAATTATATTTTGAAAGTTGAAATAACTAAAAAAAAAAAGTTTACCAAACATGACTGGAAAAGTCTTTAGGAAATGCGAAAGTTGTTTCTTTTAATGATTCTGGGGAGATTTCATTAACAAAATGTTCCTTTAATTATGGATATTTTGAATGGTATAATACACAAGATGCAAAACTATTAAAACTCATTAGTAGGGTACAG
This sequence comes from Mesoclemmys tuberculata, assembly GCA_007922155.1. Taxonomy (NCBI): domain Eukaryota; kingdom Metazoa; phylum Chordata; order Testudines; family Chelidae; genus Mesoclemmys; species Mesoclemmys tuberculata. Next base: position 84,691,322 of record ML675604.1, read on the forward strand.
ATGTTTTATGTACTTTTAAACTGTAGCCTAAATTGGTTGTGCCTCTTTGTCTATAAACCAGCTGGCCATTCTTTATTAAAGCATCTGTCAGTTCTTCCTAGAAAAAGATAGAAAAATCAGTGCAGAACAGATAAACTCTAAAACAAGCAAAGACATTACTTTAAAGGAACATGAATAAAGAGAACTTAAACCTGGTAATTGTAAACAGCATAGACACATGCAGTCTACACTGATGAAACTTGTGATATAACAACTAATTTTATGTGTCTTTGTTTGAATTATAGATCTCAGAATAAAATGTTACAAATAAAAAACACCTTCTTCCACATTTTTTGATAACAATAATGATGATGTTAAAATATTAGAAAAAAAGCAATTATCAGCATAAACTTACAGGACAGTATGGTATCTGTACAAAGCCTTCCAATTTTGAACAGAAAAGAATTGGTGTATTTTTGTCTGAACATTGGTCCAGATAGATTCACAGACCCTGTTGTAAGAACAGGTTCTCAGCAATTTTTTTTTCTAGTGGTCTGCAAGTGATTTCATGTTTCTATGCCTCAATTTTCTGGTTGACTCCAAGTGGTACTAGACTTTAGCTGTGATGTAACAAGGGAACTCTGATCTCAGGAAAATGACCCCTCAGGCAAGAGTGCAAAATACTGGTTATGTTACACAATATTAGAGGCAGAGATGGTAATGTTACCTGTAGCGAAGATTGCTTGACACTTCCCATTACATTGTTTTCAGCTGTGAATAGCTTTGCCACACTATAAACATTTGAGCTGAAATTTTCCAAGTTGGATGTCCATTTTGAAGTTTTTGTTTGTTTGTTTGTAAAGTTTCAGTAAAAATGGTTCTGAAAGAAAGATTAGTGGAAGAATGAGTTATTTTACTCATGTTAAAGGAATGCTTGCAACCGTTTTGTTGAGCTTTAACACCTCCATGCTTTAAAACAGGGATTTGAAATTTGGCAAAGGGGTCAGGGACGTGCTTTTTGCTGTACCTGTGAAAGAATACTCACATTTGGCCAAGTTACAATCCTTGAAAAATGTCACTTCACACATGCTCAGGAGAGACTTGCTGCAGTGTGGCAGTTAAATTCTCCAGAGAGTCTGTGCATATGAGCATGCTCCAGCCTGGGGATGTGGGGGCTTAACAGGGCACTCCCAGCAATTGCTGGTGCCAGTTGCAGCATGATGCTGTGGTTCTGGGTACCGGATCTGAGCACAAGGAGACCATAGCTCCTTCATTCCCAATACTCCGCCTGTTGGCTCCCAGGCAGCATGGGAGAGGGGAGAAAGGTAGAGGCAGAAATATAGAGGAAACAAAAGCTAGCCTGGGTGATAGGACAGAGACTGGAGCAAGGCATCTGGGAAGGCAACCTGGGACTAGGAGTTTCTATGCAGGGAGAGTGGGACTCCCTGGGCAAGGAGAATGTAACTAAAAGCTAGGGTGGTAGAAAAATCTGGGATGGAAACTAGGATCAGCTGGGCAAGGAAACAGGGGCTGGTATCCAGGGGGCTTGGAAGCCCATGCGGCATAGGGGGATAAGGACTGAGATCAGCTGATCCTGCTCTATTGGTTACAGATTAGTTCCCAGCTGACATTCTGTGGTTTGGCAGTGTTCTGCCTCATGACCAGCCTCGGAAATATTAAAGTTATGAGAAGTGTGCGCAAGGAGATAATGGCATTCAAGTAAGGCGTTCTCTCCCTGTAATGTTTTATTGGCACAATTAGCACAATCATAAACACTCCATCCGCAAGTAGATAAATGATATAAGATGGTCTAAACATCCTGCCTCTGAGTATCCATCTACTCACACCCTCCCTTTCAGAAGAAAACGAAGTGTTAGTCATCACCCTCAGCATCACCAATGGTCATCAAGCTGGCATCTCCCAAGGAATACAGGCTGGGATACAGTTTTTATAAAAGTAACCACCAAGCTCCAAAAACATGGAACATCAGCCATATCCCAGATGCCTTGCAATTAGGGTTCTGACCTGTACACAGTTCAGAGACTCTTCTATTGACACTAACAGATGACCTCGTAAATGGCCATGGACACAAATAAGTTCTCCAGGCTCATACCGCTGGACCACTCCACAAACACACCACTACTAGGAGTAGAAGTCCCAGTACAGTGACTCCAGTCATTCTCATCAAGCAGCATATGGATTTTTGATAGATCAGTAAAAGGGCCAGAGACCACCTGATAGTGTAATATTGAAGATTATACTTTTGCTAACAGCAGCCAGAATTGGTAGGCCTTTCTGCAGGCCTGTGCAGCAGCCCTAGCTTTAGCATGACTAAGTCAGGATGGTTTTGGGTCAATCATGGCCAGGGAGCCTCGTGCTCAGCTTTTGCCTGACCCTAGGCCCTCCCTGATTAAGTCTCCGGTGGATGTGCTGGGATTGATGTTTTAGGAGAAAAGCAACAAGTTTATGTATGCATACCCTCTGGGAGATATTTGTTATGGCCTCAACTTACACATTCTGCAGGAACACATCTAGTGTTCTGAGGCAACTTCTTGATTAGCTTTGCTTAACAAGGATTTTTCTTAACGTCTTATTGTCTACTAAGAAGGATAAATGGGGGAGAGGAAGTCTGGACTCTTTGGGATCTCTTCTTGGACACAGATTTTGGGATCCCCCAATGGCAACTGGAGGAATCGGCCAATCAAAAAGCTGTCACCGTACTGCTCAAAGCCACCTCAAATTTCGATAATTATTGAGGGTTGGGGGTATTTTACTAATCTGTGGCAGACATATGTAAGTGCTTGACACTAAGTAAAATATAGTTTTTAAGTAGAGCACTCTTGTGTTATAGTGTTTTACCAGTCCATCTATCGGCTGGATGGCTGTGTCTCCATTTGATTTATTTCCTGACACCACCACACACAGAGTAAAGTTACTAAGAGCTTTGGGTTGGCAGAACCCCAGATAATAGCAGAACACAGAAAGTACTGCTGGGTAATTGCTCATCTTCTCCTATGGGATCCCACAGGAACCCATGCTATCCCTTTATCAATATCTACTTGAGCCGCTGGAAGTGATAATGAGATGCCATGGGTTTAGCTGCCATCAGTATGCTGATGGCATTGAACTATCTATCTCATTTCAACTGACACATCCAGCACCACTGCTAAAGTGTCAGAATGCCTACAGGAAATTATCTGCTTGGATGAAGAGCAGCTGGCTCAAGATGAATGTAGAGGGAAAGGGGAAATGCTTTGAAGAGCTGGTCAAAATATTGTCTCTGCCTTTCATTGAAGGCATGCAGCTGTATGAAGCCTTGAGGACCCATTTGATGAGGTAGCATCAATTTTCAAAAATGCTTTCTCCTGCTTGCTAGGAAATTTCATTCCTTTCTTACAGATGTGGACCTGGCCACAGTAATCCATGCATTTGTCACCTCCAGGCTGGATTAACATTACTCATTGTATAGAAAGCTGACTGTGAAGATGATGCACAGACTCCAGGTGGTACAGAATGCAGCTGCCCACCTTCTCCCTTGCTCAGGCTGCTATGAGCACATCAGGCCCATGACTAGCGCCCAGTCAGCTTCTGATGCCAGCTTAAGGCCTTGGACTTAATTTTTAAAGCAATTATAGGATCAATCATAAGTTGCATCAGAAACCAAATTTTGAGATATGAACCTTCTGATGCAACTGATAATTGATCTAGGTATAGGCTATACTTCAAACACATATATAGTTGAATGACATCTAAACTGATACCAAGAAACCAATGGAGTAAGTTTTAGAGTAATGAAATCTGAAGTATAGGATTGCAGTACTAATTAAAATGAAGTTTAATTTAACAGCAATACTGGAGCAATGTATTCATTTTATACTGGCATTAGCCTCTGGAGTTGATCCCAAAATATATGATTCAAAAGCCAACAGTTCATTTTCACACTGCTTTCTAATGATTATATTTCACAGCCATAAAGTGAAAATGTAATGGCAACAGAAGTTCCAAAAAATATATTACATTTCAGCTTGCCTCAATATGCCACTGAAATAATAAGAACATGCAGGTCTCAATGGTTTTTTATTTGAAAGCAAAGGGCTCCATGCCAGGCATAAACACTCAGGAAAAACGGCAGTCCAATGAAAAACAGAAAAAAGTTTTGCCTCCCTTAAAACATTTTCTCCTGCCATAAGTGTCACTATTACCTTTTCTAACATTGCTGAACTAAGTGAACTACACTGCACCTTAATCAGAATATGGAAAAAACCCCAAATCCCCAAAGCAGGACCAATACTACCTGAGCTGTAATATACCAAATAACATGTGGCCTTGTAATCTTTAAAAGCATATTAATAAAGAATCTGTCACATTAAAAGTAAACTTAGCAATAATAGGAACATCTCAATAGATTCTTTTGGAACCTATAAGCAAAGTTTCTGCATCTAATGTGATACCCAGATAGAATTTCAGAATCTATAAGCAAAGTTTCTGCATCTAATACGATACCCAAGTAGAATTTTAAAATGTAGATTCCATTTGGTTGTAGTATTAACTCTGATAGAAAATAGAATCTTGAATAGGCTGTGAGCATGTCAATAACAAGTGGTCAAGCACTATAGCTAGGGGAGAACTGAAATTATATTTCCTCCAAGACATTCCAGAGAATTTAGCTACTGTAAATTCCTAAATATCAGCCTTATGTGTGCCTGCAAAAAATGTGCTACTTTATTTGAGAATCTTCAAAGGCAAGGAAGAAACAATCTTCTGTTTCAATTTCTGCAAAGAAATGATAACATCTAAAGTATCAGATAATCCTATCTTTTTAAGAATAAAATATCAGCAGTGTACAATCACTCCAGTTATAATGAATATTATCTCTGTTTCTGGGATATAGAGTTGGTTTTGTAATTTGGTACAGATATTTGGGTTTTTGTTTTTTGTTTTTGTTTTCTTAAGGCCTGCTAATAGTTTATGGTAAACAATATACCTGTGGATTAATTCAGCATGACAGAACCACAAAAGCATGTAAGTACAAAAATGAAAGTACAAAAGATGTGCAAAAGAATTACTAAATGTCAGCTTATTGGTTTAAATAAGATGAAAATGGAATACAAATCGACACAGTGTAAACTATTCTGCCTCTAACCTAGCCACCTCACTTTGGAGAAGCAGAACAAAATACCTTAGGAGTTCCTTGAGTAACAACAGAGATGTGGCAGTGAGACAGGGAGAAGCCCAGCTGAGACCCCAGACTTGGCTTGTAGTGGGGACCCTATCTTCTGGGACACCATACCTTAGCAGTTTGTGATAGGGTACTCAGGGTGACTGAAGGCCACATATGGATACTGTAGTGATTCACCACAGAACAAGAAATTCTGAGAGATGTGGTTTTCAGGGACACTGGGAAACCTAAGATGCTGTCTTAAGCATGATGGGAAGATGTGCCAGGGAACTTCAGAAGCAGCCTTCCCTGAACAGAAAAAAAATCAGAGACAACGTAAAAACAACAAAGCTAGGGAATCATCCTAAGACAGGCTCTGGTGAAAGGAACATGTGAAGAGGCCTGAAGACAGACAAGGGAAGAAAACTAACAATATAACTCTGGGGAGGTTAAAGCTATGAAGGAAAAAGGATGAGGTAACACAGTAATGGTGTGGGCTCAAACTGTGGTGTTGGCACCAGTGCTTGTTCAGGGGCCCAGTGTGGAATAAGTCTCCCTTCACTCTCCTGCATTAAGTGGGATGAAAGCTGTGCCCTGGAAAGGGCAAAGAAGGAACTATTTAGTTCACTGAGAGCCAAGAGACTGTTTATCACTGAATCAACAGAGTAAGAGACTATTTAACCAGGGAAGAATGACAGAATTGTTTAGCCCTGCATTAGTTGATAAAAGATTGAGCCTGGAAGGGCCAAAGGATTATGGAGCCCAGCAAGAATGGGCTAAAATATTGTTGAACCCAGGAATGACTGGAATTGAGCCTAGGGCATGTTTATGGCTGCTTTGGATTGTTCTAGACACTTAGTTGCTCTGGAATGGGAGGACAGTTTGGCCAGAGAGTCATGGCCCTAAAACATCCCAAGTTGGCCCAACCTGAAGTTAGAGACTTCAGGCGAGAGCATAAACAGGCACCTGAGGTGAAGAAATGGGTCACTGCCTCACTTAGTGCCTAAAAGATAAGGGAATCCATTACACAGGCCTCTTCATTTATTTGGTGGGGCTCTCTGGGCTCTTATCTTACTAGGAGTCCTACTAAGGCTCTTTGCTTCTCCCCAAATAGGAGCATTCCCTCTTCAGGTGTCCCCAGCTCCCACAGCCATAGCACCTTTGGTGTTGAGCATCTGGCCTTCTCATACCGAAGTGCCCTTCCCATTTCTGGCCCTTATGACTCCTGATTCTTTCCTGCAGGATTCTGTACAGCTCATACTGTTGACCAGTTACCCACACAATACTGTCTTATAAATACACTTGGGCTTCCTACAGTCTCTTCTGGTCCTCTAATATCAGGGAGCATCTCTGCTGCTTTTCAGCTCCCTTCTGTGGGAGCGACAACTCCAGCATCCACTCTTGAAGAGGACACTCCCCTCAGCAAAGAAAGTCTCTACTGTGGGCATTTCCATTTTCACCTTTCCTGAGGGTTTTTTCTGTTATGTGGCCTGGCAGCGGGGTTCAACAGTCTTACAGTCTCTCTCTTTGCCACTCCCTCATCTTGGGGTTCTTGTCAGGCATAGTCTGTCACTGACCCTTTGTATCACCGCTGGATGGTTCTGGGGATTAGCTCAGTCAGGCAGATGCTCATTCCATCCTCTTCAACTCCTCTTTCACTTTCAGGAGCCGCCACAGCCATCCTCTTCATGACTCAGCCCTCCAGCCAGGTCACTCCGCACCAGTGACACTCAGATCGAGGCTCTGGAGCCACAAGTGACTCTTTAATGTGTGTCCTGCAGCTCTTTGCAGCATATAATATTAAAACAATGTGTGATTTAACTATTAACCAATCTAACTTATTAACTTTCTGTCCTTCCCCACTCCCCTGGGTTTGCCAATCTTTTCACTCCCTCCTTCCCAGGAGTGACTTTAGGCAACTCATCTCTGCTACCTCCAAACACTCCTCCCTTCCTCCAGGAAGTGACTGCAGACTTCTCCCTGCTGCCTCTTCTTACAATATCCTGTCTTTTGTAGAAACCCCATCTGCTCCTTACAGATGAGCTTCTCTCTAATTAGCTGCCTCCTGCTTAAAGCGCCTCTTTTTGCAGCCTCATTAGCTGATTGGCGCACCTAGCTCAACTCAGTCCTTGCCAGGCCAGTGTGGGAAGCACACTCCATCAAAAATGATTACTTTTCCTGCTTTTAACAGATAGACAGACCCCAAGGGGAGAAGGGACAGGATAGTGAAGGTGGAGGAATAGGGCTTTTGTTGATGTGGTTAGGATTCTGGATGGCAGGTCAGTCACAAAGAGATGCTTTTGGTTGGAAGATCAGGTAAAACAGCAGTGCTGTGGGCTCTGGTTCTTTTTCTGGTGTGGGATCTGGCATATAATTCCATTGGCCTTTACTCGTCCCTCTCAGGTTGGTCACAGCTGGATGGGCTGCCTTGTCATATTGCACTGATGTTGTGTAGTACTGTTCAACTCAGGGACAGATCAGATGGAAATCTGAGAGAACAGAAACGGAAGGAAAACTATTGGGGGAGAAAGGAACACAAAAGGAATGGGGAGAGAAAGCAGGATCTCATGTGTCCCGGATGGAGTTACCACTGGTGCAGTAGTGCTGACTAGATGTCTTCATGGTGTGTTGAGGTTGGGATTTCATGATGATACAGTGACCTTTAATATCTCTAGGCAAAGGGTTGGTGGTGGGTATGTGCCTACCAACCTTTCACTGCATCCAGGAATTCCCCCAATGAATTAGCAAATCCCCACTCCCCCAGGGTCTCTTTCTTAAGGACCCTGAAAGAGGAATGATGGGTGGAATAGTTCATCCTTTCATTGTTTTGTTCACCAATCAGGCCTTATATCCAACATGCGAAGCTTAGTCAATCAACTTCTGGTTCCACACTTTCCTGGTTTATTGGTCCTTGAGTTATATTGGTTAATTAATTTTGTGTAGACTAATTCAGTTTTTGTGATATTCATTGTTACTGATTTTTACAAACAATTAATTTTACAAACAGTCTAAGTTGGACTTCTGTTACCTTTTCCCCATCGACATTTGCTAACATTTGTTATTAGGGGTAACTAAACCATTCTACAAATTTCCATCCACTTTCCCCCAGTTAGGCTCACAACTGAGGTAAGCGTTCTAGGCCCCTGTCACAGTTCAGGGCAAATGTAACTGTATTTTTCTTCCATAGTCCAGCAAGGGCACCCACTGTCAGGCTTCCAGCCACACAACCCTCACTTCTCTTGGACGGAGACATGTCTCACTCCTTGCTGATTGAGATATTTTCATGCTACACAGTTTCCTGCCTACACTGTAAATTACCAAGCAAAGCCAGACTGCCTAAGCAGGCCTGCTTTGCTTTCTTCTTAGAGCCTATAGACAGTTAGAAGTTATTACACAATTCTTTCTGAGCAAGCACATTTATTCTTAAGGAGAGAGAGCATTACAGAGGAAACATTAAAAACAACAAAAGAATCTACATGTATTCTTATAAACTTACCAGAGATCACCCCTTACACCAACTTTACCAGGGTCTCTGGTAGGATTCAGTCCATCAAACTCCACCTGAGAGTTTTCTGTGATTACAACTTTGTAACAGTTTTTGCTCAGAACAAGAACCCTCATGAATCTGTGGGCCACTTCTTTATACATACGGGCCTTTGATCCAGAGACCCTGGGAACAAGTTATCAGCAGGTTTCTCCTCAGAGCTTAGCTTCAAAAGGTTGGGTCCAGAGGTGGGAAATTGCATTACCCATCTCCCAAGTATTTCCCAGGAAACCCAACCAACTAAAAGTTCATTCTTGTCTAGCACAACGAGAGTCTTTGAAGCTCATAACACTTCACAGGATTCACATTAGTCATGTCTCCCTCTTAGAGATATCACATACAATCCCAAAATAATACATAAACATTTGCATCTTTAACACAATGAATTACTAAAATACTTAAACTTAATTTAATAAGGCTTATCCAGGATATTGCAGAATATTGGCATATCTGGCACAAAAGCACCTCCCATTATGGGCTGAGGAAACAAAGCAGCACATTCCAGCAGTGGGACTAAGCTTTGGGAACAGACTGGCCCCCCAGCAACAAGAAACAGCACAGAAGCAATTGAGGAGTGGCATGGGTTTATGTGTAAGGTCTATCCCAGACTTTCACAGGTGCTAGACATTAGTGATGTCAGCTGACTGCTTTATACAATTCAAACTCTGAATATTATTTTCCAGCTGCTGATTAGTTTGCCTCAGTCTCCCTTCCACCCCTTTTGCTCTCAGGTCTTAAATTGCCAGATTCCCTGCCTCCTCTCTCCTTCTCCCCTCTTTAATACAGCTAAATGGTTACTGTGTTTTATTTTTACCCCAGAAATTGATGGAGTTCAGCGGTGGGTACAAAAAATTGCACATATCTACAATAAGATTCTCTTCTCAGAATTATACTACATGCTGGAGTGGAGAGTTTTACTATAAGTTTTAAGCAGTGGGACCTTTCTGAAAGAACGATACTAGGGGCTTGATCTGGCACCCTTTGAAGTCAATGGATGCATCCAGGATCATACCTATGTCAATATAAACCATTATTACGGATATCAATAAGAATTATTTGTGGAAAGGTTAATTGAAACACAACCAGTACTTGGTATGAATTATGTAATCTCATCATAGGCATTTAGGTGCAAGACATGTATTCCTTATAAATGCTGTTTCATTATATAATAGTTTATTAACATAGCAAATAAAATCTTTTTATCTCTATTTATTAGATTTGGTTTACTCATGTGCAAATATAGATATATATATTGATTTCACTTGAAGATAATACCAAGATGTATTTCAAAAGTTATTAATAATGAATGAAATAGTTCCAAGGTCAATATATAGTTCAGTTCATTAATAAAATTTTCTAACTGCTCAAGAATATTCTGCATTCATGTGTTATGGGCTTATTGGCACTATTTTACAAGAGTATAATGGAACTTTGCTCTACTCTCTAGTGATGTATGATTGAATCTCACAATAACTGTCTACATACAAGGATTCAGCAAACACTGTAGGCTAATACCTATGCATGAGATCAAACTAATGCTAGAACCGCAAACACAGTTACAGGTGGGATCCAGGACCATTGCAGGCAGTTGTATCCCTGATTTGTGCTGTTCACATCCTTCACATAAGGTGTTAGTGTGCCTTGGTTCAAAGTGACTAACTGTGACATCTTCCACTATCTTGCTCTCTCATGGGCTGTTGCTTCTCAGTTGCTGGGATCAGTCTGATATGCTTTCAAGGCTGACTTCAGCGTATCTTTATGTTGTTTGTACTAGCCTCATAAGAACAGATTCCTTGCTTTAGCTGGCCATAAAATATGTTTTTGGGTATTCTGAAATTGGTCATATGAACAAAATGCTCAGACTAATGCAACTGAGCTTTAATGAGCATGCTTTGAATGTCAGATATCCAACAATGATCTAGGATTTTGATATTGGGAAATTTGTCCCACAATTTGACCTTCCAAACAGACCAAAGACAACACATATGGAAATGATCAAGTTTCCTAATGTAGCAGTAATATGTTGTCCATGTCTCAAGACCATACAGAAGCATTGTGAGCACAATGTGAGCATGATAGACTCATAGACTTTTAAGGTCAGAAGGCCATTATGATCATGTAGTCTGACCTCTGTTAGAAATAACCAAACAGGTTGTCCCTGTGGCGGATTGGGGAGATGGAACCCTTTATTGCCTGCTCGTTCCACCTCAGTGTCGCAAGTGAGCAAACAGAGGGTTATTTTACAATTCTTTTATTCATAACAGTATGTAAGTTTTTAGCAACCCCCCCCAATAGACTCTTCTTTGGTTACATTGACACCTATACATGAATATTAACAACTACATAATGAATACAATTATATCCACCCGTTTGTTCTTTACAGAATTACCATACAGAGGGCAGGCACATCACCTTAAAGCCTATTAATTTTACACCAACATTCTTTGAAGTAAAGGTATGCTGGAGGGAAGGAAGACAATGCTTTCTTCCCACCAAGGTCTTGCGCAGGAGTAGCGATAGTGATTTTATTAGCCTCATCTCCAGTGCAGATGGCCAGGGGGAAAAAAAAAGAGAAATAACAAACTCTAACTAGAATTCACACCAATTAACAAAAACAAGGTTTGCCCATTCCCTGTAGCTTAGGTCTGACCATTTGTCCAGCTTTTAACTTTTTAATCTTCTACATCCTCCTGCACAAGGCAGACCACAGAGCCTCACCCACCCACTCCTGTAGTAGACCCCTCACCTATGATTGAGTTATTGAAGTCCTTAAATCATGGTTTAAAGATGTCAAGGTACAGAGAATCCACCAGCAAGTGACATGTGCCCCATGCTGCAGAGGAAGGGAAAAAAAATCCAAAGCTTATGCCAATCTACTCTGGGGGAAAATGCGTTCCTGACCCCAAATATTGTTATCAGCTAAACCCTGAGCATCTGGACAAGATATTTAGGTTAGTACTTATTTAGATGCCCCATAATTCCATAGGTAGTATGACAGCATTCCAAATGCAAAGCTGGCCTTGGCTATGCAATGGGTAATCTCATAATCAATGGAGGCATTCTGTGACAGTATACTCCCTACGTAGGTAAACATCTCCATGGACTTGAGAAGAGCATTCCTGATCTTAATAATTGGGTAGACATGCACATCCCATGGCACTTCAGTTTTCTTTAGGCTGATTGTGAAACCAAAGTAATTCACTTCATGAACAAAGGCATCTGTTATAAACTCAATGTCATAAATTGAGTGAGCAACCAGCGCACAGTCATCAGCAAATAAAAGCTCTTTAATGAGTAAATCTGCCACCTTCATGTAAGGATGGAAACTGCAGATTGAACAACTTCCCATCTGTGTGGAACTGTATAAATACCTGTTAGTTCCTTTCTGAAATTCATACAAAGCTTCATCTGCATTGATCTTAGACCAGTGATGGGTGACCCATTATGAATGAAACAATATTTAATTTACATTTCAACAGAGACATCAGTGAATAACCATTGGTTGTCTGACAGAAAACCTGTTTGTCAACTGCCTTGATACAGATTTTAGAACAGATTTTCAGTATCTGTACATATATTTCAGAACAATATTAATGAACAGTGTGACCCTGGCTTTTATTTAAGACATCACATGAAACTTCTTGGTGAACCAGAATGTATATTCCAGAATCAAGACATTCCTGTAGCCCACTTGACAGTTGTTATTAAGGGGTTGTTGAGTCAATTTGCTATGTTTCATTACATTGTTCCCATGTCTATCTCATTAGTGCTTTAATAGTTTTTACCTTTTATTGTATATCTGTATTTTAGATTATTTTTCCCCAGAATTATTAGCTTTCATGTTTTCAGTTATTAATTTACTGAACTGTATTATTTTGATGACTGTGACAGGGTTCAGAAGTGAGACCTTCTGTATTCACAGTGCCCTGCCTAAAAGTTGATCCCTGGAAAGAAAATCTACTGTCCATGTATCTACTGTAAGGGCTTATCCAGGCCCAGCAGTTATCCTGCCAACTAAAATTATAGAAACCATATGACTGGCTGATCTTCCCTGGGAATTGAAGTTGGCAGTTCGTTTACAGGGACTGAAAGCAAAATAAGGTCTTTATTTTGGAAAAGCAAAAATAATTAGCACTAACTCTACTTACTTCAAAGGGGACAGGTTCAGCCCTTTACTTAGGAATGGGCAAACCTTAAGATAAACTAAGAACCCTCTTACAATTAAACTTGATCTAAAACATAAAATAAATCTTTGTGATTTGAAATATTTTGGTTAACTCCGCCCCTTCCCCCCATGTTCATTTGAGTGTCTTTGCACTTTCAGCTTCTCATGAGGACTGGGAGTATTAAAATACTTAGAGACAGGCTGTTCTTGCAAAACCTCCATGCCAGTTTTTCAGACTGAGGAGGCTTGGATATTTTGGATAAACCTTCAGATTCATTGGTGCTTATGCTAACAGAAAAAAATTGAATCTCCAAATATCTTGCAACGTGGTCACCAAAGTAATTTTTCTCTCCTAAAATTGTCCACTTTCTACTTGCTCTGTATAATTCAGAGCTGAATTCTGGCTCCTTGTGGCTCCAAGGACAATGAGCTGTGATTCACTAGATTCAATGTCTGTTCCAATCCTGCTGTAGATTTGACAAAGAACATTATAAATGCTGGCCCAGCCCTATCTTGCAGACTTTGGACGGTCAGATAACAGAGGCTGCTCTGTAGCTTATGACAAGTGTTCATGTGAATATTTGTCTGTTTGCTAGCATTTACAGAAGTGATTGATGGCTCATTCTCAGCTGAAAGCCAACAGTACTTCCAGGAACTACTATTACATTCCTGTCAAACTCATACACAGGTGTGGAGAACTTAATGCACCCACTAATCCTGATGCCACTTATTGAATACAAAACACAGTATATCAATATGAACATTAAAGTTGGTTTACTAAACAAAGATCATCTCAATAAGAAATGTTTTGACTGCTTTTCCAACTTGCAACCCTGTCAACATCAAACTCTAAAAAGTAATTCTAAAAATATGAATTTGTGAGGTTCTATGTTTGTTGCCTTTCAAAGACTTAAAAGGATGATTGCAACTGTCAGTCTTTAAAACTCCAGCTGAGAATTGAAAATGAAGGTATGTTCTTCCTGGTTCTTGCATTATCTCCAACAATTACATTTCTAGAGGCCAAAATCTGCTCTCAGTTAGACATGTGCTCATGATTTTAATTAATGAAACAACACAAAACAAAATGAAGACAGAAACCAACTCTGTAATTGGAACTTAAACATTCATCCTGCTAGCAATGCAGGATGAATCCATCTCTGTTCTCAGTACCTACATGGGTTCTGCAGGGCTAACCAGTACATGTAATTGGATGCTGTTTACAATTCTAACAGATAAATGGGAATGTATAATGATGACTGTAACTAATATGTCTTAGGTTGCAGCCTTAGATAAGTAGAAAAATAACAATAGAGGAAGTAGGGTTTTATGTATACATTAGGGTTCTTTTTTCTTTAATGACTACAAATGGGCCTGACCTGCAAAATTTACATCTGGATTTCAAACTCCAGAAACTTGTGGAAGTTCAGATGAGATTTTTTATTCTTACCCAAGTTGGGACAGATTTAATTTTATTTCTTACTCTAGTTTTGATTAGTTTACTCTAGTTTTATTTTGATTCTGGTTATAGTTGGGACAGATTTAATTTTATTTCTGGAAAAAAATTAATTTAATTTTAATTTGTTTAAATTATATACTGTACTATACTGAAAGAGTTATATAAAAAGGAGTAAAATAAAAACACAAAAGCTAAACAACAAACATACCCAAATATGAAATACAAAGTTGTATACCTTCAAAATATTAAAGATGATAGAAAATGTTTCAAACTCTAGATAAGTTCTTACTTATGTGGTAAAATTATTATTTTTATATCTGTTTATGGTAACAGACAAATATTAAAAATAAGACAATGCAGCCATATGCAATATATACTGTCCAAGTTGTGTTGTCTCTTCCCTGGCTGGAACCTTAGCTCTATCCATTGCCTCAAAGCCATCTACTGTCATGAAGCTGCCTCTGTGCTGTCTTCTGGGATGGATCAGTGCCATATATAAGTAGGGAAGCTGGAATGGGGCGTGTGGGATGGATAGAATTGGCTACAATGAATCCACCACTCACAACTACCAGAGGCTGTTTGAGTTTGGGACTATTACTAAAATATCCTGTGGAGTGGGAGTCTTACCTAATATTGTTAATTTATGAATTGCCTCTCTCAAGTTTATTCTGTTGTCCCCCATGTTTCTTCCCCCACCATTACATTCCAAATAAAATTCTTTGTTTTAAAACCATGTTTTAATGCTTGAGAATAGGGATATTGTCTATAAGCAGTGCCCAGGGTGGTACATATAGTTTCCCATGTGTCTGGATGGTGGCTTGAATGCTGTTATGTAAGTTCTCTAAAGGAAGCCCTAAAAAACAAAACTTGGTCCTCTTTGCTGCCAACAACACCTGGCAGAACTTTGTCCAGGCACTGCTACCCAGCTATACCAGACCATGGTCTCAGTCAAGGTGGCCCTTCACCCCAGGGTAGCAATCCCTTAGCCAGCCCTCTGTCACTCCAGCCCCAATTGGGAGAGGTAGATTGGAGAAAACCCCTGGATATGGCCTGAGTCAGTGAGTAAAGTGCCCTCAGCAGCCCAAGGACAAGGGGAGAAAAAGGGAGGAAAGATGTACAGGGGAATGCCCACCCTAAGCCCCTCAGTGGAGGTGAAGGGGACAGCAGAGCTCCCCCGAATGTAATAGCTAACAGGAGGGATCCAGGCCCCACTTGATGGGTATGAGAATCCCAAAGATGTAGGTACCTGTGAGAGGGTAGGGACCAATCCTCAGCCCCTGTTGGAAAGAATGGGGGAAAACGAAAGTGGATCCACCCAGGCTTGCGACTGGTGTGATGACCTGTAGGTGGAGATGGAGTGATGGGGGAGCCTGCCCCTCACACACTGTTGTTTCTGTGGGTGGGAGATGACTGAACCCCACAAGGAGGACCCCGAAGGCCACCAGAAGGCAGGAGGCAGACTCCCCCACAGGGGTCTAGAGACCCCTCTGCTAGATGGAGGAAGGGACAGGCAAGGAAGGACCTGGCAGTTCAATAAGGGGAGAAGGTGTGTAACAGAGTGCTGGGCAACAATCCCTTAGCCAGCCTTCTGTCACACCATCCCCAATTGAGAGAGGTAGATTGGAGCTGGCTGGGAACACCTGCAGCTGATGAGGGCAAAGGAAACAGGTGTGTGCTAATTAAGAGTGAATTAGTCCAAATATAAAAGGCCTGCTGATATAACTCAAGGTCTGTGTTATGATCATGCTTAGTAAACAAGAAAAGTGTTGACCCTGAAATTAGAAAATCAAAATTGGTGTGTCAGAAAGTAGGCCTAATTTGTGGACAAAATAATGAAGGGATGGGGTATTCCACCAAACACTCCCTTTATGGGTCCTTAAAATAAAGACTTTGGAGACAAAAAATTGACTACTGTAGCAGTCCTCACCATGATGGCTGCCACCCCCATGATCTCCTGAAACCCTGGGCCTTCATCAGTTTGATCCTAAGAGATGTTTTGACCTGACTAGGCCAGAGAGAGGGAACCATATGACATTGCCACCTCTACTGGCACCAGCTGAATCTGAAACAATATCCATGATAAAATGGGATTGGACTTCAACAACAACTGCATCAATAACAGCTCCAAGCCATCTCAACTAACAACTTCTCTTTTCCCCTATAATTATTATTGTTATTATCATCTTTGATACCATCTAAAATATGGTCAAACAAGGGAACATTTCCTTCTAAAAACTTTTTTCCACTGAAGGGAACAAAATATTTATTAAAATGAAAGCCTTACTTAATACTTTACTTTTGAAATGTTTTAGCTGTTTTCCTTCTTTTCTTTATTTTTAATAAAAGGTTAAATGATTTTTAATGGTGTTTCCCATGATACTAGGCAGATTCAAGTCTCTGTATGCCAAACCACAAACTTTGTTTAACACTGTTTAATATTAGACAGTGACTGGATTATGTTAACATGTATGGTCCATTTATTCCATTTAAATTAATACAACAGCTCCCCCTTTCTAGGGATTTAGCCACATGGCTTTCATGACAAAGTTTCCAACCACCTTTAAGAAGATACCGTAGGATTTTTCCATGGGACTAATATGCTATGTCTCAATAAGCCAGGTTTGATCTTGAAATATACTGTAATTATATCAATGCATTTCACAGATATACAGATAGAAGGGGAAAATCAGACCTGCTAAAGCTCTAGTTTTTCCCTAGAAGGTGCTTGATTTCTACTGTCTTCTCATTGGCTCCCAAGCAGGTGCCTGAGTCTCCTAGGTAAACAGGGAGATTTAACAAAAAATAAGAGTGAGATGCTTTATCTTCACACACTCTTGGTCTCTGATTTGATGTCCTGGTCCATGGCTGGAGATCAGAGAGGTCAGGGTGAGAGTGATAGTATAGGATCTCACAACACTTCTGGTTTGAAGACCTTTAGAAGGACGTTTGGAGTGTACATAAGGTGGCCACTTGCCAATCTCTAAAATACCGGACATTCAGGTACTTCCAGAAATAGCACTGGTCCACCCCTGTCTGCATTACTCTGCTGGTGTGACCACGCATGAACGGCATATGAGGTAACACTGACATGGGTGGGGTGGTGAACTCTTCAAAATGGCATTGTCTATGCCTAATACCAGACACAACCACGCTGGGTTTTATACCATTACCGGACAGGAGACAAACCTTAAAAAAACAGGATCTTCAAGCTTAAAACTGGACTAATGGCCTGGTGAAGTGTAAAGCACTTCACACTTCCTGTGTGCAGCAGCAGGGAAAGGACAAGTAGGATGGTGGCACATGACTCCTGCCTTTGGGCAGACTGGGTGGGAGCCCAAGTGCTGGGACGGTCCTGCCCCCTCTTCGTCTCCCCAGGCCTATTATACCCACCACCTATGGATAGAGGAGTACAAATGACACGTTCATTAAAAAAGATAAAGCATGTAACTGAGGAAATGCATATCTACTATACTGGCAAATTGACATAACCCAGCATTAGCAGAAAAATGTCAGATTTCTGGACCTTCAGTTTTAACAGTTATAAAAAGTTTTAGCAAAAAGTGTCTATAGACACTTTGTAAATGCAAACAAAAATTGAGCAAACCACTGACAGTCAAACAAAACCCTGTGCTGATTCTGAGAACCTTGGTAGTTCATTTCAAGCAGTTCACATAGTCCTGATGCTACTTCATAGACTTTGTCTTTTTCTGTTCCCCTCCCAACCTGTTTAGTATTGGTCTTTCTTTGTTCTTCTATCCAATCTTGATATTCTTAGTGGAAAAGCTCTCTATAACTGTTTCCTTTTGGTGCAACCTTCATTGTATCTCTAGTTCACTGATTGTTTCTTTTCATTTCTTGACTGAAAACGTCTCTTTGTCTCTTATCTATGCCTCTTAATTTATTTCATTCTGCTGTTACTTATTTTTTTAAATTGTATAACCATGTTTAAGTCTGCAAAATGTTTTAGGAAACAGTTTATATGAAAGTGAACACAAAATTAAGTTGTGTTGTGTCTGTGATGTTCACAGCCAGTGCGCCCACCCTAAATTGTTTATCTCCACTATATCTTTGAAGTTGGTGTGGCAAAAATCACAAGCTAAATTTGTGTTTGCTACTGTCCAAGATTATTTGAATAACTCACTTATATGTCGCTGTGGCTGACATCAAAGTTATTAAATTCAGAAAAAACTAAAGTACAAATGACAACATTTGATTACTAATTTATTTTTAGGTGATCCAAGACTGACATCAAAATATATCTTTTTATCATATCTGTCAGTGTCTATGGAAAACAGCCATGATAAGGTGAGCCATAAGCAGTAAGATATGGAAATGTTTCAAACTCTACAGCATAGTGGATCATAGATGAAACTTGAATGCCACATAACATTTCTGTAGTCCAAAGTATTGGACCTTTCTGTAAAGGGGTGGCTGTCTAAGAAAAAAAGATTACAAAACCAATGAAGTGCCGTTACAAAAATCTATACAATATACTTGTGAAAGTGCACCTCATTACTGGGCAAGACAGATAATTCTTCAGTGGGAAAAAAACACTGCAGTGCAGGCTGTGAAGATATATAGATTGCACAGACCAAAGGGAAATTTTATGTGAGATGAATCCTTTGAACAAATATAGTCTGTGCTGTGCTCTTTCTCCCATGAAGGTTTCTGTTATAAGGCAGTATTGATGCAATTATGTGTGTGAAGATGATTTTTAAATGCCGAATTTTGTACATTATGTGGAACAGATTTTAATCTCACCTTGTTTTGATTGCTTGAAGAGAGCAGTGCTGTTTTTAACAGAAAGTAGTTTATTTGAAAATACATTTCTCTGAGTTTAGGAGGAATTAATGAAAGGACAATAGAAGGGCTTTAAGAAAGACGGTATTTCAAATGTTCAAATGTAGAAGATAATAAAGTTTACAACTTACTTTGGAAAGTATAAAAGTAGTTCCATTGCTTTCTGTATTCTTGGGTAAGTATTCAGAAGAACACATTAAAAATATGCTTGTGGGACTCCTATTATGACTTAGTTGCATAAACTTGACTGAAAGGTTAATTTTTCCATGTCATTAGCATGTTCTAAAAACACACCACAATCAATACATGACACATTTAGAAAGCAAAGGGAAAAAATCACATACGTTACTGAAATCATCCTTCTGAAATGGAAATTAGATATGGATGTTGCAGCGGAAACATACAATACCATACATGAAAAGTTCCAGAGGGGTAGCCATGTTAGTCTGTCTACAGCAAAAACAACGAGAGTCCTGTAGCACTTTAAAGACTAACAAATTTAATTTTTGCAGGCATAAGCTTTTGTGTGTTGTAACCCTCTGTCAGATTCAGGGAATAGAAATCAGATATGTGGTAAATATATACAGTCAAGGGGAAGGTACAACAATGAGGAGGGTAGGTAATAGTAAAGTCCATACAGTTAGAGTAGTTGAGGCCTATTTACAACCATTGATTAGAAGATGAGAATGTGAGAACAGTGACAATTACTTCTTGTAATGAGATAACCATTCCAAGTCCCTATTAAGACCTAGTTTGATTGTATCAAGTTTGCAGAGGGGAATTGCTGGCACATGATGGATCATTAAGGATCTATAACCCATCTTAGCAGATGATCCCTCACTCACTGAAGCTGTGGGAGGCAGACCTATCCTTGCTTACAGACAGCCCCCCAACCTGAAGCAAATACTCACCGGCAACCGTACATCATACAACAAGAACAGTAACCCAGGAACCTATCTCTGCAACAAACCCCGTTGCCAGCTCTGCCCACACATCGACTCTAGTGATACCATCACAGGTCCTAACCACATCAGCTACACCATAAGGAGCTTATTCACCTGCAGGTCTACTAATGTAGTATATGCCATCATGTGCCAGCAATGCCCCTCTGCCACGTACATTGGCCAAACCGGACTGTCACTACTCAAAAGAATAAATGGACACAAATCAGACATAAAAAATGGGAACACCCATAAACCAATTGGAGAGCACTTCAATCCCCCAGGACACTCTGTTGCTGACTTGAAAGTTGCCAGACTTCAACAAAAAAACTTCAAAAACAGATTTCAAAGAGAAACTGCAGAGCTCGAACTGATCTGCAAACTTGATACAATCAAACTGGGTCTTAAAAGGGACTTGGAATGGTTATCTCATTACAAGAAGTAATTGTCACTGTTCACACATTCTCACCTTCTAATCAATGGTTGTGAATAGGCCTCAACTACTCTAACTGTATGGACTTTACTATTACCTACCCTCCTCATTGTAGTACCTTCTCCTTGACTGTATATATATACCACATATCTGATTTCCATTCCCTGCATCTGACGAAGTGGGTTACAGCCCATGAAAGCTTATGCCTGCAAAAATTAAATGTGTTAGTCTTTAAAGTGCTACAGTACTTTCGTTGTTAATACCACACACATTTTTTGTTTGTTCACTGCAATTGAAATATTGAATTTTGCATGAAACACCTCTCCTAAGGAACATTGGTTCAATGTAGCATAGTCTCAAAGTTCTGAAATAACCAAGTCTAATGCCTTTGGAAAGCTATCTTTATTAAGGATGATAAAGCCATGTTTTATGAATCCTCTTGAATAAGTAGAGATAAATTCATCCAAAGATACATACATCCTTCATAAAGAAGCACAAACTAATAACATCCTGTGAGAAAATCCTAACCCCCAAAAAACTTATTTTGGGTGTTTAATTATTTCTTGAATTGTTTCTCCTGGATTTAGGCCATAAATTAATGTGCCTTTCTTTATACCTGCCCATGCCATCCGCTTGGTGGTGAATCGTGCTGTCCATTCTCCTGTTTTGCTGACAACTATAACTCCTCCCCGTCCATGGACTCTCTTCTCCATATATTGAAGAGCAGAATCAGCGGCTTCCTTTGGAGTTTTTCCTAGTGTCAGGAGCACATCTGATTAGCTATTTATGCACACAGTACAAAAATATACAGACCATTAGTAGTATACTTAAACATTGACATAATTTATTAGCTTTCCTTTTACTGTCAAGAATAAAAATAACACGCTGAATAAGCTGCATGAAAATACACTGCACAAAAAGAACAATTTCATCCATTTGCTAAAAATGGATTTTTGAGGGTATTCATTTTTCAGTTGCTCTCCAACAACTCAGAAGGATAAAAATGCTTATCAATCAGATTTTTTCAACGTTCATCTTATGTATGTGAAATATGATGTAGAAAAAAATATTTTGCTCATGCCTCCATTATACTTCCAGTTTGTTTTTGCTTCCCAACTCATGCCCAATGAGTTTGGGACCCCCAATCTGCAATTTCACACTCCAAACTCCCACTGAAACCAGTGAGTGTTCAGCATGAATGAATGTATTTTCAAATACTGAATATTCTACACTATTTAGGGCAGGGACTGCCTTTTTCTTTAAGCTTGGAAAGGGCCCAAATGTCATAGATAACACTGCAAACATAATAATTACTAATCAAGTTCCAGGAATGTAACATAATCACTCTCCTGCCCCCTAACAAAATACAGTGTCTGGAGTCTGAAGTAATATCCAACACAGAATTACTTTTTGTAATTTTAATCATATAGACTCAAGTCATTATTTACCACTTAGAAAATTGTTGAAAAAGAACCAGGGCCAAATAGAAGGAAAAACACCCCAGCAAGGAGCTTACACAGGAGGCTGGGAGTGCAGCCTTCTCATCCCATGGATCTTTAGTAGCACTGAGAAAAGGAACTGCCAATCTCCTGGATGATTTTCACTCTGATCTGATGCAGTGGCTCTGAGTTTCTTGGCAGAGTAATGCCACATATGGTTGAGTCTATGATTCCATGAAATCCACTGAAGTAATTTAGTTAAAACAAATAGAATTTTAAAAGAAAAACTACTGTAGTAGTTACTTTTTTAATCCAGAAGTTTAAATGCCATAGTAAAAAGAGATACTTGCCCTTAGCTGCTGCTACCAAAAAATAAATAAATAAAATTTTAAAAATTGCTGAATTTTATTGTAAGGAATAAATTTGTGAATCATGTGTGTAAATCCCCTACACTGCTCTAAAGATGCACCTACAAGTATTCTTGAATTTGTAGTAGAAATATTTTATTGTACACTCTCAATCTCATGCATGATTTATGCCATTCTTCAGAGCTGGAGTACAGATTACCAGTCTTCTGGCATACTCATCTCTTTGAAGGCAACATCCTGCACATATAAATGCTGGTAAACCAGCTGTCAGTTTTTACAATGTGCAGATCTGATGCAATTTGAAATTCACAAAATCATTAATTGAAAATCTGAGGTTATGGAGATTAGTTGTACCCCCGATATCACAAAAACTATATTAGTATATTCTTTACTGCTCTGTGCTCATGGTACTGTATTTCAAAGAACCCAAGTCAACTGTTCAGCTTAATCATATTTCACTGCATAGATGGTATAGAAAGATGTAGAAAACATTAAATGAAAAATATAAACATTTCACATTTAATCTGACATGTTATAGGTGAAAAAAGAATCTCTAAAAACAAATGTAACTTTTTTGTTTCAAATAAGAAATTGATTTGCTTTTGCCACAGGGCCAAGGACCACCCTATCTTGCTGATCAGTGTAAAGAGTTATCTTTATAACCAAATCCAAAAATTTATGTGTATATGTATGCACTGATGCTTTTAACACTTGAATTCCAGTTGAGCTAGAATCTTGAGATTTAGTTTTCTCCTTCATTCTGACCTTCTGAATATAGTTTTGAAACTTGATCAGATTTCACCAGTGATTACCCAAGGTTGTTAAAGGATCTCAACTCTTCAAGCGCCTTTACATGGGGATTGGTGTCTATCTGTCTAATGCGTAGGAGAGGCCCAAAGGTTGAAGATGAGAAGGTGATCTGAGGTCACCACTTCTGTTTATCAGCCTGTAGCCAACGAAATTTTCATGAAGGTGTTTATCAGATTTACAGCAGTGTAGCAGAGCAGAACTTGGCCCAGAGCTCCTGGTATGCATGGCTTCATTGGAGTGAAGCTATCAGGACTTCCCTAGCCAGTATCTGCCCTCTTTAAATGATATGTGCTATAAGGAGAAGAGTGCAAAAGGTAATGCATCCTTAGGGTGTATAAAATTATATATTTATAGAAAACTGACTGATATTCAACTTGCTTTTCTGCTGTTTCATGAACTACCTTCTACTTCTACAATAATTAATGTGTTTTGCATGCACCTTTGTCTCTGTGCATGTGTCTTGTTCTGGATTGCAGGTGAAAATAATCAAACTTTAAGCACAAAGGACTACACTGTCCTGCTTTTGTCTGTGGATGAGAATTCCTTCCCTGGGTTTATCCTTGAACCCCAAAAGATTATGGGCTAGATTGACTCTCAGACCTGGTCTACACTATAAATTTATGTCAGTATAACTATGTCCCTCAGGATGTGGAAAATCCACACCCCTGAGTGATGTAGTCATACTGACATAACCCCACTGTAGACAATGCTATGCTGACAGGAGGGATTCTCCTGTCACCATAGCAACCGTCTCTCAGGGAGGTGGAGTACCTACACTGATGATCTTCTGTCAGCCTTTTCATTAAGTGCTACAATGGCACCATTGCAGTGCTGTAAGTGTAGACAAGTCTTTAACAGAGCTGAACCTTTACGTTCAATCTAGCTAGTAACGTTGTGGGGCCTAGATTTTTCAACCCTTACTCAGATTAATACCTTACCTTGCAAGTAAACATATTGAAATAAATGGCAGAATATAGCCCCAGTTCTTTTGGTACTTCTGGTATCTTAGAAAACATTTTTTAATAGAAAACATTTACCACTGATACTTTCTTCAGCTTTTTTCCTAAAACACGTTGTCTTTTTAATTTTATTTTATTTTACATTTAGATTCTATTATAATACTCAGCAGGTTGTATCTGTTGATTTTTAAAGGCCTTCTATGTCTCCGCAGTAAACTTCATATGCAGCAGAAGATGCTATTTTAAAATAGTTTTATTTTTACTTAAATAAGACCCTTAATTTAAAGAAGTTGCTTTAGGCATAAGGGATTAAAATTGTCACTTCTGGTTCCTTTAAGATATACCTGGAAGGAAAAACATCAATTTTACAAGGCTGAAAGGATCACTAATTGTCAGATTGAATTAACTCTACTTTTTAAATTCACAACAATCTTTGTTAAAAAAAAAAACTTCCTCAAAGGGGGTATAATAAAACCACAGGATTGTAGTTGTCTGGAAATTGAGGCAGTCACATCCCTAAGCTTGTCTCTTAATAAAGCAATTGAAGAGAAAACCCTGCCAAAGTTTACTTTTATATATATTTCTCTGAGAGTATCAAGCAAAACTGGACTCAGAATTGGACTAATTTTGGAAGCAGTTCAGTTGTAGGAACTTTGCAACACAAATAGTGCTCACTCATGTTTTTTTCCCACTGTAAGTAGGTTGCACTAAAAAAAAGACAATAACAATTTCAATTGAACTGAGGATCATGAAGCTGTGTAACAAACCCCGACCCCTCCCAGATCCACACCACAAAGTGATAGGTAAGAGAGAGAATTATTTTTTTTAACCTGTGATTTTCTCTTTTATAGGTTGAGACCCACTTCTCTGATCAAGCACTGTTAAGAAGTAGCCAGCAGTGAATAATATCTTCTAACATTCAGAAGCATTGAGCAGGAAAACATATTAAAAATGTAAAAAACTACTTAAAGGTAAGGGATCTAGAAGAAAAATACAAAGGCACTGATCTGCAATGAGCTCTGGGGAGTACAGAGTTCTGTCTGCTTAGCACTCGCTGTAAGATTGGGACATAATAGTAAAGAAGGATAGTACAGACTTTCAACTTGAACCTAGTAACTGGATTTTCAGCTGCTTCGCTTTGCTGGAGCAGCATTAAGCAGTTGGAGTGTACTGGAAAATCAGGCCCAAAGTGCTTCAGTGTCTTCTCTACAAAAATGGAATAAGAATCTTGGATTATGAATGGCCTTGAATCAGGTGAAGAAAAAGTGGATTCAGTTAGTAGGACTAGGGGAAAATATAGTGCTTTGGCCTATTAGACTCAGGGGTCAAGCTGGGGATGCTCTGATGGACTCCTTTAAGCAGGAGGGTTTGGATACACACATGTGCTCTGCTGGGTTCCTTGGGTTTGACTCCTTTTTGGTGCTGTACAGATGCTTAGGTTTGACTCCTTCTCAGTAGGGGCTGGAGTCCCCACTGGGCTTTGCAGGGCTAGTATTTCTTTAGTGGTGGTGCCTTTTAATTCTTTGGGCTCTGCTCCTTCCCTAAGGCCTATTGGCTTCATGAGACAGATGTGGGGGAGGATTGTTGGATGAGGTAGTTCCAACCTCTGAGCTATTGTTCCAGGCTTTCTGCAAAGTCAGGCAAACAATGCTGCATTATTTGCACTCAGTTAAGATGCTGATTTTTTCCCCACAAAAGTATCAGCTGCAGACTTACTATTTTTTAAATAAAAACATAGATTCCAGAGCACATGATGGCAGCCTTCACAAAAGCACCAGCTTGCCAAGCCACTGCAGGCTGGGCCAGTTCAAACCCTGGTTGGATTTGGTATAATTTTAAAAAGTTTCTCTTGATGTGTCTCTACTCTAGCTTTAACCACAGTCTGGAATGCAAAACTCTTCCTTCTCCTTTTTTTCTTTTTCTTTTGCGAGCATCCATCTCAGAAAAGGGATGTTGTGAAAATTCTGTCATATTTAATATGAGGTGAATAAGGTCCACTCTAATGTCTAGGTAGTTGATATGACAGGATTACCTGTATCTAGTTTAATCGGCCTCTGCGTGGTGGAAGCCATAGTTGTTTAAGGGTTATTATCGTACATGCTTGTTTATTCCAAAGATATAAATATATAATGGTAAGGGTTACTATCGTGCATGTGAAAAGAACCTTTCCCTTTTGATGATAAAGTAAGAATTCTTCTCTCTGCTACCGAAGCCTTGAAAAGATAAGGAGGGAACTTGCGGGGGTTGGGACGGAGGCCCTGGCCATGCTCCCGTCCGGACCCCCCTGCATGAGGACCAGGTGTTCACCAGATGTTCCGCACATAGTTGTTTATTTCACCCTATAAAAGCTGGACCCGCTTGTAGCGAATTTGAAGACCTCACCTACGGGTGGACGCACCGCGTAGGATTTCCCAATTGCTGGGACGGTTCTCCAAATCCTCGCTGCAACCGGGGCTCCCCAGCAACTGTGGATCTGGATGATGGTAATGTATTATTAGGGCAATTGGTGATGTATCTTTCTTAATCACTGTAGCTAATCTTATGTAGTAATGATTAGGTGTATTACCTTATTTCTCCTTTCTATCTTATAGTATATTTAGTCTATCCTGTTGCTTAAGCATATTATTTCATTTCCTGTATTATTTAGAATTAGATAGTAAAGTATACCTGTTCTTTCTATTGGTGTCTGTGTTCTTTCTGTTGACCCCGTCAATTAGCAAATCAGTAGTTTAATTGGAAAAGGCAGCTTGACTCATCCAAGTTTGAAAGAAGGAAAAGGATGCTTCTCCTTGTTCCAAAGACAATTTCTTTTTGAGGCTTGGCTCTGACATCTGAGGAGAAATCTAATCTAAGTGTGTTTTACTTTCAGATTTATGTTTTGTCTTGCATTTAAGAGAAAACTACACTACATAGTTTTGTTGACAAAAGTCAGCTTTTGTTGACAAAAGAGTGGAGGAGTACAAACTGAAATGCTTCTCCTGCCGATATAACTCCCTTGCTACTCTGGCAAACTAAAATCACCTCAACAAGTGGCATCGATTTTTTTATGATATAGTTAGAGCAATGCACCGTCACTGTAGACATTGCACTTGATTATGTCGCACCAACTGGCCTCCAGGAGATGTCCCACAATGCCAATCTTGACCACTCTGGTCAGCAGTTGAACTCTGCTGCCCTGCAGATGCACAGGTATTCACCCCTCCCCTGTTTAAAGGCCTGGAATTTTTTTTAATTCCTCTTCCTGTTTGCTCAGCGTACATGGTTCACACAGCATCTTCCCAGCTGACTGTGGTGGCTTTACACACCAGATGCTTTCCTGCATGGAGCACACTGGAACTCTTGGATCTGCTGAGTATATAGGAGAGAGTGTTGTGCAGTTGCAGCTTTGCACCAGCCATAGGAATTTCAATACGTATGGGCTGATGGCAAATGGCATGCATGAGAAGGGGCACAAGAGGGACTCTCAGCAGTATGATGCTAAAAGAAGGAGCTGAGGCAGGCATACCAGAATGCAAGGGAGGCCAACTTTCACGCTGGTGTGGCACAAAAGATATGCCCTTTCTATAAGGAGCTGCATTCCATCCTCGTCGGCAACCCCACCTCCACCACTGAAAGCCCTGTGGATACTTTGGGGAGTTTGGAGGCAGTGGCCAATGGCCTCAACCCAGGCGAGGAAGTGGTGGTTGAGGACGTGGAGCGGGAGGACGATGTGGAGCACACAGCGGTCGTCCAGTGGCACAGCAAGTCAGGGCCTCTTTTCCACTCTGGAGGAGTCTAAACAGTCCCAGCACTCCAGCTCTGGTATGCAGGATGCAAGTGAGGGGAGCTCTGGAAAATGCTCATTTTGCTTTGATACTGCATGGTAAGAGGGGATTGGGCTCTCATCTACTTCGTTATATGGAAGAGGAGGGATATGGGACAGAAATTAAGAACAGAGCCTGTCCATCTGCACAGTGCAGCCACAGCAGTAAAGTTTGTTAATGTATCCTCAATAGAGATCTCCAGGTCTCCTCTATAGAAAATTCTCCATGGAGATCTCCAGGCAATTTTCCTGTAGCATTCTGCAATCCTGAGATAAAGGTTCCTTGAGCGAGTTGCCATGTTTCTCCCCCCCAACTGAAGGAAACTTTGCAGGAAATTATTTGTGCAGGGATCAGAGTTGCACACAGGCAAGTAGCATACAGTACCTGAAGCCACATGCAGGTAGGAGATTCACCTTTGCATCCTGGGTTACCCTTAAGAATGAGATATCAGGTTCAATTGCCCTAGCCTGTGGAAAAGGGTACCAATATTCAAAACAAGCTCCCTGGCTGCATATAGTAACCCCCTTTGTAAACATCTTGTCCCTTCTTGCCCATTCGCCTTGCCCACCTACCCACCACAAACTCACCATATTTGATTCTTGTTCTGAGCTGTGTGCTAGCCAAGGGACAGTGAAAAATAGGTGTGTGTAACTTTTGTTATTCATGGCTGTGAGCGCAATCACAATACTGTCTCTGTTCATTGTTTGACTTTGCCTTCTGCAAATGTGCTCCTGAGAACTCCCTCCTCCACATCAGCAGAGCACCTCTGTCAAATAAGATGCAAACCCAGGGGGAATAAGGAGGACATGTTTTGCAAAGTGCTGTAGTGAAGAGATGCAGCACATAGTGAAACAAGTGTGTGGAGGGAAAAATGAACAAGAGATTCAGGCTGGAAAGCCAGGAAAGGACACTGAGGCAGGAGTGGATGATAAAGCTCCTGAAGGGTAAGACAGAGATGTTGAAGTCCCTCATTAACCTTCAGTCTGAGCACATCCATGCCAAACTTTTTCTTCAGCAACTACATGCTCTCCCCAAACTCCCACCCCACATTGATTGTGTGTTCCCAGTCCCCCATAGTACCCCATGCACTCCACGCCCAGGAACAGGTTTCCCAATGAAAGCTGGAATTACACCCAGCTATGAGAGCCCTAACTGAGACTTTTCTTTTTTGTCATGTTCCCCATTTGACCCAAAGTTTGTGTTTGATCTTGTTATTAAACTTAAGTTTTTGAAATTAAATGAGCCTTTATTTTGAGACACATACATACATACATCACTCAGTGCTAACATTGAAACACAGTGGCTATAGGTAGGAATATTTGCTCCTTGCAATTAATGCTCAGGAAGCAAGCACTACAGGGGTAATTCAAGGCAGCAAGTAAACATTGCCCGGCCCAGTGCACCACATAAAGACACATTACTGGGAATCATTATCAAAATGCTCCTGCAAAGCCTCCTTGATTCGAATAGCCTCCTGTTGTGCTCCTCTAATTGCCCTGGTATCTGGCTGTTCAAAATCAGCAGCCAGCCAATCAGCCTCAACGGTCCACTCCTGGCAAAACTTTTCCCCTTCGATTTGCAACTATTATGGAGAATGCAGCAAGCTGCAACGGCCATCAGAATATTTTCCTCATTGAGGTGTAACAGGTGAAAAAGACAGCACCAGTGCCCTTTTAATCAGTAAAATGCACATTCAGTGGTCATTCAGCACCTGCTGAGACTGTTGTTGAAGCATTCCTTGCTGATGTCCAGGTTTCTGGTGTAAGGCTTCAAGGAGCAAGGGGTGGGCGGGGCTTCCAAGAATCCCTATGGGCATTTTCACATCCCTTATTCCACATCTTCTGGCCTGGAAAGAAAGTCTCTGTGGGCAGATGTCTATACAGTCCAGTGTTCTAAAGATGCATGCATCAGGCACCATCCCTGACCACCACACACTGATGTCAGTGAAATGGCCCCAGATCCACCAGCACCTGCAAGACCATGGAGATTTGGTTGATGTACTGCGTCGCAGAATGGTTGGGGGCCAAAATTGAGATATGCGTTCCGTCTATCGCCCTGCCACAGTGAGGGAATCCCATTGCCTCAAAGCTACCCATTATTTCCTGTGCATTACCAAGAGCCACAATCCTTCATAGCAGGAGGCAATTAGTGGCCCTGCAAACTTGCATCATCACAAAACCCATTCTGGACTTTTCACTCTAAATTGATTTGCGACTGACCAGTAGCAGTCTGGAGTTGCCAACTTCCACACAGCCATCACCACTCACTTTTCCACAGTGATGGGGCAGCTCTCATTCTGGTGTCCATGTACCACAGTGCTGGGGTGAGCTCTGCACCCAGTCCTAGGAAGATTGATTTGTGCATCCAAAAGTTCTGCAGCCACTGCTTATCATCCCATTCATGCATCACAATGCGATCCCACCACTCAGTGCTTGTTTCCTGAGCCAAATACCAACTGTCCACCATAGCAAGCTGTTGCATGAATGCCAGCAGCAATCTTGAATTATTTGTTTCCATGGCAGATGGCAGGACAGGCATCATTGATTCACTCTCTGTCTCATAGCTCATGAAATACTGCAGGACCAGTTACACTGTGTTCATAATGCTCATATCAGCAGCTCAGGATTCATGCTGTCAGGCAGAGATGGTGGCGGGCTTACAGCTTATAAGGGCTATTTAAAAATGGCTTGAAACACTTTCAAAAGCCCATGGAATGATGGGATGGAAAGAATTGCATCAGGGGACAGCAAGCACATCCCCATGATGCACTGCAATTAATTCTAGCTCCTATGGCAGAGGGTGGTGAGTTGCACAGTGGGATAGCTACCCATGATGCAATGCTCTCTCTGTCAATGCAAGACCAATGCTTGTGGACACGCTCAACCGACAAAAGGAGATGAGTGTGGATGTGCCAAACTGGTGTTTTTAAAGCAACTTATGATAGCTGACATAACTTAAGTCAACTAAACTCTGTAGTGTAGATATGACCTGAGATGATGAAAAGGAGTTCGGTTTCACAAAATGAGGATCACAAAGTCTAAGAGGAGATGGAGAACTTGCCAATCAGAATGGTGAGTGGAAGAATTCTGGTCCAGCCTTAGCAAGTAGACCTTGACTTGAAATTTCAGGAGAAAAGGCACTTAGGCCATCTGGAGTAGACAATTTTGGTCAGCTACTAATAGGTGCAAGTACCTCACTCTATATAATGCATTTATTTATTTTTCAAATCCCACCAATGGCACTTGAATTGTTGAAATTTGATAAGTGACTGGTGACATTCTGGTATGAAATTTACAGATGCACCTTGTTGGAGGCCCAGTACAATTTTAGTTGCTTGACCACTGTCCTACAGGCCTAGCATAGCTTCAGTTGTTTGCTTGGCTATTCTGACCCCTGTAGCATGACATCTTCCAGTTGGCACAGACTGAATAACCTTATAGATGTCACATTATAAGACAAAATAGAGATACTGTATTGCTTGCAGCTGCACATAGATAATGGTGATGGGAACAAGAAGTTATCCTTGAACGTCTGGGAGTACACTGTTTTCTTGCCAAAGGGCATACTTTTACTCCACCCGTCCTATCACCAGATGTTGTTTTGATGACCCCAATTATTACTGTGAGAATGGAATATAGTTAAGGGTGAAATGTAATGAAGTAATTAGCATATGCTATAATGAGAGATAATTAGGTGAAGATTGTTTATGGAAGGGTATACGAAGTCATCACTTAGACAAAGGGGGGCACTCCATCAACACCTGACTCTGTGGGAGGCACTGCCATTTGGACCAGAGGATCCACTGATTCCCTGGAGGGGGCCCTGAAGAAAGCCATTCCTGAATACAGCCTTCTGAGTAACTGCTTAGCTCTCCAGGCTTAGTGAGTATGATATCTTGTAGTTAATTTTAGGCTTTGTATCTAACTAGTATATTTATAGAAAACCTTGCACATTAAACATATTGATCTGCAAATCAGGCGTACCCTGCCTCACTGGTATTCACAATGATCACAAAGTATCCAGAATCAATACACATATTTAAGGTTACCTAAGCGTTTCCAATATGAGCCCCAGTATGATGCCATAGCTTGCACTCCATAGTACACTGGGAAGTACAAAGAGTTGTAGGGGATCATGAGTTTTCCTCTTTCTTGCCCTTCTCCAGGGGATCATTCTTCAAAGCAATCTAAATCTGAATAGTTCATCCTAGAGGGACTGCCATTGGTGAGGCAGCACAATATAAGGTGGTTGGTTGTGTGCCCCTCTATGTGAACTCATACAAATTCAGCCTTTACTGAGTAACAGAGTCAGAAATAGGGCCTGGGAAAAGTAACCTCTAATCTCCTGCTCCCATCATTACATACACAGGTTAGGTCTACATAACAGCACAGGTAGATAAATGGGCTAGCTTTGTTCAAGCTAGCACACAAAAAATAGCAGAGTAGGCAAAGTAGTATGGATGGCAGCTCAGACCAGCTTCCTGAATACAAACCCACCCAGAGCTCCTTGGTATGTACTTGGACAGCTAGTCCAAGCCACCCCTAGTTACACTGTTACTTTTAGCAGGCTAGCTTGAGCAGAGCTAGCATGTGTCTGTGTACCTGAGCTGGGAAGCATATGCCCAGCTGTAGTGTAGACATAGTCATAGATTCTGGTGATTCTGACGCTAGTGTAAATCAGAATTAACTCCATGGAAGTCAATCAGATTACACCTGTGTAAAACTGGTGTAAATAAGATCAGATTTGAGCGCCCTGTTTTTGTATTATTTCATATTATAATAACTTTTTCTTTAACAAATTATATTCCAGCCTTCAAGCAATGATAATCAGCTTCTCTTTTTAAAATGAAAGGAAAGATTTCATTTGACCGCTTAGTAATATTAATATAAACACCTGTCACCAACCTCTTTCTTGTGCCCCTAATTGCTTGAAGCACCAGACTTGTCAGATTATTTGCTTCCGATATATTTAAAATGTGTCTTCCTGCTTCCTTTGTTGTCTTTGATGTTTTATTTACAGTCCTAGCTTTGCTTATCAGTGTTGTCTTTTCATTTGTGTTTAGTTTTCATTACCCTCCTCTTTTAATATGGTGTTTCACATTTCCAATAAGCGGCTTTCTTTTCCTTAATTGCTGTGTTCACCCATATGCCTTTGGTTCTGCCTACTCCACTTCTACCAGGAAAACAGAATGTGTGATTTATTTTTCTTAGAGCATTCTCTCGCCTCTGTTATTCATGAAGTGTGTGCATATGACTCTAACTGTGATTATACAATTCTCGCTTACCATTTTAAGGGCCACATGGTGGGCCAGTCCATGGAAGGGCAATAGTGGGGAGCAGGAGCTCCCAAGGATCACGTGTGGCTGTGTTAGCACTCCCTGGGGTGCTATCAGGGATAGTAGGGACTGTATGCTTGGTACTTTTCCTCTACCCTGAAGGAAAGGATGTAGTGGGATGGATAGCAGAAGGAGCACTGGCTCTGTCCCCCACAACTAGTAAGCCAACAGAGTTGAGCCAAAACAACTTTGGGGAAGTAAGCTGCACCCTAAAGAGGGCTGAACTACTTTACATCGCCACAGCAGCAGTGGGTGAACAGGGCTCCTCTGCAGGTACTGGGATTACATAAATGGGAAGCAATTTAAGGCTCAGGATAAAATTTTCAAAAGCAAGAAAGTAATTTAGGAGCCTAGATCCCATTTTCAAAAGTGACTTACGCACCGAGGGCCAAATTTTCTGAGGTACTTAGGTACTTAGTGGGATTTTCAATAACAACAAACATTTTCAGAAATTGTTTCCATCTTTGCCTGTACACAATGCTATTAAATAGCATTTTCCTTTAACTGGACTTCCTTCCTGGGCTGCAAGGTTTGCATTGATGCCTCTCAGGTATAAGTGCCTGCCCATGCAGATGCTGTGGCAGGATCATGGCTGTGACTGTAAAATCAAAGTCCTGCTAGATGTAGCAGGTTCTTCTATGGCAGTTCTTGCATAAAGTATTCAATAAAATAATGCTCAAAAGCCTCACTACCAACAGAAATATACAAAGGGCTAGATCCACAAAGGGATTTAGGTGTCTAATTACAACTTTAGGTAACTAAATCCAAAATTTAGATCCTCAAAACCTTCGCTCAGCTTCTCCCTAACCCTGTAGGTGCCTAAATTCCCACAGGTAAAGTCCCTCGTATCTGCTCTTCTGCTAGTGGGCATGTGCACTGCCATCTATCTACATTTTGATGCCCGGGAACCTAGCAGACACCTAAACCCTCGTGGGATCCTCAAATTAACTTACTTGTGGGGCTCACTTTCAGAGCAGGCCTACCAGCTCAGGCTCCATGCAAAATGGAGAGGTGGTGGTGGTGACTCTCTTATACACAGTCACCCAATGACTAGAGCACTGACCAAGAATGTGGGAAATATGGGTTCAAGTGCTGACTCCATCTGATGTGGCGCAGGGGTTTGAGCCTTGGTCTCCCACATGAGTCCCATGAAACATCAGGCAGTGGAATATTCTGGGGTCTGTCCTCTTCAGTCTCTTCTATTGAAGCTGTTCCACTATGTATAGAATATTTGAATCGTCATTGGCTAGAACAGGGGTCAGCAACCTTCAGCAAGGGCCATGCCAAATCTTCCCCCCTGCCCTCTCCCAGTTTCAGAGCAGAGGTGGCATGGGGAGGGCAGTCTGCGGCCCCGTTCCTGGCAGCAATGTTGGTGGCAGGTCTGCGGGCCTGTTCCTGCAGGGGCCGTGCCGCTCCTGGCCAGGGCTGTGGCTCAGCCCATGTGGAGAAGGGGCGGAGCCATGTCAGCAGAGGAGAGGGCTGCACAGCATTGCTTGGGGCTGGGCCTGGGAGTGCCATGGCTCTGGCCAGGGTGCTGCGTGCTGCTCAAAGATGGCGCACGTGCCACTTTTGGCGTGCATGCTGCAGGTTGCCGACTCCTGGGCTAGAGAGAGAGTGAAAGTGACCACTGTTTAAAGCACCCACCTAGGAGAGACAGGTTCCAGGCCCTGCTACATTGGCATTCTCACTCTAGCTCTGAGCCAATGACTATTCAAATAGTTCATACGAAGTGGAACAGCTTCAGTAGGAGACATGGAGAGCAACGTAGCCCAGAGGTGAGGCTATGAAGGTAGGAGGTCTGAGACCTCCTTGAAGTCGCTGTTCCATATCAGGCAGGGGCGAGGGGAAATTGAACTTCAGTCTCCCACTTCCTGGATGAGTGCTCTTACCGCTGGACTAATCATCATAGGAGCAACAGCAGCACCCTGCCACTATCAATGCATACAGGACCCAATCTGGGAAGCAGCATCTGAGAAGTGGCTATGAGTATGACTAGGGTACGGCAGATTTTTAGGCACTACTTTACCAGCAGAAATATGAGCGGCTAAGGACTTCAGGTGCCTACAGGGTGAGGCAACAGCTGAACAGGAGTTTTGGGGATCTATTTTTTTTTTATTTCAGTACCTAAATTGGCATGTATACGTCTAACTCGCTCCTGAAAAAATTACCTGTAGGTAAACAATGACCTCTAGCTCTGTTTGATACTGCATTGAGTGGCAAGCCTACATATTGTAGATGTGATTAGCATATATTAAATGAACACACATAGGAATCAGATATAACATATACAGAACAATCTCACATCATCTAGAACACAAACAAGTGCAATGATATTAATGCAAAAATCTATAAGAACCTTTGTTAATGACTGGTTACATGACTTTTTCATAAGAATATAAAATCCCTTCATTTTTAAACATTTAAAACCTTTGCAACTGTTAACAATGCTTAACCTGTTGTAGAAGGCATTTGTACTGCATCTTTTAAACATCCCAGGAAATTTGACAGGTTAGATTAGATGATGGTGAAAAGAGGTATGATATTAAGAATAGGCAGGCTGACAACAGGATGAGTAGCTTTTTTTCTTCACTACAGATAAAAATATACTATTTGATTTTTGATCCAGAGAGAATTTTATTTCTTATCTTCTTTTTTTATCTCATGACTCTTTATGATGTGCCTGAAGTATGATGTGTCTTTTGTCGTTAGACAAAATATTATTTTCCTTTGCCTGATGCAAACCCATTAAATGTCAAGTGTACAAGAATATCCTCAACAAGGGCCTTCCGAATTTATAAGGTGTTAAATTGAAGTTATTCATTCACACCTGTGGAGTAAATTCCTAGAATACTTGCTGATACTGCTGATTTTACAGTTCATAAATTACTAGTAAAAATATTGTTCCATTTGAAAGCAATCTGAACAAGATTGTGGTTGTGATGCACACTTTCTTCATTAAGGGTGTAATCCAGAACTCACTGAAGTCAATTGGAGTTTTCCACTGACTTAAATGGATTTGGGATTGGGCCTTAATGAGGCAATTTGAATAAAAATAATTCTCTTTTAAGGTAAAAATTCTGTTCTTGGATTCAGGGTGTAGATTTTGAGTCTGATATTTTCCATACTTTACATGTACATTTAAAGACTAGAGATCAACAGTTCTGTTTCACAGACACTTTTGAGGTTTTAGAATTATCTTCATTCCACAGCAGAACAAAAACAAAACCTTTTGAACATTTTCACAGGAACAGAACTGTATCAAAATGTCTGTTTTTTAAATGTGAAGAGGCTTTGAAATGTACATGAGTAGCCTAACTAGGGATGTGGGAGATCCAGATTGAAGTTTCACCTTTGGCTAATTCAAAGGAGAAATCATCATACCACATCACTAGGATTCCGGCAGAACCAAGACTTGAACATGGGTCTCCTGAATTCTGGGCTAGTACCATTACTAAGAGGCTATGGGAGTACGTGTCTCTTTCTTTCAGTCTGGACCCAAAAACTGGGTTCAATGAAAACTTAGTCATTACTGAAACATTTTTACAAAATGGTTTGGCTTTGATGATCCAACCAGCTTTATTAACAATGCCAGCTGAATAATGGACTCAAGGTCTTTCTCATGGAATAGAGTGAAGAATATTGCCTTTACGTGCAAATATATATGCACAGTCTGTATTGGGCCACTTTGTGTGCTCCATCTACATGTGCAGCACCAAAAGGTAGTTTTGTGTACATGTGGATTGAGAGTACAGCATGCATTTCTTCCCATAAATTACAATGGTCCACAGATTCACAGATTTTAAGAACACAAGGACCATCATCATTGTATACTCTGATCTCCTATATAATACAGACCATAGAATGTAACCTAATCATTCCTGTACCAATCCCATAGCGTCTTCTCGAACAACACTATCTGAAAGTGTATCTTTAAGAAGGACATCCAATTTTAGTTTAAAGACTGCAAAAGACTGGCAATCCACCACTTCCCTGGGTAAATTATACTAGTGATTAATTACGCTCACTTTTAAAAAGGGGAGTCTTAGCCTTCATCTGTCATCTGTTGTGATTTTGATGCCTTTATCTAATAGATTAAGGAATGCTCTTCTAACTTTTCCTCATTAAGGTACTTATAGCCCATGATCAAGTCACCTCTTTAACTTCTGTGAGATAAACTAAATAGACTGAGTTTCTTTAGTCTTCCACTATTCATGTTTTCCAGACCTGAAATCATTCCAGCATCTCTTCTCTAAACCCTTGCTAATTTGTCAACATCCTTTATTATCATTTATTTATTTAGTATTGCACTAGCACCTAGAAACTCCAATCATATACCATGGCCCTATTGGGCTAAACACTATACAAACCTATAATAAAAATTCTCTTCCCCAAGGACCTTACAATCTAAGTAAGTACAGACACCAGAACTGGATGTGATATCCTAGTAATAGTCTCACTAATACAGTGCTGATCACACCTCTGTACTTCTACTTCATTATTCTGTTGCTTATACCTCCAAGGACCATATTTGTTCTTTCAGACACCACATCGTTATGGAGACTCAAGCTCAGCTGGTTTTCCACCATGATATTTAAGTCCTTTGTTGAGTTCCTGCTTCCCAAAATATAGTCTGCCATTCCACAAGTGTGGCCTACATCCTTCATTCTTAGATATATGATTCAGCATTTAGCTATATTAAATGTTGTTCTCATGAGCTCAGTTTATTATGTGACCAAATCTGTAGAACTGATCTGACCTGACATTTTTATTTACCAAACCAGCAAATATTTGTGTCATCTGAAAACTTTGCCAATAGCGATTTTATGTTTTCTTCTAAATATAAAATATTGAATAGCATTAGGCCAAGAACAAAGTCCTGTGGACCCTATCAGAACTGCCCTAACTGGATGATTTCTCTGCATTTATAACTACTCTTTGATATCTATCACTTTTTAGTCTATGTAAGATATGCTACATTGATTTTTGTATATGTTGTTCTGTAATCAGAATTTTATGCAGTATTAAATACCTTACAGTAGTGAAGATATATTTGATCAACAGTTACCTTTGACAGCCAAATTTGCAATCCCACCAAAAAACAATAATGTGTTTGCTTGTCAAGACCTATTTTCCATAAAGCCATGTTTTTTGTTTTTAATTGTGCTATCTTCCATTAATTCTTTACTGATTGCATCTCATATCAGATTTTCTATGGTTATGCCTGGGATGCTAACTGACCTATAGTTATACAGGTCATCCCCTTTGCTGTTTTTAAATATTGGTACAACATATGCTTTATTCTAATCCTCTGCAATTTCCCCAAGTTATCCAGTCTGCAGATTTAAAAAAATGATTTACATTAGCATTTACTCTTTAACGTTCTTCACAGTTATTCTTGTAAGAGAATTTCATTGTAATTGTAAACTGAATAGCCAGCTTTCTGATTATTATGCTTTCTTTGTTTGCATTTATTTTTAGCATGCACAGATTTCAGTTTTCCCCTCCAGTATACATGGAGTCATAGAATACCTA
This sequence comes from Mesoclemmys tuberculata, assembly GCA_007922155.1. NCBI lineage: Eukaryota > Metazoa > Chordata > Testudines > Chelidae > Mesoclemmys > Mesoclemmys tuberculata. The sequence goes on from ML675604.1 coordinate 84,730,044, forward strand.
TTTATGTCAGCATACCAGATTGTCCCCTTCCCTCATAAAACCTGCAGCAAGGGGCTGTAGACCGGGAGACAAAATTTTACTTTGCAGAGACGTCATATCATACTACCAGGAGCAGTGAGGTTTGCCAGAAGGCATGCCCCTAAACATGGAAGATTCTTGTGGATCTGCAGGAGTGCCTGTAGCTATTTACTAATTCTGGCCTCAACCCCTCTTGCCCCTCAAGTCTTCTGGGAAGAGTTAGGCTCCACAATTGTGATAATATAGGGGACTGTATTATTTTTGATAGAGATTATCTGCAGAAAGGAAGGATGCACTTCTCTATGACCACCTAATTTCCACCTTGTTCTGCTCCCCATCCTGCATGGACTATGAACCTATAGAAAGGCCTACACAGGTTCTAGAAGGAATGTGAGGAATTGGTGCCTCAGAGGTGGCTGTTCTCCCACTTCTGCACCATAGTGGAGAGACCCACACATAGAGGCTCTTCTAGCATACAGATCTAAAGAGGGATAAGTTATGCATTTAAATAAAAAATACATCTATTCATTTTTGTTGGATTTAAATATAGTGGGAAATATTTGCTAAAACCATTTGGAAACTTTTATCCTGTATTAGCAAATCATGTCTTATTTAAGTCTGCCAGGTTTGTTGTTATTGTTTAGTCAGTTATGTTGTGTAATGAGACATGCTGAAATAAATGGAGCTGATGTGTCATCCTAATGAGAGGCCATATTTGAAAATGAAAAAAAGACATGGCTCATAATATCATAGGTAAAATGATGGTGACTTTCAGTAACATATCCTCTTGCAAATTAAAATCATTTAAAAATTATAGTATATGTACAAGTGAGTGTATGTTATACATCCACATATTATGCCTCTATATAGAAATATAATAATTTACATTTTTAAACTGTTATGTAAAAGCCCTATAGAATTCAATAGGGATGAAGCATCTATAGAAATTGAATAGCATTATATAGAAATTTGTCTAACATCCTATAGAATTAAATAGCCAATCACATTCTTTTTACAAGATGTTAAAAATCATCTTCAGGAAAATGCTATCAGTTAAAAATACATAAATATTATCATGTAATTAAACTCTATAGGACAGTTCCATAAGACAGGTGTCATTTGGCTTGAAAGACTCCAAAGCAATGTACAGTGTTATATTTATTTACCTGTAGATAACCACATACAGCAAAGTATTCCCCTTGGAGAACATGCATATAGTTACAATAAATGCTTGGGCATTTCTAGAGAACATCTGTCACCGTTCTTTTGTGCCCCAGTATTACTGATGATAGAAATAATGTAAATAATAGCTATTACTGTTATACTACAGCAATGCAGCATTGTTGTAGCCGTGTGGGTCCTAAGATATTGAGAGACAAGGTGAAGAAGATCTCTGTGTAGGTCAAAAACTTGTCTCTCTCACCAGCAGAAGCTGATACAATAAAAGATATTACCTCACCCATCTTGTCTCAAATACTACAGCAATGACAGTTAAAATTAATACAAATTATGCAAGAGTATGTTGTCCAAATTTTAGTATTTTATAAAAGCACCTAAAATCTTGTATTCCAGAGCTCTGACCTTGCAGAATGCTATCACATTATGAAAAGTACTAGGTACACATTTTACTTGTCACAACAGCTGAGCACTGTCAATTCCCATTACCTTCAATGGGAGTTGAGGACTCTCAGCACCTTGTAGGTCTGGGCCCTAAATGGAGATCTCTGTAATTTCCAGCTGTTAACCATGGGCCTGGTTGTGCAGCCTATGCTCAGGAGAAATTCCTTACTTAGTAAGAGCTGGATGATTGGGTCCCCTAGGACACATTTTTTTGACTGTTTCTTCCTGATCACACATGATTTGCCAAAGGTAACTTGACACATATCTAGACTTTGCCATATAGCCATTTATAACTGATGCTTTTCTTTGTGAATTCTTTTTGAATTAAAAATAAGACTGGAAAGCATAACCCAGCTGTGTATATCTTTAGTAAATAAAGAGTCTTCACTATTTTAGTTTATTAAAAATTTTACAACATAATGGAGGAATATATCCACGTTTTCTTTGTCAAACAGAAATTGCAAAGAAGCCAACAAGATTATATAAGGCCCTTAAAAACACAAGAACTCATGAAATTTAAAATGTATGAACACATTTCCCAAGAAAAAATAAAAACATATTCAGAAGGAACTCATTTCATAAAGATGAAGTGACATAGAGTTTTATCTAAATGGAATAAAATCCATGTAGGGGAAATAATACAGTTACTTACCAATAGAAAATCAGGATTGGAGAATACAGCATGAAGAGAAGAGCTACCAAAATACCTGCTATTCACCTAGGTCATTCCCGCCTGTGGTAAAATCTGCAGTAAGGGGTTGTAGGTAGGAAATCTCTTTGCAAAGATCTATTCACAACATCCTGTCAGGGGTTGGTATTATTGCGATTCCATAATGTATTATATTTTTCCAAGGATCTTTCTTTTAATTTATTTTAGATTTATTAGAGTCAACTAAGTTGCTAGGCTAGAATGTTATAAGGAAATAAGAAAAGTAGTATATCGTTTGGATTGATGCTTAATTTTAATATGTACTGTATGTTTTTTAACATATAAATGAAGGACCATGAAGTCATCCCAGGTAGGAATGTGTGAACAAATTATTTTTGGTTCACCAACAGTTCTGAAAAATCAACAACAAGTCAGATCAAACTGAACCCCAAATATTTTGAAATTCGCAGTTAATTGAAAAAAAAACTAGAAAAGTTTCATTTCAGCTCAAATGAAAAGTTTTGTTTGCCACAAAATATTTTGTGTCAGGTGTCACGCTAGCTGGATTAGGGGGGCCCTTGAGGTGTATTCAGGAGCTCTGATTACTCCCTTCTACATCAATCTCGTGTTGCGGGTGTTACGCTGGCTGGATTGGGGCGGGAGCATTTATTCTATTATTTAACATCAGTAGGTCAAAATTGTAGTGATTCATGTGAGATATGCCATGTCAGGTACTGTTAGAAAGGCTATAATATGGTAAGTAAGATGATAATATTTGTGTTCATGGGTTATATGTGTGAGAGAAGTTATGGATATGTTTGATATATCAGTATTTCAAATTGTGCTGTCTGGGTAATACCTCAGACAGGATGGATGCCGAAGAATAGCCTGCTTAACGGCCCATTAAGACATTCACAGGTGCAAGAGGCCCGGGGGAGAAGCCAGGGATATACCTTATATGCAGGACTTGCTCATGTGACTCTGGACTCCATTTTGGTTCCTGTAAAATTCCACAAGCAGCATGGCAAGGGCCAGAGGACATAAAAGGCAGAGGCTCGGGGTCCATTTTGTCTTCAGCCCTTTTCAGCTTTCAGCCACCTATCTAGCTCATCTACAACTGAACTGAAGCTGTGAAACAAAGGACTGAGACCCATGCAGGTACTGGATGTATACAAAAGGGACTATACAAGCCTGCAAACACCACAGTTCTGCTAGAAACCTGATATATATGGACTTTCAAATCATTTGTATATATCTGATTGTTTTAATCCTTTCTCTTATTGTTTGTTCTTTTCTTTTTATAATAAACCTTTAGTTTTAGTTACTAAGGGATTGGCTGGCAGTCTGGTATTTTGGATAAGATCTAAATTTATATTGATCTGGTACTATGGATGACCCTTTGGGGTCAGGAGAACTTTTTGGTAAAGGGCATACAGTTATAAATAACTGGTCTCTTTACTGGAACTAGTGGCTGATTGGGAGCCAGAGATGAAATGCAGTAAAAGGGGATGTATGTGTATTTGTATACTGGCTTCTTGATAACCAGTGTGGGGATTCAGAAGCACTGTTTGTGGCTGGTTGGGAAGCTTGACTTCAGTGTCACCCACCAATTCTGGGAGAATTTGCTCTCCTTTTACAGCCTGCCCTGACTGTGGCATTTTGAGGTGGCTGCCCTAGGTATGGACAGTTCCATCAGGTTTTCAGTAAAAGTAAAGGAAATGAGGGGCTAGATTCATAACATGAGAGGTGATGGTAATGCCTCCTATCCATCCACCCTTTATACCAAATAGCCCAATGGGTAGGCCACTCATCTAGGATTCAAGACACCCAGGTTCAAGTCCCTGTTCCAGGGCAGGAATTTGAACCTGGATTTCCTATAGGTAAAAGAAATGAAGGGTTAGAGTCACAAAACTGATGTGGAACAGCGTCTTGTGCCCAAGTTTCTCCACCATTTGCGTGCCCTAACTACCAGGAGACTGGATATTCTGGCGTGGGCCGCTCTCATTCTAAAAGCAGCTCCACTTTTTATAAAATACCTGAGTAGTCACTGAAGAGGCACAAAAATAACTATTGCCTGGGGGTTAAGGCATGAATCGGGGAGTGGCAAGACCAACATTCAAGTCTCAGAGCCAGAGCAGGGATTTAAAGTTGGATCTCCTACATCACAGATGAGCACCCTAACCACTGACCTACTGGGTGTGAGACTGGCATCATCACCAGTGGTTCTTTGAATGTTCCTTAATCCCCTTGTAAATCTATCCCAAAGAATCAAAATGGAAAAACGAAATGTTCAGACCAAAAACATTCGTCAAAATCAACACACATTTGTGAAATGTTTTGGTGAACTCAAATCTCTCTTCTCTGGTAACAAAAAAAGATTAATCCCACCCAAAAAAAAATTCACCCAGCTCTAATCCCAACCTTTCTGCAATGCATATACCCTCTTGAATTCACCTGAAATCTAATCCTCTGTTCCCTATTTATTTTAGAATATGGAAAACAATGCAATAGTCTTGTTGTAATATGCTATTGATCGGAGAGAATTAAATTTATCATTTGGAAAAACAGAGTCTATTAATGCTGTTTTCTTTTTCAGAAGAATTTCATTTCACAGACTCTCAGCAACTTTCAGAGCGCTTGATCGGTTCAAAAACAGGCAAAGTTAATTAATGATTTCAATTTCAAAGCACCTTTGATTAACTGAAGCCAGTACATAGGGAGGCAAACTATTTTTCATTAATGACTCTTTTTATTGTTTCTATTATAAAATGCCTCTAATTGACAGCACATATTTTCCAAACAGCTTGTATTATTAGATTAGAAAACTGACGCTGTTCACATCTGGATACATGAGCAAAAATAATTAAATTTAATAATAATGAATAAAAAACCTCACAGTAATTCATCGTGCTACTACTGTAGCATGAGCAGTGAAGTCTGAGTGGGTGCCAAATTAAAAAATGAATCCATAAAATATGCCAATTACTGTAACTGTAATAAAATTCCAATCCCTGTTCAAGTAAATGTGAACCATAATAATCATTTTGAATCTCAGTGGGGTCTTTGGAATTTGCATTTCAGAATTGTCCCCAAACATACAATAGACATGACTAGTGCTGCACATTAGCTTTAGAGCTCATATTCAGCACAATAGGCCAAGTAAAATAGTGCCCTGACTGATTAAATAAAACCCTACAAGATGCTGCAATTTAGAGTTCCTATACCTCTTGTGCTGTTTCCTAAATTTAATCAATGGACTTTGCACAATTTTTTCCTCAAATAATTATTTGTACAGTGAAAACTTTGAAAGGCATATACAGTGTGATTCTTATTATTTAAGTCTTCTCAGCTTTGTATACAGTGTCATTTGTCAAGCTTAGGAAACAGGTTTAACAGTAAATAGAGAACTCTGTACATTCAGAAATTTTTAAAGTGTCCTTTTACAACTACTGTACTACAAACTTCCCTTTCAGCCATTACGAATGGATTGTTACTTATTTCATCCAAGAAGAGTATTGTATAACTGTCATTTAAGCAGTGCAGATGCATTCATCAATGTGAGGATTGTCCTACCTTGTTCCATATAAAAGAGGATAAGCCTTGCAAGAGTTACTTTCATGATGGACTCTCCATGACCAGTTGCAGAGACTGCACCAATGAGGTTGTCAGCATAGCCACCTGAACCTGTTTACAAACAGCACGTAAGTTAAATGAACCAGTTTAATCTGCTCAGTAATTGCTGCACAAATGTTTCTAAACAAAGCAAATCTACTCTCAGCCATTGTCACAAGAAAAGCCTTGAAATAATTTACATGTATTATTTTGCACTGCACAGCACATAAAATGAAATAGGAACTTGCATCTGAGGCCTACAAACCCTGAAGCAAGCACACACTTTTGATGGCCAGGTTTCCCTAGTGCTCCCACAACCACTGTACTTCAATGGGATTCCTTCCTGTGGTAAGGACTGCTCAGATGACTGAGTCCCAAGAGCTGTGACAATTGCAGTATTGTCCTTTCAGGGCACTTATTTCTTTAATGTAGGTGAATTATTCAAATGTGAATTTCACAGGACCCTTCTGACCTCCATTTCTCTCTCCAACCCTCACCCCCCATTTTGGCTGATATTCGACTCTTATCTATTTCTTGGACAAGTGGGATAATATCCCTCGCCAATTCCACATCAGAGTGTACAGTTTAAAAAAGGATAGCAATTACATTTCATGCACACTTCATTCTAAGAACCTATTTGCAGAAGAACTTTACAGAAGTAATTAATGTCCTTTGTCATGGGACGAGTCAAAGGAAATTAGTCACCCAGGCACCCATAGGTCATTCCATTATTTGGGAGTTTGCTGATATACTTGTCCTATATGTCTGTAGCCAACCATGGACTGCACTGTAAGTCCATCATTCACTACAGGTAAAATCCCCCTTATGTACATACCCTCACAAGACCTATGCATTAGTGATGCATATTTCTTGGGAAGGATCTATGTACAGGAATGAATTTCACCCTATAAAAATAGTGCTTCTCTTTTTCACCATCATGGACAAAAGACGCTTTGACATCTGTCCTGAATCTGTTCTCTCTTCTACGTCGATCCCTCCCCCCACTGCAAAAAAGAGTACCTCAGCATTCTACTGGAGCACCAATGACACAGCCTAGAAATAATTTATTCTCTTTTTTCCCCTAAAACAAAACTTTTCTCCAAATATTTTGCTTCCCTCAGCAGTATGAAAATAGATCATATGAATGTGTTTTCTGAATATATCATGTAAAGAGAAAAAAAGACAGCAATACTGCTATAAGACCTACAAAGTAAATACATTTTAAAGTATGAACGAAAGTCTAATCAATTAGCCAAATTATCAGCAGGTCTCAGATATACACCCACAAAATTTGCAAGTGTATCCTTTTGCATTTACTGGACCTGCATTTGTGTGCTTATGCATATACAAATGGGATTTAATCTAGCAGATACGTACATGTATTTGGATGTATCTGAAAATATATGGGCACGTATAGGAAGACTGGTTGAAAATATGGTCTTAAATATTTGTTTAATAATTAAAACTATTTAAGATAAAGGTAATGTTAAATTGAAGAGCTTTTCCAACTAACAAGATCTATATTTTTAAAAAGCTAAGTTTGTTTCCTCTTGCCTGAAGAAAATCATTATTATCTAGCAGTCAATATAAAAGTCAATTGTCAATGTGTTGATTACAGTATCAGAATAGCCACTGGATACCAAACAGTTGCTGCTGATGGCCATGAGATTGCTGGAACACAGATACAAAGCATATGATCTCATTTCATTATTCATTTATATGGAGCTATCTAGTGCTGCTAGCCACTGGAAATGTTTATGATTTTTCATAATTTATGTAAATCCTCAGCTATGATTTTTCCATGTATTAGAGATGAGAAATATTTCTCTTCTTTCAAGTGGTCAAAAGGAGTTTTTCTTTTCCAAGAAAATGTTATTATGTTAGCTGCTTGATGGCTTATATGGAATGACATGGTGATCTCAGTCCAGATATTCACATCAAAATGTCACTGTAATAGAGTCTGCTCCCGCAGATGTTTTTGCATATGCTTAGTAACAGTTATGTAATTATTCCTACTGAAGTCAATAGAACACATATGAGTAGGGTGACCAAATGTCCCCATTTTATAGGGACAGTCCCAATATTTGCAGCTTTGTCTTATATAGGTGCCTATTACCCCTGACCCCAATTTTTCACACTTGCTTTCTGACTGGGAAGTCTCGAGAAACTTACAGTGAGACTGCCTGCACTGTACTTCATCTGCAGATAAATAGAGCACACTGAGTCTCCAGGGCAGTCAAATTGGCACCTTTCTTAAGCAATATATTCACTCCTTTTACTCAAAAATATTATAAAGACTTGGAAGGACACGGATTCTACACTCTTAGAAAGGATGGGTTTCCGTGATGAGCAGCTTTTTGTAATACAAGGTGCAATCATAGTCAAGGGATCTGACAAGAAGATGATTGTGTGAGTGACTGTAAAGTGCAAGATGGTGATGCTCTCTTGATAAGAAAAAAGTGAGCAGTAACACATATCAGAGAAAGACCCTGAACCCAAAAGCTGAGAAGTCTCTGGAGATGCAGGTTAATTGACCAGGTTAATTGACTGGGAAAAAATTAACTTTCTTAATCATGTACTGTAGAGGGCACCATTTTGACACTCATTCAAAAAACAAAAGTTTCTTAATAAATGTCTTGGTATGCAGAAACAGGGACACTCCTGAACTGTAGGATTTTGGCATAGAACGGACATAAAAAGTCACATAAATGCTGGATACACAGGTCACGAGAGCATGATGAGAGCTAGATAGCTGAGCATCAATCATTATGTTGAAGATCAGAATCCAGGTCAAATCCCATTATCTGCAGTGGGTAAGAACATACTGTGAATGGCTTTATAAAACCTTTCCTTCACTAGAATTTATGGATAAGCAGACAAAAGTGTTCTGCTCTGTATAAGGATCTTAATTTAAAGCTACATGTGTACTGCAATCTAAGAGTGTGATTTTCCTGCCACCACAAGTATGTGTATGTATGTGCTAACATGAGTATAAACAGTAGTGTAGCCTGGGTAGCACAGATAGCAGCAACAGAGGCATGGCTTAGTTGTGCGGAGTATGTACTCACCCGCTCCTTGAGTGTTTGTGGCTGAGGCATGCCACCATGCTACACTGGCTATGCTGCTTTTTATACTCATGCTACCTCAGTGAGAGCTTCCATGAGTGTGTGTATGTGAGCAGGGGAATCATACCTCTAGCTCATAATGCAGATGTAGTTCAGAGGAAGAGACTTGTAAGAAAAGAAACCCTCTGACTGTTTGAGACATACATCTTGTTGGAGAGCAGCAGCAGTATCAAATGGAAGTGTTTGAATACTTTTTACTTGGTTACAAGGAAAAGAAAAAAAGGAAAAGGTTTTGTGAATTCAGAGTCACACAAGACATTTAAGATAAATATAAGTAGACAATTAGTGAAGGAAAAGACATTTACTTGATGGAAAGTGAAATGAGGGAGATCCAGTGAAGTCAAATCAGTTGCTATTGTTGATATTGCTTGAGGAAAGGGATGTCTGTGAGAGTTTGGCCTTGTTGAGATCTGCAGGATTAACCCCAATATGTTGATATTAGTTGACGAAGACTGCCAATGTTATAGCCAACATTTCAAATTGTAGAATCTACTCTAACAGGGACAAGCAGAAGTAACATGCTCACTTATTATTATTGAACCTAGTCAGTTAAATGTGACCAGAGATTTCCACAGTAATAAAAAAATGTCAGAGTACAGGAACATTAAATTAACAAAATAAGTACTGTCATGTAACACTTAGTTCCCAACTAAAACAACCCAATGTACCACTGTGGGATGCTGATATTAATTATTAATATGTATTAATGTGGGACTAGGAGTCCCAATCATTGACTCCATTGCACAAGGCACTTCACAAACACAAAACAAAAGATGGTCCCTGCCTCAAAGAGTTTACAGTATAAGAGGGAAGATTCTCAATTCCAAGTTTAGCATGTTCTAGCAGATGTAGTTTGATAACAAAGTGGTTCATTGTGCCATAGGGAAATATTTAAAGAACATTATTGCGTACGGTCACAGAGCCAGATTGCGCCTGGTCTTTGTGCATGCACTTACACCAGATGCAATCAACGTTTGTGAGATCAAGGACCAGAGGCCCCAGTGACCAATGATTATAACAGAAGTCTCAAAGGAAGGAGGAAAAGGAAGGGCCCTGAATCCCCTCCACGGTTAAAGAACACAAGCTGAACCCTTTTGATGAGAGCAGCATTTCCATAGAGCTCCTGGACCAGGTTGTCACATGGTATAAATCAGCATCCTTCCACTGACTTCAGAGAAGCCACAATGATTTACTGCAGCTAGGTATCTGGCCCATTATGCCAGCCTCAGTCCCAAAGGCTTCAGGAACTTCTACTGAGGCAATGCACCTTTCTGCTGCTCCCAACTCTGCCAGAGGTGTCATAAAGACACAGCTTTGTCCATAAAGGGAATAAATGATATTACCAGAACCTCCAAGTAAACCAGCAGAAGTTGGCCAATGGGCAGCTCCTATGACCTGACCCTTCAGGATCCTCCGGTCCTTGCATTAACATAGAAAAGTCATGAAGGCTGTGAAATAATAGGAGCAGTTACTGTACTGTAGCTGCACAAACAATTCCACATACAGTCCATCTGCTACAGTGGTTTAATACAGTGTGCAGGCCTTTTTAGTGACTGCAGATCATGCAAATACTAAGAACAATTAATTATGTGGTTTGCATACTATCATTACCTTTGAGAGCTCTCTGACTTTGAACTGGAATTCAGCTAGTTTAATTCCTCCCCAAATTATGTTCATATGTATTTGTGTTATTTCCACTAATACTGAAATTCTGAAAACCTATTGGACATGGTGTTCTTCAAAGAAGACTCTTTAAGAGGGTTTCTTTAAATAAACAACCAGAAAACACAAAGATTATTAAATAAGACTTTAAGAGGCATGGACGATGATGTAGAAAAACTCAGCAACCAAAACAGGACTAAATTTACTAAGATGTAGACTAAAGTGTCTCATAATAAGACTGAGCTTAACTAAGGTTAGGTGAATGAGAAGTGTGTTATTTGCCCAACCAAGCAAACTTCCTTCTCTGTAGTTCATCTGCCCCCTCTCAACTTCACATCTGGGGTCAATGTTAATCCTGTTGCCATTTATTCACCTGACTTTTATTAAGGGTATGTATGCACAGCAAAGAAAAACCCACAACTGGCCCATGCCAGCTGATTTGGGCTGCAGGACTGTTTCATTGCTGTGTACACTTCTGCGTTCTGGTGGGGCCTGAGTTCAAGATTCTGCAGGGTGGGAGGTTCCCAGAGCTCAGGCTCCAGTCTGAGTTGGATGTCTACACAATAATGAAACAGCTCCACAGCCTGAGCTCCAGGCAGCTGCCACAGGCCAGCCATGGGTTTTTCTTTCCTCTGCATATACCCTAAGAGGACACTTTCTTTGGGTTCCCATAGGTCTATTGCAAGTGCTTTTCCATCATTATTCCCATCTGTCACTTGGGTAGTGGTGATGAGGCCAAATGTAGACTTTTCCACTTTCTGTCTTGCACTAGCTGCAAGGCTCTGCTCATCTTTAAACCTTTTTGTTCTATATCATTCTTCACTGTATCTATTCCGCTCATCCTCTGCCTTCCTCTGTTTCTAGTTCCTTGCATACTGGCATGTATGGTATCCTTTCCAGATCCATTATTGACATCTGAGCAAATCATTGCAGTCATCTTTACTGAATCTTCCATAACAGAGTTATTTCTTGCCTTAGTAATTGCTTTTCTATATACTGTGCATAGTTTGTTACTGCAGGGTTCAAGCTGGGCACAAAACTTCAATCAATGTAAAATTAATCAGGCCCTACAGGTCCATGCATAGGGCCCTGTCTCATCTGAGTCACCTGATCTCATTTGAATCTCACCTTTCAGTTAAAAAAAAACGAAACAAAAATATTTTAAAAGAAGAACCAAGTGTAACCACTGCAGTGATGTGCCTAAGACGGAAATAATAACTAAGAGAGGTGCCATCCATCTTTGTGGATTGTTAGTTCTAAACTTCACTGCAATGGCACATGAGGCTGTCAGCTGTGATGAAAACAGCCTTGTGCAAGAGTCCCATTTTAGGCAGTTTGGGTCACTCCTTGACCTGGGAAACAATGGTTCAAATCAAATCATCAAGAAAAAGACAGATTTTATAAACATAACGCAAAAAGACAAAAAGGTGCAGCAAACTCACTTTCTGAATCTCTGACTGGATTTCATAGATAAGGTATGACTTCAAGTCTTCTCCAGTATTTGTAAGGAAGTGTAGAACAGCTTTTTAAATTGGACCCTATTTTTCTTCTATTCTGGACTGATGTTGCAAAGAAAATTTTGTTATTTTATGGCTTCTGAGTTTTCCCTATAAATATTTCCTATCAGAGGTACAGTCTTTACAATTTCATACGAGATGAGCTATCATTTCCTGGACTGTACGTTTCACATAGTCCATCCTTATGTTTCTTTATTAGAAATAGATTACTATTTAATCCGTAATGACCTGTTAAAATTCTGTACAGAGACATTTCACTCTTCCTCTCGTAGCCTTGGATTATATCAACATTTCAACTATTAGGCATACTTCGCGGAATTTTTTTCCCTTCATTTCATGTGCTTAGAGTTTTTGCCATTCCTTCCTTAGCTCATTTCTGATTAAGTATTTAATTTCCAGTTTGCTTAAGGGGGTCTATAGGTCAACTTGTTCATTCTTAATAGCATTTTTTGCCTCTTTGTCTGCCAATTCATTGCCAGCTATTCCTACATGTGCTTGGATCCATGCTATTGTTACGTAACATACAATTGTGCCAATTTGGTTGTTAGCAGTAATATTTCATTAAGTATACTGTTTCTGCTATCAGACTTGCCATTGTAAAGTGCCTGCATCCCTGATAAGGTATCAGACAGGATGGCCACGGCAGCTGGCTGCATATTTAAGGCTCAGACTAGTGCCAGCAATATCCCTGTTAGCTGCTGTAAAGATGGAGATAAAGTTAGCTAGCCTTATGGCTTACTTGAATTTGAATGTGGTCACACAGAAAGCTGTTTCCACTCTACCTCTTTGGAGCCATCAGTATACATTTGACAATAGTATTCTCAGTTATTTCTGCCCCTTCTCTTCCTGTTCCTCCTTCTTGATAGTTGGGCTTGCTCTTATTAGTCATTGCAGTAATAGTAGAGATCTTGAGTGACTCCATTTTGTTTCCTTTCCTCCATTTTGTGTTTGGCAAGTATATCACTAAGGTAATTCCACCATTACCTGACGACTGTTTGGTCTTGTAGCACTATAATTGGTGGGAAGTAATTGGCCAGGAAAAGCAGATCCCTGATTTTTAACCAGTACTCTAACTCCTGTTTCTGCTTTTCATTTGTTGTCCCCCAAATTCAACTGAGGTCTGGTCTTAGTGGCTCTTCCCCTTAGGCTGGGGGAAGGACCTTCAAATGTGAACACTTCCACTTCCCTTGAACTCAATAGATGTTGATCATGAGTTTAGGTACATTTAAAACTATGTGCAATATGGCAAGCAATGAAGTAATTGCTGTGCATGAAGTTGGGTGCATTTCTTGTGATGTGATATGCACTCTACAGAGCTCTGACAGGAAAATATTAGTAAAAGTAAGCAAAACAACTGTCAATAAAGTCTGCTAATAGAGTAAGTAAGGAGAGACAGAGAGAACATTAGTGTCCATCCATTCGTTTTGCCTGTGCAATTGGTCCTTCTAATCCACTGAGAGGGAGAAGATCAAGAGCAGAAAAACCTGAGGGAGGGTAGGGTCCCCTGAAACATAGAGATAGTTGCTTGAGTGGGTGGATGTTGAAACTTTCTTCCTCCAAAATGGACTGAAGCCCACCTGAAGACAGAAACTGGTGGTCCAGGCAGAGAGGAAGTTCCAACCTGCCCAGAGATGAGCCCACAAGCCTAGCTTTTGCCTCTTGTGTTGGTGGCTCTTGACTCCAAGGAGAGCTGGGGCCACAGCAGAGAGGAGAGGATCACACAGGGGCAAGTTTATGCAGGCATAGCTTTAATCCAGTTCTGAAAATCATGCTTATATAGAGGATCATTGCTAGGCCTGTGCTCCTCTTAAGTGGGAGTTAAAGGGCCACAGAAGCCTTTTGTTGGTCCTTTGCTAAGGGGTAAAGTTCATCCTCCACAAAGAATACAATTCCCTATTCACCATGGCATTTTAGGGATAATTAGTTAATTAGAAAACTGAAGCTTTTTCCTGAATGCTTACTTGATGATCAAAAGTTAGATTATATGAAGTTAAGGAAACAGAAAATTTAGGAAGCTCTGAATTTAAGTTTGACTAGAACACAAAAGGAAAACATTTCTTCTCTTATGAAACTGTCATTTAATGTTTACAATGTTGTTGTAGTCATGTTGATCCCAGGATATGAGAGAAACAAGGTGAGAGAGGTAATATCTTTTAATGGACCCACTTCTATCAGTCAGACAAGATATCAAGCTCCACAGACCTCTTTCTTCAGAACTCGAAAACTTGTCTCTTTCATCAATAGAAGATGGTCCAATAAAAGATATTACCTCACCTATCTTGTCTCTCTCATAGATCTTTACCCAGAGCCTGGGTTTTACATCACATTCAAAGGAGCATCAAGCCCCCTAACACAATATATATATATTGTTCTATATGTCATTGTATCAGAAGTAAGAGAGCAACAAAACCACTTCCTAAAGTATCACCATGGTCCCATGTCTCCTTTGAAAATGTCATCTAACCCTGTTTAGCTTATGAGAGCTGACCAAATTACCAAGCTCCATTTGCCATGTGTGCCATTATCGTCAGTGACATCTGTGATAAATAAGGGAGATACCTCTTTTATGTTTATTAATATTATATAACCATTGTATTTGATTATTATTGTATTGCTGGCTATTAACTAGCAAAGAGTTAATTTTTGCAGGGACTACTGCACATAAGTTCAGAAAATAGTTAATGATTTCAGAAAAGTGCTATTGTTAATACCAGCACTGAGCAAATTATTGAATTTTCTGTTTTGTGGCTGAACACAAAAATCTGAAAAAAATATTGTTTTGTTTCTAAACCAAACTGATTTTTTCGGGGGTGATGTGGAGCTGAGCTCACTGTCACTAATGAGCAAATAATACATTAGAGCTAATAAAAGTGCCACCACAATTTTAATCATAGTGTCTACCTTCCTTTAACCAATTTGCTTTTCATCACCATTTATGCTCGTGTCCCAAAAGCATTTGAATATTTTTGATACTTTGCTAACTATTCTAAACCTTTTCATACCTATGAGTGGGGTGTCACCAACACGTCCAACCATTTTGTTTGTGATGCCTCCAGTTGACGTTGCACAAGCCACATTACCTTCACAGTCTATAGCAACTGCACCCACAGTGTCATGGATCCTAAAACACAGAGAAAACAATACTATAACTCCAAGCTGAACAGCTTGCATTGCCAGAAGCACCACCCTATATTAACCATTTAGCATATAAAAATAACACTTACCCTCTAAATAGCACCTTCATCTTCAAAGAGCTATACACACATTAACTAATTAATCCTTACAGTGTGTCTAGGAGGCAGGTAAGTAATATTATCTTCCTTTTTTTCCAAAAGCAAAGACTATAATTGATTTGCATAAACCAAAGAGAGAGTCAGTGTCAAAGCATAATTTTGGAATACCCGGAAAGCTCACTAGATCACTGGGAACAGCACATAGGAAGGTAATTCCCTGTTCTGTTATATGCACAAGTCCAGGGGGGAAAATACCTATTTTGACTCAATGCTATATTAGCCAAATATTTATTCAAAATATTTATGTCAAATTTAAGTATAAAACACAATTATAAACTTTACTTACTAAAATATAAATGTAATAAAATGTAAAATGTTAATTAAAATTAATAAAAAATTAAATATCATAAAATAATATATCTAAATTTAATACAATTTCTAACCTTTTTTTGGGGGGGAGGTTACAATTGATAATATTTTGGAGGGGAGGCATTTTTTCCAAAGTCATTTAAAAAAAATTGGATCCCTATGAAATTTTGGGACACTGAAAACTAACTCACACGGGATGAAATTTACTCCATTTAACAGTAACTGTCCATGGGCCTATGCCCCATTTTCATCCTATTTTAAGATCTTATTCTGCGGTGTTCAGAATCTCATCAAGTGAGGCACATGCAATAACTAAAAAGCATGAAAACTGGCACCAGTGAATTTTGAAAAAGCTGCTAGAGGTGGAGGCTCCCTGGTACCATATGATATACAGGAAAGGTTATCTGACAGATAGACAGGAAGGCCTCAATTCATTTTCAGCTCTGCCACTCATTGGTCTACACTAATATTTTGTAATTAAAATAGCACTATATAAACATTATTTAGATAGGCCTCGCAATACTTGTAAGAGTTTTAAAGTTCTGGCAGTGAATACTCACTCCACAGGCCTCTGTGTTTTTGTGGCCAGAGAGTCCAAATGTAATTAATAAATTTTAAAAGATCCATTCTCTGTAACTGCAGACCTATTGTTTCTGATAAAGGCTCTGCAGAAGCCAAAAATATGCCTAACACCAGGGACATATCCTATACACTTAAGATATTAAATATTACACTGATCATGGGCAATCAGAATGCTTGTGATATCCACACACAAGGGAGGTGGGGCTCTGATAATATCAGGGCAAGTAATTGTGCTTATATAAAATATATTCATGTTTTTCTAATTAACAAGAGTCCCATGATTATTTTCCTGCCCAACTGTGAGTAGTAACTAAGCTTTAGTGTGACTGATATATAACTTCTTGAATTAGCACAATATCCCTCCTAATAAAATTGTCACTCACAAGTACTTTTCTCTTTGATGGTATCTTTCATTAAAAGATCTCAGAGCACTTCATAAACATTAATTAAGCCTCACTATAGGTGACATACATCAATTGTGTGTCAAGAGAGAGTACCTCATGTGGAGTATTGACAAATCAGTCCTTCTTGAGCTTTTCTGCCTGTAGTTAAGGGCAAAAATGTCACCACTTACACAGGTGAGAGCTGAATTAACTTGCAAATATTAAATGATAGCTGTCTCTCAATGGTGTCCTTTTACACTTTGCCAACAGACTTTCTTGGATTTTATTCTACTTTTATTCTTCTTTCTATGGTGATGTTGGCAATCTCTATTTATATATTTCCAAATTGAAATCATTCCGTATGATACTACACTAGAAAATGAGGATTACCATTCTGGCAGTAAGGGACTGAGGTAGATATGCTATATTATTATGAGGTCTTCATTCTATGTCAGTTTGCTGCAAAACCCATTGTGAATTTGCCTAAGAAATGTGTGAGGTTCCTAGTCTCCTGAGAAAACACCTTTTCCATAGGAATATATATTAATTTTATTCATTTTTTATAAAATAAAAGCATATTTCATGACTGTCCAAAGGCTCAACTCCAGAGACATGCATTAATGTTGTTTCTATAATAATGTAACATTTATATTTCCATGCCAATGATGCCCGAATCAAGATTGGAGCCTCACCGTATCCCCAAATAAATCTGATCCCAGAGAATGATCTTAGGTTCCTTAAATTCAGTGGGAATTTTTGATAAACCAGGGATACCTTATCAGCTTTTTGTATTTTGCAGATTCTCAAATGTTTGGAAAACATATATTTTAATTCCTTATTCTGGTTTAGCATGGAAGTGCTGAAGTATCACAAGATGCTATTGTTGCAGAATGTTTAGGCCCACATGAAAGCAAGAAGTAATGGTACTAAATTTCCATCACAATTTTGCAGACTGTGAAGGCTAAATTCATCCCTACTTCAATTCTATTGATGTTGGTGGAATTACACCAGGGATTAATTTGGCCATAGAGGTTTGAACAGGGTTCAGATAGGTATCTTGCCTTCCAGGTTCTGATCTGATCCAGTCCTTTCAAACTTCTGAGGTTTGATTATCAGTAGTTTTTGGCCTACTGACCTTTCTTTGGCCCAGATTCTACAGCATTTTCTGTAAATCAGGAGGTTTTAAAATGTCCCAAATTAGGCACTCAAAAGTTGAGGCACACAAAATCACTAGTCACTTTTGAAAATTTAGACCTTATGATACAATCAGTAAAGGCCCAATCCGACGCTTACTGGCATTGGAAAGACTCTCACTGACCTCAATTCTCATGAGATCAGGTGTAATCCAAAACCTGTTGATGTCAATGGAAATGTTTGAGTCAAGGTTTATGTGCTGGAACCTGCACTTTTATGAAATGGTGAACAGCCCCGACACTCACTGATGTCAAAGAAAGTTGAGTGCACCCAGCCCCTTCCAGGCTCTAGCCCTATAGACAGAAGGAAATAGAAGCTGTTTCTCCTTGCCTTGTCCTTTTCTAGATGTTTACTCTACACAGTTTGGATGTGAAATACTGGCCCTATTGAAATCAATATGTTTCTAGCTGACTGACCATCTCCATATTCATTCTCTTTCTAAAACACGTGGGCAGCAAGGTATCATGGTGTTTTGTTTTTCATATGTAAGATATTTAATACCCATTGTAAGCCTGTAAAGTGTGTCCAGATATTATGATGATGAATAACATATAAATGCTTTTAATAAAAAATAAAATAATAATACATTTTTCAAATCCATTATTATTCAATTATTAACACTTTTCAATTATTCAGTATATGTACATTTTAAAGCAAACCGTACTCTTCTAATCTCCAATTGTATCTTGCTACACTGATAAATTAAGTTTATAATTAAAAATGAAAATGATCATTACAGGAAAGAAATTGTTTGCAGAGAGGTGTTAAAATTGATTTTTGTTAGAGAAGCACACCAAACACATTTTAATAAAGCAGTCAGATCGGGATTGGTTGCAAGATCTGCAATTGGCATATTTAAAGATTAGCTCTCCTCCTCCACAAATAGCCCCCTTGTGTTGATTTTAATTGCAAATTGACATAATTACAAAGATACGACCTTACAGGGCTCATGATTCAGATCACGCATACTTTATATGAAATTTCATATTACTGCTAATGCATTACAAATGATTACCTTGTTCAACTTCTCAAAGGTTAAACAGACTTTTTCTCATACTTCACGAAGAAAAATATACAACACCATGTAGCTCTGTCTTTGTTTAGGGAAATGTGTTTTGGCATTCTCTTCCCAACATTCCCTAGAAGCTCATGGCTTTTTAATGGAAATTAATGCCTTGCAAACCTCATGTGAAATAGAAATTAATACATGAAATGCACAGGTTCTCACTGTCATTCCTATTACATTTAGCTTCTGTGCACACATTAATATGGTCTTGGTCATTGGCTGCAACTAAAGAGCATACAGGTCAACTCAAAGAGACAGAGGCAAATTTGGCTTTCATCCACCTTTGAAGTCTCCTGATCCTGAGCCAGACTGGTCCCAAATTGTCCCTGTAGGCTGCTCTAAATAACGTTGGTTCTAATTGCAACAACTGCTGATAGAGCAGCTAGACATTGCTGGAGATATGCGCCCTTTTCCACAGCAACAGCCGCTATGTTAGCCACAGGAAGAGGAGGTGGTGTAGTCACCATTAGACCAACTCTATGTTCCCAGAGGAGCTCTCTACAAAGGGATGATCCTGTTGTAGGGCTACTTTGAACCAGTGGAAAGAAGCAAAGTGGCCCTGACACAGGGAAGAATCTATGCCACTAATTTGATTCTAAGGAACATGTTCGTTAATACATTGTGTGTTTATATTTATATACTCAGTATTATCTAAACATTGTGCAATAAATATTAATTTAATAAATACATAAATTAAATTAATGATTACATTAACTATTAACTATTAATTTAATTAATATATTTATTTATAATTTATAATATTTTATGATGTGCCTGGCTTCAACAGAGAAATCTCCACTAGTGTTTTCAAGATTTGTGCATTTGCAGCCTGGTACACCAAATTAGGATATACTCTGAAGTGTGAAAATGACTTCTATAAGGAAGGCTGCGAATGAGCTGTGAAAGCAGAGAGGACTGGGAGCTTCTATATTAAACAGATTCAGAGGCAAAAAAGAAACTCATGTAGTTTACATTGACATAAGCTAAAAATATAATTTTTCTGACACTTTTCAATAAAGCTTTCAAAAATATACACTTTGTACAACTAAACGATCACTTAGAATGGAATGATTTGTATCCCTTTTGAATGAAAATGAGCACCCAATTGATTTTTGCTTGTTATTTGCAGTCTGCCTTTCTTTGCAGTCATTCCATATCAGCTCAGCTAAAAGCCCAGAACAGAAGATAACTATGTGCTCCTTCATTCTGTACCAAGTGTAAATTTCATTGTTTTAAAAACACATTCCTGTCCATTAAAACTGGTGTTTTGTGAAAATTACATTATTACTTCCTTAGCTTTAACAGAGAAATAACTTTTTACCACCTGACTAAACATTTGACATTTTGAAAGGTGAGTGCTATGCTATGTCATAAATAACATCTTTAGGTCAAGACAATACTATTCAAATGAAAGCAAAAGGGCTGAACAAAAAAATCACCTCAATTCAAGGACAAAATAAAAGACAGTTGACTAGAAAAATCTTTCCCCAGCTTGTGTTAGCGATAGGGTCTTCAGGGGAAGATTTGTCTGCGCCAAGGGGGATCAAATCACCTGTCAGGTTTCTGAAGGGACACATCAATCAGATTTGACATGTTGCTGATTGCTCCATTAAATCACCACTGTGGTCTTGATTTGTCTCATCAGGTCAGATGATTTTTTTTTAAGGCTTGAGATGGTAAACTGCTTTTCAAATTTTCTGATTGAAGCCTCTCCAAGTAAATCTGCAGTTTGCATTGAACTAACCTAATGGACCATAAAGCGCCATCCTAATAACAAGATATTTTAGAGTAGACATTGCTCTCCTGTTAGGCATGCCAAGTAAGGGAGTGAAGATTTGGGAGTGGTGCGAGAGAAGGGTTCATTAAATGTTACACTGCGTGTTTGAGAAAAAAGTTATTTTTCTGTTAAGCAAAGGTTTACTGTTAGCAGTTAGGTCAGAGGAAACAAAAAACCCAACTTCTGGAGAAACCTGGAGCTTTCAGCATGCAGTATTTGCCCTCTGACAAAGTAGCTTTCCATGGTTTTGAGCTGTATGTCACATGACTTCATTACATTCATGGATTATCTATTTAAATTTATGCATGCACTCAGAGTTTTGGGTGTATGAATTTTTAAAAAATCTAAAAAAATGAATATATTAAATTACCAATACTTTAAATATTTTGTGCCTCACTTCATGTGCAGGCATGGCACATGGCTTACAGTACATCATTCTTGCGCCAATGTTGTCGTTCAGAGCAGAAATTAGTCTTTTCCATTCATCTCTGTCATTTGCTGCTGCTTCCTTCTGCTCAATGGTGTTGACATCAGCTGTTCTGCTCTCCTCTTGAGGTTTCTCTTGACAATTTGACACTTTACAGCATCTTGTGGCAGTCTGTGTGTTGGCATCTGGAGTACATGTCCCAGATATATCCAGCACTTCCTTCTAATTCTGGTGGAAACAAGTTACTGGTTGGTGATCTCTCAGAGCTTTTTATTGGTAATGAAGTCTTTCCAACCAATTACCAGAATTTTTTGTAAGCATTTGTTTTTGAAGACATCTATTTCTCTGTCTAACATCTTAGTAGATCTCCAGATTTCACAGCCATATGTTAGCAGTGAGATTACATTTGAATTGAAAATTCTTAGTTTTGTTCTGTTTCTGTATATCTTTGACTTTCATACATTATTAAGTTTAGTAAATGCTGTAGATGCCTTTCCTATTCTTGAAGTCACTTCCTTCTTGAGATTTCTGTTGGCCCACCTGGTGCTGCCCAGGTAGATGTATTGTAACCCACATGCTTTCTTGATATTTTTGCCTTCTAATGTGAGTATTCCTGCTTGATGGTTTCAAGAATGTTGGTTTTAACGTAACTAATTCTGAGCCGAGGTATTTTCTGCTTTTTTGCCTGGTTGTCTGTCTTTGGAGATAATTTTCATGACATGTATGCATAACCAAATTTAAAAGGGCCAAATTAATACTTGATATAACCACATTAAAGTTAGTGGAGTTATTACAGGGATAATTTTAACCTCTTGTGTCTGTAAAATCTAACTAAAAAGGTTAGATTTCAATTATCTTTTAGTTAGATTTTGGCCTCTTGTGTCTGTAAAATCTAACTTAAACGGTAGTTAAGAATTGAGTGTATTTGCCCGAGGGATGAATTGGGCCATGGTATTTGCAGAAATATTGTTTGCTATAAATATGTATATTTTTACTCACTTCTGATATGCATCACTGAAGAACAGACATGTTTGTGCTATATTATCCCTGAAACATAGTGATTCTTAGAACTTTACTATAAATAGGGGTAGGTTTGTGCACTTGTAGTGCTTTTATCTTGAACTTTCATGGTTTTAAGATGTCTTTCAATTTTTAAATTATTTGATCGTCACTTGAGGTTTGTTTGGAATTCAC
This sequence comes from Mesoclemmys tuberculata, assembly GCA_007922155.1. NCBI lineage: Eukaryota > Metazoa > Chordata > Testudines > Chelidae > Mesoclemmys > Mesoclemmys tuberculata. The sequence goes on from ML675604.1 coordinate 84,752,472, forward strand.
TTTGATGTCAACACTTTTATTATATCATTTGAGTTATACTCACTCTAAGGAATTAAGCCATCACTTTGGTATTTTAATCCTTATGAATCATTGCTTGATAGATGTTTAAATGGCATATGGGAAAAACATTTGAAAAGAGCATAACTGTGTTTCACTTTGACTTTTGTGTTGCTTGTATTGACATATATCAGCACAGAAGGTGGCAATAATAAAACTATTTGCAGATCCAAACTTTATAAATAATATCCATCTCAGAGCTTTACTAAGTGGACAAAAGGAAAATAAATCTGCATTTTAAAGCACAACATTATAAAAAAAAAGCCTCCCAAACGTGTGGGAAACATTTTGAGCATACTAAAGGGGAAGCTAGAGACACTATTCTCATTATTATTTATGGGAATTTTACATGTCATCCTCTGAAAGATAGTATTTTAAACCACCATCATTTAGACATACAATAGAATGCTGTACACTATGTACTGTTTTCTTTTAAGAAGATACAATAAACTGAAAGCTGCAATAGGGCTTGTCAAGCTGCTTGCACTGACTCAAGAGTGTGAGTATCAACCTCTGAGCACACTGTTAAGAACAGAGGCACAAACCCCAACTTGGCTGTGAGTTCCATACAGAAGAAGGGCCACAGCAGCAAAACTTATTCGCATCCCCGAGTTACATACCTTATGCCGATATAACCAGTAATGTAGACAAGCCCTTAGATTTCACCAACCAATTATCAAGTGTAAACTCTACAGGCGCATAACAGCTTTAACATGGAGTCACAGACAGTCCCCTGATCTGTCTCACTACGCAAGTGAGCCTACTTTTTAGATACATGGTCCCACCAAGAATCACACCAATAATGTGATACATGTCTATACAAATTTGCACTTGTAATCATAAATCTACTGCACGCTATTGTTATATAACAATTTTTCATTATTTTTAGCCAGCAATTTTCTTTATAGGAATGAAGCATACAGAAAAAGAACACTGGTTTGAGAAAAAAAATCCTAGGAATGTAGAGCTTGCCGTTGCCAGTAAGATCCTTGGTCCATCTGCACTTAAATGCTTCAGAAAAATCTACCATCTAACTTCCTCTTTAGAGTTTTACACAACCACCAATCATCACAGTATCTGAGCCTCTTGCATATAATATTGCTTAGTAGTAGCAAAGTGGCTTGTGGATTTCATGGAGTGTGGTTCTTCTGCCTTTTTGTGGTATAAAAGCTTTGCTTGTGGTAGGGCTGTTTTTTCTTTGTTTGTTAGTTTCTTTTTTGTTTGGTTCATTTATTTGTATGATTTTTTTCAGTTTTGTTTGGTTGAGTTTTTCTGGAAGCAGGTGTAATGTTGTGTCATTTTTCTTATGGAAAGGCTTTTTTCACAGCAGAAGATTTTACAATATTTACTACTGATGGTCAGATTCTGGAGCCATTTAATTACTGGAGGTTCTTTTTATCACTGGATCCCCCTGACTTAGAATGTTTTGTCCACAGCTCTCATGTGCTTCTTCCACAGCTTTGACATCTGCCTATTCCTAGAAGCACACAATTGTGTCAGCAGCTCATCAACTGAAATACAATTTTTAATGCAGCTGGGTTTGGTCCATTAATTGAGTTGAAGATTAGGATTAAACCTTTTAACTGAAATGTGACTAGGAGCCAGTGGAGAGACTGGAGCATAGGCTTGATGTGTTCACGGAAATCCAAACCACAGAGATTCAACAGCTGCATTTTGAACCAACTGAAGTCTGTGCATTTGTAGAAACCCCAGAGGTTACACATTTTCTCATTCATTTTCAAATACAATGAATTACAGTAATCTAGTCTGGAGGTGACAAATGCCTGGATCACAGTGGCTAGAGACATGATCCTCAAATCAATGGGAGTCTAAATACTTCTGTGGATCTGGGCCTAGGCCCTCATAATGCAGGCAGATGAGGAATACCTACAGAGCGTATGTCTATATGGACAGTGATGTAGTGGTGCAGCTGTACCGATACATTTGCATTGCGTCAGCACGTCTGGTGAAGATGCTGTATGCCAACAGGAGAGAGCTGTCCCATCAGCATAAAAAAACCACTTCCATGAGTCACATAAGCTATGTCCATGGGAGAATTGCTCCCGCTGACGTAGCACTGTGCATACAGGCACTTATGTCAGTGTAACTTGTGTTGGTGTGATTTATGTTGCTCAAAGAGGTGGACTTTTCACACCCAACCAACATAAATGTTGCCAACACAGGCAGTAGTGTAGACATACCAGATATTTTGGCTATGTAGTCTTTGTTAGCTTAGAATTCAAATTTTCACTCTGTGTCCTCATTAGCCATTGAAATTTACAGAAACAGGAAAACAAAAACAACAATAATGGAATAAATTACATGGCACAAGATTCCTTTTCTTTATCCTTGACTTTACAATTCCATTTTTCATACAGCATTCTCAAGGTCCGTTCAAACCATGTTTCTATTGTGGGAGGACAATGAAATATCTATCATGTTATAATATATTTTTATTACACCGCTTTATCCAAATCTTATAAAATGTTAGATTGTTTAAAAGTTGATTATAACCATTTTAGAGCCCATTTGCAGGAGTAATGTAAATTAACTGCTATAGAAAGGGAGTCTTTTGGAAAATGAAGTATCTTTTTCTAAAAAAGTTCAATCGTTGACATTTCAGAAGAAAGTGAACTTGCGTAGTTTAAGTTTTACATTTAATATATCTACCATTCACTTTGAGGCAAATTGTGGAAAAGACATATGGAAAAGTAAACAGTCATAAACTACACTGAAGCATTAAGAGGTCTGCTTATGTAAAACAAGTCTGTGTTTCCCTGAAAGATTGCTGTCGTGTAAGGTATAAACCTGAATTTTTAATTGCATATTCTCTTAAATTAGTCATAGATTTCTTAGTAGCCCCTCCCCTAAGGCATAGCTTAAGCTTCTCCATTTTCTCTCTCTGGTGCTTGCTATGGCCAACAGTTGGAGCAGCTTCTCCACTTTCTTTGCAAGGGTTCTTTTCCTTGGTTCCTCCACCCAAGGTGACTCCTCACTCTGCCATATACACAGGCGCTGTCCCTTGAGAAAAATCAACACTACTACTAGGTAGCAAGGCATGTAAATGCCTGTAGACAGGGGACTATAAAATAAATAAAACAAACATAAGCAAAGGAACGACACACCCAAAATAATAGCAGAACAGAGGGGGTAACTTTACTGGGAACCGGAAAATAGGATCTGGGGAAGGAAAGGACTAAGGTTAACCAATAATTAATAAACATTGCTTAATAAGTCAATTCCATACTTCCTAGCACTCACAAACTCCTCTAACACCATCTGCCTCCCTGACACCATCCTGAGGCACATGACTGTGCAGAGAGGGAGTATTGCAATGCTGTGGTGTTGGCCAGCTTAAACAAAAGACACCTTCTTTGTCATTTGACCACTGAGTGATGCCGGGTCCTTGCCTAATTCCAACCAGGCTCCATGGTTCTCCTGGTCTGGAGTCTTCCTGAGGTCTCAGCTGACTCTTGGTAGCTGATGTTGAGTCAGAGTCTCTCTCTGCTGGATGATTGTCACTACTGTGCTGGAGCTGTCTGAGCTATATATTTTGAGTCTCAGAGCAGTGGTGGGGCGTAGGAGTTTAGCAGGGATTCCGTGAGTGGCACTATTTCTCTCCCAGCTTCAAAACCAAAACCAAAAATTATCTCTCTTTCTCTGTAAAAGTCAGGCTGTGGTCTGAGGGATGTGCAGCCTTGCCTTGTCATTGGTTCAGTGGTCTGTTTGTCCAGATCATCCAGAAACCTCCCTATTGGCTCCAGCAGGACCTTACAGTTCCTTCTGTTCCCTACTGCTGTCGCTAAGAATGCTGGAAAAGGAGGTCAGAAGGCTTTGGCAGCCGTCATAGTTGTAGTCATAGAATTATAGAATCATAGAATATTAGAGTTGGAAGGGACCTCAGGAGGTCATCTAGTCCAACCCCCTGCTCAAAGCAGGACTATCCTCAGCTAAATCATCCCAGTGAGGGTTTTGTCAAGCCTCAGCTTAAAAACCTCTAAAGATGGAGATGCCACCACCTCCCTAGGTAACCCATTCCAATGCTTCACCACCCTCCTAGTGAAAAACTTTTTCCTAATGTCCAACCTAGACCTCCCCCACTGCAACTTGAGACCATTGCTCCTTGTTCTGTCATCTGCCACCACTGAAAACAGCCTAAATCCATCCTCCCTGGAAAACCCTTTCAGGTAGTTAAAGGCTGCTATCAAATCCCCCCTCATTCTTCTCTTCTGCAGACTAAACAGGCCTAGTTCTTTCAGTCTCTCCTCATAAGTCATGTGCTCCAGCCCCCTAATCATTTTTGTTGCCCTCCGCTGGACTCTCTCCAACTTGTCCACATCCTTTTTGTAGTGGGGGGCCCAAAACTGGACAAAATACTCCAAATGCAGCCTCACCAATGCCAAATAGAGGGGAATAATCACTTCCCGCGATCTGCTGGCAATGCTCTTACTAATGCAGCCCAATATGCCATTAGCCTTCTTGGCAACCTGGGCACACTGCTGACTCATATCCAGCTTCTTATCCACTGTAACCCCCAGATCCTTTTCTGCAGAACTGCTGCCTAGCTCGTCGGTCCCCAGTCTGTAGCTGTGCATGGGATTCTTCCGTCCTAAGTGCAGGACTCTGCACTTGTCCTTGTTGAATCTCATCAGATTTCTTTTGGCCCAACCCTCCAATTTGTTTAGGTTCTTCTGTATCCTATCCCTCCCTTCCAGGGTATCTACCACTCCCCCGAGCTTAGTGTCATCTGCAAACTTGATGAGGGTGCAATCTAGCCCCTCTCCAGATCATTAATGAAGATGTTGAACAAAACCGGCCTCAGGACCGACCCCTGGGGCACTCCACTTGTGACCAACTGCCAGCTAGACATGGAGCCATTGATCACTACTCATTGAACCCTTTGCTCTAGCCAATTCTCTATCCATTTTATAGTCCATTCATCCAACCCATATTTTTTTAACTTGCTGATAAGAATACTGTGGGAGACCATATCAAAAGCTTTGCTAAAGTCAAGGTATATCACATCCACCACTTTCCCCTCATCCATAGAACCAGTGACCTCTTCATAGAAAGAAATTAGGTTTGTCAGGCATGACTTTCCCTTGGTGAATCCATGTTGACTGCTCCTGATCACCTTTCTCTCTTTTAAGTGCCTTAAAATGGATTCTGTGAGGACCTGCTCCATGATATTACCAGGGATTGAGGTGAGGCTGATGGACCTATAGTTCCCTGGATCCTCTTTCTTCCCTTTCTTGAAGATGGGCACTATATTTGCCTTTTTCCAGTCATCTGGGACCTCCCCCTGTTGCCACGAGTTTTCAAAGATAATAGCCAATGGCTCTGAAATCACATCAGCTAATTCCCTCAGAACCCTCAGGTGCATTGCATCTGGCCCCATGGACTTGTGTATGTCCAATCTTTCTAAATAGTCCTGGACCTGTTCCTTCAGCACTGCGGGATGTTCACCTCCTCCTCATTCTGTGCCGCCAAGTGCAGTAGTCTGAGACCTGAACTTGTCTGTGAAGACAGAGGCAAAAAAGGCATTGAGTCCCTCAGTTTTCTCCATATCCTTCGTCATTAGGTTGCCTCCCCCATTCTGTAAGGGGCCCACACTTTCCTTAATCTTCCTCTTGTTGCTAACATACCTAAGAAACCCTTCTTGTTCACCTTCACATCCCTTGCTAGCTGCAACTCCAATTCTGCTTTGGTCTTCCTGATTTCATTCCTGCATTTTCTAGCAGTATTTTTATAATCCTCCCTAGTCATCTGACCAAGCTTCCACTTCTTGTAAGCTTCTTTTTTGTGTTTAAGCTAGCCAATGACTTCTTTGTTAAGCCATGCTGGTCACCTACCACACTTGCTATTCTTTCTGCACATCAGGATGGTTTGTTCATGTGCCCTCAATAAGGTTTCTTTAAAATATAGCCAGCCCTCTTGGATTTCTTTCCCCCTCTCATATTAGCCTTCCAGGGGATCCTGCCCATCAGCTCCCTGAGGGAGTCAAAGTCTGCTTTTCTGAAGTCCATGGTCCATATCCTGCTGTTCTCCTTTCTTCCTTTTGTCAGGATCCTGAACTCGATCATCTCATGGTCACTGCTGCCTAGGTTGTCACCCACTTCTACTTCCCCTACCAAATCTTCCTTGTTTGTGAGCAGCAGGTCAAGAGGAGCACGGCCCCTAGTTGGTTGCTCCAGCACTTGCACCAGGAAGTTATCCGTGACACAGTCCAAAAACATCCTGGATTGTTTGTGCTCTGCTGTATTGCTTTTCCAGCAGATGGCAGGGTGATTGAAGTCCCCTATGAGAATCAGGTCCTGTGAACTGGAAACTTTCCCTAGTTGACTGAAGAAAGCCTCATCTATCTCATCGTCCTGGTCTGGTGGTCTATAACAGACACCCACTACAACATCACCTTTATTTTTCTTGCTGCTAAGCTTAACCCAGAGACTCTCAACTGGTGTATCTCCAGTTTCACACTGGAGCTTAGAGCAATCATAGTGCTCTCTTACATACAGTGCAACTCTTCCACCCTTTCGCTCCTGCCTGTCCTTCCTGAATAGCTTATACCCATCCATGACAGTGTTGCAGTCGTGTGAGTTATTCCACCAAGTCTCAGTTATTCCAATCATGTCATAGTTTCTTGACTGTGCTAGGACTTCCAATTCCTCCTGCTTGTTTTCCAGGCTTCTTGCGTTTGTATATTGACACTTGAGATAACTAGCCAATAGCCCTACTTTCTCAGTATGAATCAGGGGGCCTCCCCTCTTGCACCCTCCTCCTTCTGCTTCCTTGTGGTGTCCCTCTTCCCCACTTACCTTCGGGCTTAGTCCTTAGTCCTTTTGCTAGAGCGCCTTATAGTCTCAGTTCAAAATTCCAGAAGCTGGCAGACTCACGTGAGGTGTGGTGGTTACATAAACACATTTGTTTTCTATTGATCTGTGTGGCATGCTCATGCAAAGCCAGAGTAAATATGTTGGGGCCGGGGAGAGAAATGTTAAGTACCAATGTAGTCCAAATAACACAATGTCCAAAATGTCCATGGTTGCTTTCAGGATGGAATTCCTCTATTGTAAGGAAAGGGCTGGGTGATCTTAGCAGCTGGGTTCAGATCCCAGTTTAGGGCTTAGACATGGTGTGTCTGTACTGCCAGTGAACCGTGGTTGTTGGCAGGCAGGATCAAATCTAGGACTCTGAAACTCAGTGTATGAGCCTCTACAGCTAAAAGCCACATGACCCTCAGCTAAGGCTATAGCAGACTCATCAATCTGTACCTGGGCTAGGTGCCATTAGAGGGGGAAGGGCCCCACACTAAGACTATAAAGATTTTATGCTTAGTTTGTCATGTGACTCCATTTTGTCCACCATGGAAACTGCATTGTTTGATGGGTAGATTTGTAGGAGGTGATTAGCTGCTTTCTGTTTAGTTTGTTATGAAGTAATAAATTTGTGGCCTTAATTGAACCCATAATTTTATATCTGTGTCTTATTCACCTCCTCTGTCAACACAAGTTTTTTGCACTCAGACTTAACTGCAGCCAGTTAGAAAGTGACATGGGTATCTACTCTTGTGTGAGAATCTCTACATAAATCAACCACTCAATCTTACCTAACTCTTATATGCCACTCTCATCTTTAGAGCTCAAATTTTATAAAGGCGGTAAGTATTATCCAATGTTACACATGTGAAATTTCAGCCAGGATATTTTAGTTTTGGCAAAATTACGTTGTGTGTAAAAATTAGGATTATAATTGAAGTCAACTTCCAACCTGAAATATGAGGAAAATAGCATATCCTCAGACTACACCAAATATTTACTGTACTTTCCTTCTTCGTTGTTATAGAAATGGCTTTATTTGTTCCCATGTGCTTTTTTAACTGAGCAGGTTGAAAAACTGAAATGCCCTTTTTATATGTAAATCCTCTTTTCGAGATTTAAAAAAAAATGTTTACTTCAGTTTTAAGTGTCATTATTTTTGTAATTTCCTGAGGTTTTTTTTAAAAAAAATAGAGATAACTGGAGCTGTTTTCCTATTCCCCTCAACAGCAGGTGGATTTAATTAGACTTTCCTTTATTTTGTTTATGCAAACCATCAACTTTTCTACCAGTACTGTGTGTGATAGATTATTTTTTGTTTCCCCTTCATTTTTCCCCAGAAGTTTTTCATTTGGGGCTATGTTTTGTTTTTTCCAAATATTAAGTTTTGATGTGAGTTTTCCTCATTTTACTTTCATAAACCTCCAACCATCCCCAAAGTTTTATTTGCCTTTATTTGTACCTTTCATATTTCTGTTCTGCGGTACAGTTATCTCCATTAATTGGATATTGTTTTTCACTTTCAAGTTCAGCTACTGTGGTTAAATACTGTTTGCTGGTCTGAGCTGAGAGCAGCTAACAAGATTTATGCTCAAACCAGGCTTCTATTAATATCCAGCATTGATTTATCATACTAAGTTTTTAGTTCAATTTTTTAAATATAATTTAAATCTGGTTTATTCTTCCCCACTCATTTTTTAAAAGAGCAATAGATCTTGAAAAAATCTGTATTCAGAAAGAACGTAGGAAAGGAAATAATAGCAAATAAAATATTGAAAACATACTACTGGAAGAAGTTGCAGGTTTTAGGCTAATCTGAAAATGCCTGACCGTATCTGATTTAGGCCCTAAACCAGTAATGTAGGTAAGCAATTTTAAACTCACGTGTAATCCCATTCACTTCAGCTTCAGGTTAACTGATTTCAGTGGGACTATTCATTTACCTGAAGTTAAGCATGTTTTTAAGTGCATTGCTGTATGGGGGCCTTAATCGTTTGGGGCCTGATTCAATGCTTACTATAGTCAATGGAAGGACCCTCATTGTCTTAAATCAGAATTGAACAAGGCCGTTGGCTACTACTGATCAGAGTGGAGGTACAATTCAAAGTTAGTGCTCGGTATTAAAATGTCAACATTAACCAACCACTACCACACAGATACTGCAGTCTAAGTAAAAGGAAAGAGTGTGGTAATTCACTTACTGTGTGGTAAACACAGTTAGATTAGCTGTTCTTAAAATATATATATTCTACAAGTTTAGCCTACTTTTCTGTTGGAGAGCAATTTGTCATATTTTGTAATTTGAGCAGATTTTAGCCAAACATATATAAAATCAATAAATCAGATGAACCCCAGTAGAAAACTAGCAGTAGAAACAAAATGAAATTAAAATGTGTTCCATGAATTAAATTATTTTTTATTGATGTTGTTACAAACGGCACAAATTTTAACTTCTCAGACATACGACTATCTTTTGAAGCACTGAAGTCAATGGGAGCCACAGGCTTTCAGGCAATGGGGTATTATGACCATTAGCTATTTTTGTTATGATCCTGTCAACTACATTGCTTGCTACTGTTATGATGAAATTCGATGCTCAGATACATGTTCTCAGTTCCCACTGATTTCAGTGGTAGCTATAGCCAATGGTTAAGTTTGGCACTAGGATAAAATCCTGAATCTTCTGTATACTTGTGATGCAAGTTAAAATGCAGCATGTAAGTAATAGAGGGAAGTGAAAACCTGCAGTGAAGCAAATACAAATTGCATAAACTGTACTTCAGCAATGCTCAGACTATATGGACAAAGGCCACAGAACTAGACAGCAGCCAGAAAAGCGGCTCAGAAATGTGTTACATTCCATGGCATGCCTTGGTTATATCTGACTTGGTTGTCCATCCTGTTGACATCTGACGTGCTTAGAGGTTGTTGTCCACTGCTGTGTAGATTGTTTATGCCACTATCCATCTGTTTTTCTATCATCCCGGAGGCTGATTGGATTGCTGAACCCTTAGTCATGCAGTGTTGTGCCCTGCATTCACCAGAGTTGGCTATCTCCTTACCCATTCAGTTGGCACACCTTCCAGAATCATGTGGACATGGCCTGTGACAAATGTCCTTCAGCTGTGGGTATGGTTGTGTGTGCGCTGACTGGGGTATTTGGACTGCACTGGTGTGACTTTCCCCTCGTGGAATCTAGACTGGTGAATCACTGTGTCACCCCAATCCCCCACTCCTGGAGCCTGTCTTACTCTGCTTTGCTCTGTGAACTCCCACTCCTGGGCAGCTCACACACAGCCACCAGCAAGCAAGTTATCCCCCAACTCAGTGAGTGAGTGACTCTAGCCAGTCACTCATGGGATTATGCAATGGTGTGACCCCAGCCACTAATCCCAGTCTTAGATGCAACCCTAGGAACCTCCATTTTACAATGTTCAGTGCTGCCCACTGAACACTGCAAGCTCATATGTTCAACTGTAATTTGAAAGAAAAGCATAATTTACATGAGTGTATCAGTGATTTCAAGAGAACCAAAGAATCATCTAACAATCTGAAATAGAATGTGAAAACAAGCAGTGAGCTTTGAGCAACCTATATAAATGACTGACAGCTTGAGAACATCAACTGTCTTATGACTTATAAATAAATAATAAACCAAGGCATCAAATCAGTTATTATTAATATAGGAATTATTTTATCAAAGAAAGTAAAATCCTCATCGTCTACTCTAAATAGTTCAGAACAACATAGTGGGAAATGCAGCTACCTTCATATCATGTTTTCTGAGATTACAAGAGCAGTAGTCCTCTAAACTAGGGTACTGAAGTGTTGAAATATCTTCTAAACTTTCCTCTGAATCTGGTCATATTTCATATTGGCAACTGCAGGCTCTGTCCCATCAAGGCCCTTGCACCCCTAATGAGCCTTTTGCTAGTGAATATTGAAGGTCTTTTAAGCATCACAATTCATCCTTGATGACACACTTCTCAGACTCTAGTACTCTGTTGTTATTATCTAATGACACATCTAAAGGAGGCATGTACAATGAATTTAAAATCCCAGGCTATGATCTACCGAATTTTTACCTTTATCAAAAGCACGAGAAAAAGAATGGGCAATACGAGTGTGCAATTTATGTATGATAAGGAATTGTCAACATTAAGCCAGTCATACTCACTGAATTATTTAACAGCTTGTATAGGAGACATCCACTTTATCATCGCATACAAACTGACAAATTGATATGGACACAATGGCAAAATGAGGACAGACACATGCATGGAGTTAAGCAGCAGGCCACAACTTTTATTAAACATTAACACAGGGACTGGCACTACCTACCCATTACCCATCCTCTCCTATACCAGACATTTAATGCGTTCAAGTGCAGGGTTACAGTGCTTCTTACTATATAACTGGTAACTGGTACCAGGGTTAAAAGGTTCCTTACCATATAACCCAGAACGCAGGCTAGGCTCTCCTCAGCCTACCTCCCAGGACTAATTTCTCTCTGAGTCTTAGCAGATGCCACTCTGTGAGGGGAACAGAGGTGTGGCAGGGTGGGGACCCTGGCCCACAAGGTCTAACCTCAGCCCACGAAGGCCACAAGGCCTCACCCTCTTACATGAACCCAAGAGGGATCACCAAAATCCCAGGTCTTTAACCTTAGGGAATGGTTGATTTTATTCTCTTAACAGTACTGGAAACCTGCCCCAAATGGCGACTAATAAACAACTCCACCCACTAGCTCAATGAGATACTAAGCACTTTCCTACTTAACCTATTGTGGCCTGAAGGTGCTGCAAGGAAGTCAGAAAAATTGATCCTCTGCTAATCAGCCCATGGGAGAAAAATTCCTTCCTGACTCCCAAATAGGCAATCAGTTACATCCACAGCATTTGTTAGGCTGGGTTCCTAGTTTGGGTGGGTAGGGTGGGCCTATGCAACAGAACTAAGAAGAGCTCCACGTGGCCCCTGCGCTTGGCTCAATTCTGGGAGTTAGGGAATGCTTGCCAATCAGCTCCCCTCTACCCCAACTGACCAACGGGTGCCAAAGACTCCCAGCGGAAGAACTAAACTATTGTTCCTTGGCAGGTGTCTCTCTCTCTTACAACTGAGATTTTCACAGCCGGCCGTATCAATTTCTTCCACTTCCTGATGTGGGGGTGTGGCAGTTAGTGCTGGACTCTGACTGAGCTTTCAAGTTGTGAAACATGAATATTACCAGTGAAATTTCAGCAACCATATTTAATCTAAGGTATCCTGACACTAGCAGTATTGGCGAGGTAACAAAGACTTGTCTGTTGCCACAATGGCTTTTTTTTTTTCTTTTGATGGCCAGTGGCAGTGTAAGTACATACTAGATCTATTCTCAGTGAATTTAACAGAAGGCACCCCTCCATTCTATCTACATCATGCACAGTCCATGGAGTCTCCCTTGAATCTAACATCATCTTTATACATTAGACTACAAATCTAAGTAATAGAGCACTTCCAAAACTATGCAGGAATTTCTGTAAGGCAAACTGACCATCATTCGTCAAAACTATTTAAAGTGGATCCCATCTTTGCAAATTATGATCAGTGAAACTTATGTTCAATGGACCATGCAACAGCTGATGGAAGAAGCAAGCAAATCAATGACACACAGAGAAAGAAAATTCTATATTCCTTTTTGGGGCAAGTCTGACACTAAATTGCTGAAATAATACAGTTAGGTAACGCTAGAAAAAGTATAATGAAACTGTTGGCATCACACTATCATTGACTTGAACTTCTCAAGTAACAGCAACACTTCTGACTATTCATGACATGTTCCTGGCTACAAACTTCCTTGTTGCCTTTGATTTTGCTGAACTAATTCCACTTCAGTCTGGACCTTACACTACACACAATGGAGAGGACACTGCAACTGCAGCTTTATACGTCCAATGTTACATACGCTGCAGGACTGCCCAATTACCGGGCTTGATGATCTCTAAGGCCACATTGTTGCTGAGATATTGTAGTAGTTACCTGATTTTATACATTATGCATAAGCAAAATTCCTAAATACATTTGTACAAAGCAGTTTAGAGAAGAGCAAAAAGCTCCTCTGCAGAAATCTGAGCTGATATAATGTAACAGAGAGAATTTTTGCAGAAATAATGACTTACTAGCAAAATTGTCAATGTCCTTGCTTTGTTGAAACAGGATAGAATGATATATGTTTACACTTTCTAAATAATGTATGTTTTCTGAAATGTTTCCTATGCACAGCTGTTTGTGAGCCTTGTCATCTTTCCCCACAATGCCAGAAGCTTCATATTAATACACATCTGTTTGCAACAATGACTCTAGCGTGAAAATAAAACTACTTCCAATGTTCTTGTACTGGAGCTCTAACTTTTGGCTCCAATTGCCATAGCAATGAGATTCCATCTCTTTAGAAAGCAGTCAAGGGAGTCTTGGAAAAATCATCAGAGCCTCTTTGAATGAATCAGAAAAGAGATTTTTTCCTAGAGGAGACAGGACTGAGGAGAGGTAACCCTACAGTTGGGCAGATTGCCAGTGCAGTTTCAGCAGACCAAAGGTCTCAGATAAAGCTTCTAAATCAAACTCTGAAGAGCCAAGCAAAGCAGTACTGTCAGGTAGCCTTGGTGGCTTATACAAAGGACCTCTTTAGACTGCTGAGAAGAACTAAGGGAAAGCTGTAGCTCAGGGACAAGAATAATAGAATCATAGAAGATTAGAGTTGGAAGGGACCTCAGGAGGTCATCTAGTCCAACCCCCCTGCTCAAAGCAGGACTTACCTCAGCTAAATCATCCCAGCCAGGACTTTGCCAAGCTGCAGGTTAAAAGCCTCTAAGGATGGAGATTCCACCCCCTCCCTAGGCAACCCATTCCAGTGCTTCACTGCCCTCCTAGTGAAAAACTTTTTCCTAATATACAACCTAGACCTTCCCCAGTTGCTCCTTGTTCTGTCATCTACTACCATTGAGAACAGCCTAGCTCCATCAGACACCCTTATTAAGATGAAGGGATTATTTTACCCTCCTTTTCCAAGAAACACCAGGAGCAAGGAAATGATGAGTGAACTGGGCACCCTTTGCCAGCATTTTAATTAGAGCCTGATGTTGCTTTGTGTACCAGGCAGAAAGGAAGGACCAGCTAGAACAGATAGGGTTATGTCTAAATCTACATCTTTGAGATCACACTCACACCACATTCAAGCTGGTCACCAGAGGTCAGGCAAACATAACACCATTACATCTACTCAAAAGGGTAATGAGGTTCAGAGGCTGTGTCTACACTACAGCTTATGATGGCATAAGTTATGTTGCTCAGGAATGTGAATAAATCACCTCCATAAGCAACATAAGTTGCACCAATATCCATACTCTGGTGTGGATAGCACTATGTTGGCAGGACAGCTACTCCCATCAACATAGCTGGCGTTGCTCACAGGGGCTGGAGTAATTAAGCCAATGGGAGAGCTCTCTCTCGGCTTAGAACATCTGCACCACTAACTGGTGCAGCTGTGCTGCTGTAAGCTCTGTAGTGTAGCTGTAGCCAACATTAGAAGAAACCAAAGTGGGAAAATAAACTGGAATACAGTCTCCGTGGTGTAAACAAGCATAGCTCCACAGGCTTTAATGGTACTTAACCCATTTATATTTGCAGAGAATTTATCCCATTAAGTCAAAAGGGGTGATGAAGCTGAACATGACACTAAAAAAGGCAAAGGTAAGTTATCATTTTACATAACTATTGTGCTATCTATAACACTCTGAAACAAAGGGGATGAGTGAGACTCTTAAATTATAAATTTAACCACCAAAGATCAACTGTTTGCAGGAACAGGACAGTTTCAGGGTGACTGACATAGTTACACTGAAAGAAATGTTGTACCAGTTGTATGTGGTTGTAGCAAGATATCTTTTACCATTCTTGGGAAACTTAAAGAGTTGTTAAATTAGGTCAAAATTCCTTTTCTTTTACCCGATTGAATAATACCTTACTCTATGAGTAATTCCACTAAAATCAACAGTGAAGTGAATGGGATCAATCTTACAATAAGGGTCTACTCAATGGGAGAAAGTGTGGCAGAAACTGGTCCATAGGAAAAAACAAAAATTATGAAGGTTGCAAGAGTATGGGTCAGCACTTGGGTTGTAACAGAGAAAAAGAATGGACAGTTAAAATGCTTTTGTACCCCGAAAGCATTCTCTACTGACCCCAAGAAAAGTACAAACCAATTAGAAGGACAGCAGCTTGTTACAACACTAAATGAGATGGACAGATACTGGCAAGTGAAATTGGATGAGCATTCTTCTCTGTTAGGTACATGTAATATGCCATGAGGCCATTATTGGTTTTTCAGATTGCCATTTGAGTTTAAATATGAAATATTTTGGAAAAACAATAATGGGATGTGCTGATGTTCTGGGAGAAGTTATAACTGGCGATGATATGATTATTGCTGCAACTGATGAAGCTGAGCATGGTAGTATCTTGAGAAAGGTAATGCAGACAGCAAGTGATGAAAATGTTAAGTTTAGTAAATATAAGATACAGTAGAAAGAAAGAGAGATAAATATATGGATCCTGTATTGATTTCATCAGTGTGATTTGACTTAATGTAGCAAAAGCCATCATGATATACGCAGGTAGCCCATTACGATGCGGAAGAGAGGCTCCTACAAAGAAATATTTAATGAAGAGCACAATAATCTTCATGGATTAGTCAGGAAATATTGCACTATATCTTTCAGAAATAGGGGATGCAATTTCTACCATCTGGAGGATCTCTCAAGGGTTCCCTGGGGCAGATAATTTAATATTTTCTATTGCTTAGAGCTGCAGTTAGTCTACCTTTTGAGTTCAGTGTAAAACGCCTCAGTTCTGAAAAATCCTGAACCTTTACTTACATGAGTAAAAAACAACATTACCCTTTGTGCTGTCTGAGTGTCTCAGTTGATACTTTACTCTTACCTCAGGGACAGAAGTTTTTGAGTTCAGTTCCCTGAAGACTTCAGCTTACACTTGATGAACACCCTGCATTTCAGTAATGTTGTTGCTACACTACTGAAGATTCTGTTGTTCAGTAAAGACTTTCAAATGAAGTCCTGTATTCCAGTCTACACTACCACTGTCTATTCAGTACTTTGTAATAGACTTTGTGATTTTTGAGTATGAAAGATACCATGGGTTAGATCACAATGACCCCTACATACCCACACAGAGGATATGAGGACCTATGGTCCTCCCTTACTCTCTTGTATGATCTATCTAATACTACAGGTTACTGCATGGGAGGGCAAGCAGATTTCACAGAGCTGCTATTTCTGTCTAACACGCAGATGAGGGTGGAGGTGAGGAGGGGATCCAATATAATACTAAATTCTATTTGAACAAAAAGAAGTCCTGAAAAGACTTAAAGTTGCATTGCTATACTACAGACAGCCCCCCAAACTGAAACAAATACTCACCGGCAACCGTACACCATACAACAACAACAGTAACCCAGGAACCTATCCCTGCAACAAACCCCGTTGCCAGCTCTGCCCACACACCGACTCTAGTGACACCATCACAGGTCCTAACCACATCAGCTGCACCATAAGGAGCTCATTCACCTGCACATCAACTAATGTAATATATGCCATCATGTGCCAGCAGTGCCCCTTTGCCACGTACATTGGCCAAACCGGACTGTCACTACGCAAAAGAATAAATGGACACAAATCAGACATAAAAATGGGAACATCCATAAACCAGTAGGAGAGCACTTCAGTCTTCCAGGACACTCTGTAGCTGACTTGAAAGTTGCCAGACTTCTACAAAAAACTTCAAAAACAGACTTCAGAGGGAAACTACAGAGCTGGAACTTCTATGCAAACTTGACACAATCAGACTGGGTCTGAATAGAGGCTTGGAATGGTTATCTCATTACAAGAAGTAATTGTCACTGTTCACACACTCTCACCTTCTAATCAACAGAAGTGAATAAGCCTCATCTACTCTAACTGAATTGACTTTGTTAGCACTTGCCCTCCCCATTGTTGTTTCTTACCCTTGGATGTATATATACACCTCCTAGCTGTGATTTCCATTTCATGCATGTAATGAAGTGGGTTGCAGCCCATGAAAGCTTATGCCTGCAGAAATGTGTTAGTCTTTAAGGGGCTACAGGACTCTCGTTGTTTATACTACCTCAGAGATCGTTTCTGTTTCCATCTAAAGTATTGCTTTATTGTGCTTTATTTATAAACATGCATTCTGAAATTCTGCTTGTTATATACATTGTCTGCATGGTTTTAATGTTTTTCCTATTAATCTGTGACAAAGCATGAAATTTAATATTTTCACCATGACAAACCCATGAAATTTATCAGTCTAGCCCGTGCTCTGCATGGAGAATAATTTATAATCTATGGCTGTTAAAAGCAAAGGAAGCTAAAATAAATGAACATACAGAATTTTCCTGCCCAGAGTGTTTTATTAATTACTTAGGTAAAATATCAGTTTTAGCCATTACAGGATGTAACTATAGTTTGACATGCTACTGCATAATATTAGTATTCAACTTAACCATATGTGAGCAACTAATTCTTAATGAAAATTCAGAAATTAAAGGGAAATAATTCTTGGATTATTTTATGTTACACTGAGACAGCATGGAAGTCTTCACTACCCAGATCACTGTGATTGTCTCATTGTCATAGGAACCCTAACATTACCTTTGACTCTTAGTACTATTCTTCTATGAACCATCCATTTCACTCATTTCACCAGTTTTGCCAACCTTGAGCATTCAAAAATAATGAATCAAGTTTTAAAAAATCATGAGATTGACTTTGAAAATCATTAGACTTTTATTTTTTTTTTAAATTAGTATTATTCATTTTATTTGCCTTCTGAGTTTTGAGCCTCAAGGATACAGTCAGGTCAGATTTGCATGCTTTTCTCTGCAATCCCAAGGATTGCAAATTTACTTCGTTGTAAGTGAAAACTGTGATTCTCTAATGAACACTTCAAGAGGTGGGATTTCAAGGGAAGGAGAGGTTTCTTATCTTGTAGTATTTGGAGTTCCTTGAGATGTGTGAATTGCTGGTTAGGTAAGTAGTGTAGGGTGTAGGGTTTGGATTTTGTGGAACATTGGTCCACCTTCTATAGGGAGAGAGGGCTATATAGTTTGCTGGTCTTCACTTCAGGAGAAGCACATTCAATCTCCTCAGTGACAGGCTGGCTATTATAGTCAGAAGGATGTTAATCTAATAACAAAAGGAAAGGGTAAAAAGAAGAAAGATCTAAACACTCAGAAAAATGGAGATGTTGAGAACAAAATTAATTAAGGAATCAAAAAACATGAAAAGAAGAAATTATTTAATTACCTCTACACCAATGATAGGTGCCTGGGTAACAAGCAAGAGGAACTGAATTGCTCATTTATGAGCATGTATTCGATCTACTTGGTGTTACTGAAACCTGGTAGGATGATTTGAATGAATGGAAAGTTAAAATCAGTGCTTACAACCTATTTTGGAAGAATCAAGAGTGAAAAAGGGAAAGGGAAGTGGGATTCCACGTCAAAAATGGCATTGCCTGTTTTGAGTCACTGATACATCAGAAGACAATTATATATACATTGCTAATCAATGTCCTAACATATAAAGCACAAAATGGAGTATTAGCTGATGTGTGCTATAGACTACCAAATCACATTGAGGAACAGGATGACTGGCTCCTTACATGCCTATCTATACTAATAAGGAATAAAAGCTGCATAATCATGGGGGACTACAATTTCAGTAATATATGCTGGAGGTCTCATGCTGACTGCATTAAACCATCCTTGGAATTTCTAATATTATAGATGACAATTTCCGAACTCAAAATGTGTTGCATCCACCACAGGGGAATTCTACATTAAACCTTGTTTTGACAGAAAAAAAGGAACTGATCACAGTACTAAAAATTAATGGTAATTCAGTGATTGTGACGATCACATTTATAATGTGCAAACGGAATAAGGTTCAGACTAGTAATATACCTGGTGTTTGAAAAGGGCCAATTTCACAAACCTGCAAACAATTATGAGCCAAATTAATCAGATTCCTAAGGGAGAAAAAAATC
Organism: Mesoclemmys tuberculata; assembly: GCA_007922155.1. Lineage (NCBI taxonomy): Eukaryota > Metazoa > Chordata > Testudines > Chelidae > Mesoclemmys > Mesoclemmys tuberculata. The sequence goes on from ML675604.1 coordinate 84,771,461, forward strand.
AATCAGAAAACTGTGGATAATAATTCAGAATTGTTTATGAACATGTTACTAGATGCCCAAAAATACACAATCCCACAATCAAGGAAGAAGGTTGAATTAGTTTTAAAAAAGAACTGATTGAGAGGGGAAGTGAGGACAGCTATAAAAAATAATATATAGCAAATTGAAGAAAGAGGATGCTGATAGTAATTAAGTAAATCAGAAGCTAGGAACTGTAAAAAATTGATAAAGAAAGCAAAGAGACACAAGAATAAATGTATGGCCAACAGAACATATACATATGATGATGATAAAACTCTTTCCCTTCCACTAGTACCTTGGGAGGATGTTAAACAACAGCTACTAAAGTTAGACATTTTTAATCAGCAGGTTCTTACATTCAAGAGTTTTAAATGATATGGTTGAAGAGTTCACATACATAACACAGCAAGATAAAGGAATGGCTGATATGGGACTCAATTAATCAAAAAAAATTAAAGGAAGGTAATGTAATTAATGCAAATCAACATGGAGTTATGGAAAATAGGTCCCTTTATATTAACTTGATATCTTATTTTATTATTTGAGATTACAGATTTGGTTGATAAATGTAATAGTGTTGACCTAATATACTTAGACTTTTGTAATACATTTGAATTAATACTGCACAACACTTTTATTAACAAACTAGCATGATATAAAATTACACATATTAAATGGATCAAAAGCTGGCTAACTGATAGGTCTCAAAATGTAATTTTAAATGGGAAATTGTCATTACACGAGTGTTTTTCTAGTGGCATCCTGCCGGGATCAGTTCTTGGCCCTACGTTATTTAACATTTTTATCAATGAAAAGAATAAAAACATTCTTCTCATGGAAGAAAACAAAATCATCATTGATGAAGTTGCCGATGACACAAAAATGGGAATGGTAAATAATAAAAAGGAAAGGTCAATGATATGGTGTGATCTGGATTGCTTGATAAGCTGGATGCAAGCAAACAACGTGCATTTTAATGTATGTTAAATATAAATGTATATATATATGAACAAAGAATGTAGGCCACACTTACAGAATGGGAAACTATCCTGGGAAGCAGTAACTCTGAAAAAGATTTCAGGATTATGGCAGATAATTAACTGAACATGACCTCCCAGTGCAACATTGTGGCCCAAAGCAATTCTTGGAAGCATAAATGGGAACCTCAAGTAGGCATATGGAGTTATTGTACCTCCGTATTTGGCACTGGTATGACCACTGTTGGAATACTGTGTCTAGTTCTGGGGTCCACAATACAAGAAGAATGTTGATAAATTGGAGAGGATTCAGAGAAGAGCCATGATTAAAGGATTAGAATACATGCCTTATAATGATAAATTTAAGGAGCTCAATCTATTTAATTTAATAAAGATAAGGTTAACAGTTAACTTGATTACTATCTAAGTACTACAGGGGGGACAAATATTTAGAAATGGGCTTTTCAATCTAGCAAGTAAAACTACAACACAATCCAATGGCTGGAAGTTGAAGCTAGAAAAATTCAGATTGGAAATAAGGTGTACATTTTGACATGAGGGTAATTAACCACTGGAACGATTTGCTAAAGTTCGTGATGGCTTCTCCATCACTGGCAATTTTTAAATCAAGAGTGGATGTTTTTGTAAAAGATCTGCTCTACAAATTCTTTTGGGGAAGTTCTGTGGCCTGTGTTATACAGGAAGTCAGACTAGATGACCACACTGGTCCCCACTGGCCTTGGAAGCTATGAACATATGTACAGTCCACTTCAGGCTGCTCATGCTCTCCACATTCTCGAGATCAGATAATTTCTTCTAGCAGTGTCTGCTTGGTTCACACATGTGCCCATGGCCTCCTCATGCACCACACTAAGGCTATAAGGGGTAGCATCAGACCACCACTATCTCTTTTCCTTCTCCACTGCAGACCTCAAGTATGGGATCCGAGGCAGAGGGGGAAGAGGGTGGGTAGTGGCCTACACATAACAAATCTCAAAGAAGGTCGGTTACTACAAGGTGAGTAACCTTTCCTTCTTCTCTTGAGTGCCTGTCTTTGTGTGTAGTGCACTTCAGGTGATTCACAAGCACTGTTCCCCCTGAGGAGATGGGTGTCCGGAGCCTCGTCCCAATGCTCTTCCCAGAGAGGAATCCAAGACAGCTGCCTGAACCAGTGTGTAGTGCTTTGTGAACGTAGATATGGAGTCCTGTGCCACCACCTTGCAGATGTCAGTGATAGGGACATCCCTGAGGGAGGATATTGAGGCTGGCCAGACTCTCATGCGTGTGCTCTCACACTGCCCTCAAAACTAACCTTGTTCATCTCACAGCAGTATATTATGAAGCCTGAATTCCATTTTGACAACCTCTGACTGGGGATAGCCTTATCCTTTATTCTTTCTGAAAATGAGACAAACATCCTTGATGACATCTGGAACAGCCTAGTACTCTGCAAGCCAAAGTCCAGGGCTGTATGCCCATCCGAGGCATGCAGTCTTTCCTCCTCTTTGTTGATGCGTGGCTTGGGATAGAACACAGGTAAGCAGAAGCTGTGGTTGATGTGAAAGTTCCATACCATCTGAGGGATGAACCTTAGATGCAGCATCTCTGACATCTTGTCATTATGAAAGGTCATGTAATAGGGTTCTGCCATAAGTGCCCGTACCTCCGTGATCTAGCTACTGACATGATCCTAAGCAAGAAAGCCATCTTCATAGAATGATATAGCAGGGAGCACAGTGCCAATGGTTTGAATGGTTCCCCCATCAGAGATGCTATGACAAAGTTCAAGTCCCATGCCTGTGTAGGTTTCATCACCATATACCTCAAGGCTCCCGACCCTCATATGAGTAAAACATTCTCCAGTAAACCTGAGATCCAACCTTATTGAGAAGCAGAATTCCTGACACTCTCTGTTCATTCTCGAGCAAACAGGTCCATAGTTAGGGCACCCCAATTCCAAAACACCATTTGCACAGTTAAGCCATGAAGCTCCCACTCATGATCTCTGCAGAAGGGATTGGTGAGATATTCTGAACCCCTGGTAGGTAGGTGTATGGAAGTCATGAGGAAGGGAGGTCCACCAGTTTCAAATGGTGATGGCCTCATAAGAACATAAGAATGGCCCTACGGGTCAGACCAATGGGCCATCTAGCCCCGTATCCTGTCCTTCAACAGTGATCAATGCCAGGTGCTTCAGAGAGAATGAACATAACAAGTAATCAAGTGATCCATCTTCTTTCCATGCAGTTCTGCAAGAACTTCACTCCCCTTTTCCTGCTGATGTAATAGACTTGCTTGCTTGGAAACCATGGATATACAAGAGGGCATTTGCCAGATTGTGCAGGCTGGTTTGAGGATAGCATAATTAATTATCAGCAACACTTTGCTTATGACCAAACTGTGGAGGATGTCCAGCAGTTTATGCAGGACTTCTTTGACCTATTCCAGGTACAAGAACTCAGCACTGCTCCTCATCTTCCTCAGATGAGGTGGTGATTCCAGATTATCTGTCATACTCTGATGACCTTTCAGAACGTGTTGAAAAAGGTGGCAGAAGCCCTCCAAATTCCCCTGGAAGAGATCCAGGAGACAGTATGGGGTGTTGACTTGGTGTCGGGTGCAGATCTCCAGTTAGCAATGGACTGTTCAGTTCCAGGAAAATCACCAGATTGTCCAATGCAGGCTAGCATCTGAATGGGAAGACTAGAGAGTGCATCTTTCCCCACAGTCTGGGCAGACAGTTCTGCCTGGGCTATTACTGACTACGCTGATCTCAATAGGGCTTCAGGAAGTGCTGAAATGTTGCCTCCACTACCAGGGGTCATCAAGCTCTTGCCCTTAGCTGATATCTCAGAGCCTCTTTCTTTAGTGTAACCAGTCAATACTGAGCCAGAACATGGGGTCTCACTTGACTTAAGATGGGACATGGACCGCTACCTCTTCTTTGAGGACTTAGCTAAGGAATCTTCTTGTCTTCCTGGGAGTGCCTGTTGATAGGTCTATACCGCCTGTGGCAGTGAGCCTCCCAGCCCGGTTGACTGGCTTGGGCTAGTGGGGCTTGCACTAGCAATCTGAAAATAATTGTGTAGACAGCACTTTACTGAATCAGGGTCCAAAAAGGGATGTGGAAAAAAAGAAGAACAATGACACGCAAGAGTGATTCAGAGTTATAGAACACTGGCATGATTTCTTTATGTATTTATCCATTTAGTCCTGTAAAAGCAATCTTGTGCATTTAACCTGGCAACATTGCTATTACTCTGTCTAGTGCTATAGAAATTACGCCTACAACATTGATCTGAAACAAATTTTTCAAGGCACAGCTAAATGTAATCCAATTGAAGAACAATTCCACACAGTAAAAGACTAAAACTATATAAAAAGACATGACCTTGTCTTGTTAGCAGTCACCCCTAGAGTATATCTGTATTTACAAGTTTAAAATATTTGTGGTTTATGTGAGTCAGGAAGGAAGATATGTTAAATAATCAGAATTTAAGTCAAGGATAAATTTATTTTACATTAAGGAAGGTGGAAAATATCCATAAATATGGACATAATTTCAACCATTGAGTAGCAAAATTGAACCCTGAAATTGTTTTAGTGGTATACCTTAGTTTTTAACATCCATCAGTAACCATATTGACAATGACAAGCATCAGGGGCCGGGGAGGGGAAACCGGGCCCTTCATGCTCCGGCCCAGGACCTTGTGAACAACAGTTCAAATATGTGGCCTAAGGGCCATTCCCTGGGTCACTTATTACCCTGGCAGTGGCTCCTCCATCATTGTCACCGGTCTGTTTCTGGATTCCCCTTGGAGTTTTATCTGATCACACTTCAGGGAGGAGTCTTCCTCTATCAGATGCAGCCTGTCATTCCTGGCCATCATGGGGTCAAGGGCCTGTGGCAGCCTGGAGTCCCAGCAGCTTCTCTTCAGGGAGCTTGCAGCACACAACAGCTCATCTACTCTGTCTGCCCAGACTGAGCTGAGCTGCTCCATTTTGAGATCCGCTTAAAATGTGAACATGCCCAGCAGGTGAGGTTGGGCAGGGCCTTCTGAGCCCAGAGTTCTTTTTGAACCCTGAGTTCACCAGTGTGGGGCTCGTACATGTTAGAAGTGGATTTTTCCACTTGCTTTTTGCTATGGCCAAACTCCAGCCTGGGATGGAATGCAGCTTGTTAAGCTTCAAATTAGATAAATAAATAAATAGGTGGTGTTATCTTCCAGAGTAAAAAACTGCAAACAATAACAGTTTTCTAAGAAACTCACTACCGGTGTCCCAAACTGGTTTAAACCAGCCCTGGAGAAGGTGATGAGATAAATTATAGCTACCAGCTGCAGAGATCATGAGAAAACTTTACTGACCAAGGTCAGTGAGTTTCCATGCCAACGGGCGATATGCTAATTTTCTGGGGTCTCAGCCATAAAGCCAGGGTTCTGGTTTGGACACGTTGGAGAGACTATAGGCTAGTAGCCTTTCGTGTCTTGGGATCTGGCCAATCCCAGGCACCTCTCCACTCTTCAGAAGGAAGAGTGTTAAACCCCCTTGCCTGATCACCAAGGGAACCTGCAGTTTTCTTTTTCTTTTTTCTCTTTTTGCAGATCTTTTTTCTGCTTTTGGATTTTCCTTTAACTGATTCTCTTTGTTCACCTGGTTGCCCCGGATTGCAGGTCCACGCACCATGACATATCCAAATCGGGTGGCAGGGGATGCTCAACTATTGCAACTGGTTATGGTGGGCTCTGATTTTTATGGCTGCTTATAGTCACAATGAACTGTAAGTATAGTTGTTGAGCCATTAAACGCCGAACTAGTGAAGTGCAAGGTTTGTTGAAAAGCATGCAATTGGTTGACACCAGACCGGTGGGCTCTGATTTATGGCGGTTTATGGTCACGATGAACTGTAAGTATAGTCATCGAACCATTAAACACTTGGCTGTTTTCTCACACTTTATCTTTTATCTCAAGAAAACAAGCTGCAGATCTGTTATCTGTCACTCCGAAGATAACCTCCACATGTGGTAAAAATAACTTGGTTAAATTTGGGATTTAAATTGGGAAATGTTTTTGGGGGTTGCGTGTGTATGTATTATCACTGCTCCAAGCTTACTAACCCACAGATTAAAAACAAGCAGGAGGTCAACACTTCTAACACCTCTCACAATCCAATCTGGGTAACAACAGAGTGAAAAAGTAAAATGAATGAATAAATCCACTTGTATTCCCCACCAGGCACCCCAGCTGACCCAGCTTGTAACTCCTAGCCGCAAACAGCCCATGGCTAGTCTCACTGGGCCGTGACCCATGGTGTCTGTGGAGCAAGGAGGAGAAGCAAGGTGTTCGTGCTGTCCTGGGCAGCACTTGTTTATTAGTGTGTGTGTGTATCAAGCTGGAATAATTCTTTTCACCCACGGATTGTGCTCTCTCTCTGTCTTGTATGAGCCTTACCCTACTGAGACTGGCACTGAGGTGTTGCCTCAGGGTTGGGCACGGAAGTGGGATTGTGATTGTAGTGGTGCTAATGTTTTAATTTTTGTTTATCAGACTGTTGATTTGTACTTGGTGGATTTTTGAATGTGTTAGGGAGTTTTGGGGATGTGTCTTGTATGAGGGGTTGGTGTTTGTGGGATTTAATAAGGAATGTCTTA